>JBBCBC010000325.1:0-17500 GCA_037126765.1 Stenogyne calaminthoides
TAATTTCCTCTATCGGTCTTACTTAGTATTGACCTTGATAAAAATGTCAAGATGATAATCGAAAATCGAATGGGTTCAATATGCTATCGAGTAATCGACCTTCAAGAACTGGAAGTTTCTCGAGACTCGATTCAAGATTTCCAATTTTATCCCGAGTTTTCAAAGAGAATCCGAGAAAACTTCATGCATCCGAAAATCTTCAATTTTTTAGATTTTACTCTATACACCGATCCAACATCCCTAATTCAATCGATAGTTCCCGAAATCTTGATTCAACCCAAAGGTTTAGTCAAGATATCGGCTCTCTCGCTTATCAAGATGAATTTTCTCCATCCCGATGTCCTTTTCTCGACATGATCTCGATGAAGTGATGTCCGATATCCACATGCTTGCATCGGTGTGCAATACGGATTTTATGAAATAGCAATGGCACTATTATTGTCACAAAATATTGGTACTTCATTGGCTACAACTTTATAATCCCTTAATTGTTGTCCGAGCTAAAGAATTTGAGCACGCAGCCTTCCCTCGCAGCCCATGTATTTCTTCAAGAAGATCGTTGCTATCGAGGTCTGCTTTTGAAAACCAAGATATCACTTATTTCCAAGAAATTGACAAGTTCTGTAGTGGACTTCCGTCAATCCTACAACCTCCATAATCGGCATTTGAGTAACCGATTAATTAAGGTTATCATCACCGATACCATAATCCTCTATTCATCGTGCCCTTAAGATACTTCAAGATTTTTTTGGCGACCTCCATGTGACTAAAGCCTTAGGATTAGCTTGGTATCTTGCACACATATCCCAACAAAGAAATGTTATATCCGCCTACTTGCTATGAGATAGAGCAATGATCCAATGATTCCTCTATAATCAAGATGACTTCCGATTTTCCTTCGTAATTAGGATCCATCTTGTAGTTAGTATTCATAGGAATTCTAACGCATTGCAATTCAGACACCATACTTGGCAATCGATCCTCGTGTACTTTGCTTGGTTGATGAAGATTCCTTCCTTTGATTGTTTCACTTGAAGACCTAGAAAGAAATTCATCTCTCCCATCATTGACATCTCAAACTTGCCTTTCCGGTGTTGAAAACTTTTCACACAAATTGATGGTTTGAGATCCAAAAATGATGTCATCAACATATATCCGAACCAAGAAGATATCTTCCCCATCTTCTATCCCGAGCAGAGTTCTATCAACAGATTCCTTTGACAAAACCATGGTCAAGAAGAAAACCGAGAGAGAGTATGATACCATGCTCTAGGTGCTTGCTTAAGACCATACAAGGCTTTTCTCGAGCTTGTAAACTTGGTCATTCTGTTTTGAAACCAGGAGGTTGTTCTACATAAACCTCTTCTTTAAGCACACCGCTCAGAAATGCACTTTTCACATCCATTTGATAGATCGTGAACTTCATGTGGGAAAGATATGCAAGAAACAATGATGGCTTTTAGTCTTGCAACCGTGCAAAGGTTTCATCATAATCCAAGCCTTCTTCTTGGGAATAACCTTGTGCAACTAGTCTTGCCTTGTTTCTTACAATGTTGTTGTTTTCATCTCTTTTATTCTTAAATACCCACTTGGTTCCAATGACATTGTGCCTTTCAGTTCTATCCACTAGCTCCCCATACTTCATTTCTTGAGAATTGATTCAATTTCATCTTGCATAGCAAGAATCCAATGAGAATCTTGTAGAGCTTCACCAATCTCAAGAGCTCTTTCTCCGATAGGAAGGCCAGAATAGTGCACTCTCACCATGGAACCTTCTTGTTTTTACACCTTCGGTTAGATCACCCACAATCGACTTGTAGGATGACTATCTAACCATCTTCTTCTAGATGTTCCCCTTCAATAGTATCCTCAACATTTAAAATGTTAGGTTCGGTTAATTCAAGAAACTCAGGAACAAATGAAAAGGAGAAAGGGAATCATCTTCCTCGGGAAAATTCCATTCGTAACATTGTCGAGACATTTGTTCCCTTTGGTTGATAGATTCGTAGAATTTGCCTCACCGTGACCACATCTTCATTGGCATCACATACCCGAGTCCGAATCGGTGTCTGCTCGATTGGTCGCCTTCAATGTGTTGGTTTTCCTTCAAAGGAAGACTTTCCATCCCGAGTCTCACCATCCCGAAGTTCCATCCCGAACTTCTTTATTCGAGTCCGAGTCACTCCAATCATAGATGGTGACCGACTTCTTCTTTTCGTGTTCAAATGGATGTTTTGTCATTCTTTTTCAGCTTAACTGGTGATTCTCTTGGTCGGGTTCTTCTTCAAGATCATGTTCCCTGCTTTCTTCCGAACACAAGTAGATTCATCAAAAACAACATGAGGTGTTTCCTCCACAATAAGAGTCCTACAGCTTGTAAACTCGAAGCTTTTATCGACTTCGAATATCCTAAGAATATTTCTTCATCGCCTTTACTATCAAATGTTTTCAATCGATCTTTACCATTATTGTGTATGAAACACTTGTAACCAAACACACGAAAAGAAAGAAACAAGAGGCTTCCTTTCATTCCAAAGCTCATAGGTGTTTTGCCTTGACTCTTGGTCAAGATGGATCTGTTTCGAGAATAGCATGCAAAGTTGTTGATGGCTTCAACCCAAAATCTTTTAGGAATCTCACCAAATTTATCATTGTCCTTGCAGCCTTTTTTTCGAGTCCCGTTTCTTCTTTCAAAGAACACCATTTTGTTGAGGGTCCTTGCAAACCGATGTTTCATGAGAAATTCCATTTGTCACGCACAATAATCGATATAATATGATTTATAAATTCAGTTCCTTTGTCGATCGATTTTGACCACACTCAGATTTTTTCTCAATATCGAGCCTTTTCAAGAATTCAAATAACTTTTATTCGAAGTCTCTTTCTTCGAAGTAAGAATATGACCCAAGTATATCTTGAGTAGTCATCAACTACTACTAGTGTGTATTTCCGCCATTGGTGCTTATCGTGTTATTGGACCAAAAAGATCCATATGCAACAATGAAGTATTCTTTTCAAAGAGAAACATCTACTTTGCTTTTTAAATGATGCTCTAATTTGTTTTCCTTTTTTCGCACGCATCACAAATATGTTCCTTACTAAACACTTCATTAGGCAACCCTCTCACAAGAGCTAATCTTGCAAGTTTATTCAAGGTTTTGAAATTCAGTGATTCATTCTTTTATGCCATAACCAACCGGGTATATGTGGAACTTTTTGCAATCAAACATGTATTTTAGGAGTTGAACTCCAATCAAAGAAGATACACATTTCCTTTTCTAGTACCAACAAGAATACTTTTCGTGACATATCATCTTTCACATAACATAAGTTCTTAGAGAACTCAACATTAAAACCCTTATCCCCGAGACCGCTTATTGAAAGCAAGTTATGCTTCAATCCAGATACATATGAAACACCATGGATATGAACCGAGTCGATTTCCAAAGTTCAATATCCTTCATCGTCCTCGAGTTATCTCCAAAAGTGATCCGAGGGCCTCTTTGTTCAACATAGTCAATGAAAGTATCTTCTTGAATCATGTCATATGTCTTGAGCATCCTTTTCAAGATACCATACATCGTGGGCTTTTTCCATCTCTGCCAACAAAGCTATGTGATCTTTAATCACCAAAGGTTCTTTTTTTTCCTCCGAAAAACAGATCAATTCTTAGGTACCCAATTTGTGTAGGGACCTACAAGGTTAGTTGTACCTTTCGGAATCCAAATCACCGAAAACTCTAATCACTTTAGAGTGGTTGATCCGTCTTCCATAAACATCTACATACACATTTACTACTTGGGGTGCCTTAGCAGTTTCAAAGGTATATGAGTGCTAGCCTTAGCATGAACATGGGCTTTTGAATTTTTTTTGGTTCAGCCTTTTGTTCATTTGCTTTTCGCTTCTGGCAAACCGGGTCTAAATCTTTGTTGACTCGGGTTCAGTAACCTTTACCCTTAGGCAAGTGGGGGTTCAGTTGTCTGCTCAAATTTGGGTCTTTCAAGATAATCGAGGACTTGGTCTCTTCTGGGTTGAGAATGTCTCTGCCGAGTGTTTTCATTTCGAAGATTCCTCCGATGGTTCGCTGCAGATCCTTTCAGTTTGCATTCTTAGCCCGAGGCTTTGAAGTACTTGCTCGAAAATTTCCAATCGAAAGTGCTCAGTTTTTAGCCTTCACCGATGTTTGGGCTTTCCTACCGATCATTCAGTTTTTTATCAAACCATGGGTCCTTTTCCCCTTGTGTACAACCTTGGGCATTTCTTCGTTTGAAGTGTGGGTGCTTAATCGGTTTTACAAAGATTCTTCTTTGCTACTTGATGCAAAGATTCAGATGACCTTGTGAGGTTCCCCCGAATGTATCCCAATCCAGATTTTTTATAGTGACAGATCTTTGGTAACTCAATTTCATCTATTACTTTAGATGAGGTATTCAATAGAGTTAGCTTCTTCATGCAAGACTATCCTCACATTTCAGAGAGTTTCATGCTTCTCGGAGAGGTCATTGAACTTAGTTCGATCAATTGAATCTCTTCAAAGGATTTTCTAGCTTTTCAGCTTAGGGTCACTATCAACTTTTTTCTTTTTTCTCGAGAGTTGTACTTTGAGTAACATCGATTCATCAAGAGCTCCCATTAATTGAGAAGTGATTTCGCTTTTGCTAGAGTCTTTCCACTTAAGATTTTCAACCTTCGATTTCGATTCCGCTCTTGAGTTTCATTTAGCAGCTTCTTGTAAAACAAAGATAGTCCATCATTAGACTCTCAAAAGAATCCATCAGTCAAAATGATCAGCATAATTTGAAACTTGACAACTCTTGTGCTAGTGTAGGAGCAACAATAGAGAAAGAAGAGTTTACCTCCTCAATAGCCCATCGACAGATGTCATCACTTTCACTTCGCCGAGAATATTTCATCCAAGAGCTAGATCCTCCTCGTAATGTTCTTCTTCCGCAACCATGGCTTTTTTGTTGGAGAACTTCTTGTCTCTTTTTTGTTGTCTTTCTCTTCTCTCCTTAGCACTCAGTCAGGACAATCATACCGAAGTGACCTTTCTTTTCGCAATTGTAGCATCTGTTGGCATCATCATCCCGATTACTTTCTTCTTTGGACTTGAGTCTTTCCTTTTTCGATGAAGATCCCTCACTTTTCGTGTCCTTCTTCTTCTCGGGTTGATATGTCCTCAGGTTTCTTCCGGCACTGTGAACTCTGTAATAGTTTTTGTATTTTCCATATCGACTATTAAGTCTTTCAAACCTCCTTGCCATCGCTGCTAGCTTATCCTCAAGCTCATCCCCGATTTTTAGCAAGGAGTTCTCGAACTCTCTAGTTTTACGGGTGTTTTATCCTTGGCCTTAAAAGCCACATTCTTACTAGATGATGAATCATCTTTTTTGTCGTCACCTTTTTAGATTTCTTATCAATTACTTAACTCATAGGCCTTCAAATTTCAGAGAAGACTTCTTGGTATGACATTGAATTAATGTTTTTGGTGTTTTCAATCACCATTGCATGTATATCCCATTTCTTAGAAAGACCTCTAAGAATTTTCAATGCAACTTCTCTCTGTGGATATTTCTTACCAAGTGCATTTAGATCATTCATATAATGCTAGTGAATCGACTTCCAATTTGTCTATAGATTCACCTTCATCTATTTCAAAACTATCAAACTTTCCAATTGCAACCGAAAAGTTTGTTTTCCTTGATATGATCAGGCCTTGGCACATTATGCCTAGTGTATCCCAAATTTCTTTTGCAAAGATATGTTGAGAGATCATTCCCATCACACCATCATCAATCAGATCAGATATAGTGTGTCTTTAGCAATATAGTCTAGATTAACTAACTCCTCTCTTCAGAGTCGGGTTGGTCATCGACTTAGGAAATTTCGCTTCTAGGATCGCTTTCTCTCATTTTTGCTCCTCCTGGATTCACCACAAGAATTGGAATGGCCCTTCAGAGACCACTCTCCACATAATCGTTCATGTTTAGAATACTGTGTGAGCCTCGCATTCTTAGTCTCCATAAATCATAGTTCTCCACCGAGAACATGGGAAGTTTTTAGAAGACATTTTATTCGAAGTCTTTTAAGAATTCAAAGAAATATGATCGGGATTCAGATAGTGTTGGGATTATCTTTTGAAAAGTATGCTTTTTACTTTGTATAATCTAAAACCTAATTTTCGGACTTATTTACTGAAATAAATTATTTATCAATGATGCTTTAAATATGATTGAATGTTACATATATTTACTACATAACTGCTCAATAATTGTGACGTGTTACATTGTAGTTAATTTAGTGATACCGCATCACGTAAGATTAAATTAACAAATCCCCTTGTACCTAAAAAAGTATGCCATTCATTTACCTAGATGGAAATGAACAACCCATCACGAAAAGGTTGAGGTAAGGCTCGATTGGTTTGTCTTGACCAAGAGATTACACTAGTGCATGATCGATTTGAATAGGACCCACAGGAGGATAAATTCTTCGTAACCTAACGAGGAAGAATTAGACCTCTCGTTGGTTCGTTGTTTCTTAACCTTCGCCCCTTAAATAGGATCACGGGATTGGTAACTATTGCTTTGACTTATCATGGGTAGCTTAATTAGAGAGAGATTCAATACTTTTTTATCTTGGGCAATGTTATTGGTCACATGTGATTGCTAAGATTTAATACGTAAGAATCGCGGTGCAAGCACGCTTTGTTTGATTTGCCCCCTCTTGGGAGGTTCATAAGTTTTATCATACCAAATCTTCCAAGTGGAATTTGTTTCCAGATGGATAATAATGTTGAACCGTTCTTGACCAAGGACAAAAGATATTAATTAACGGAAAGCCATTTCAAAGAGCTTGAATTAATTAATGGGCTAGATAATCTTAAACACGGGAAATAATGACCCGGAGCCATATTGACTGTAATACGGGTTAAGATGGATAGTGCAATATTAATTATGTAGTGATTTTTGTGGAATATTTTAATTATGGGAAAAAAAGAATATATAAGATATATTCAAGATTTTTGGTGATCAAGAAAAGTCTTTTCCCACATTGATTTTTCACTAAAAATTTCGACCACCCCTCTCCTATAAAAAGGGGATGATTGTTTCATTCCTAAGTACAATTCCATGTCTTTGGAAAAATTAGCAAATCAACATAAGTGGTGCAACAAAGTTTATTTTTTTTTTCTTTTTGTTAATTGTTCGACAAGTGTCCTTCCACCGGATAGTTGAGCAAGGGCTAAGGGAATACTTGGGAAGTCCTTTTGGTTAGTCCGCCCAACCAAGTCACCGCTATCCCGAGAGGTACGCTCACGTAAAACCCGTAGATTCCGCATGCGTAGGTTTTACGTGGCTTTTTATATGCATGATATGTTGTTGCAATTATTATTTGAATTAATATAGGATTAATTCATGCTAGAAATAATTAAAGAATTAAATTTGTATATAAATATTCACCTTAATAGATCTATGCAACTCATTCCCCAACAATTGGTATCGAGCCACCGGTTTTAATCTAATTTTTTAAATTGCAATTTAATTCGTGGACATTAAATTTGAAATCGATAGTAGAACAATTAGATCTGCTTTTGTAGGTAATCAATTGTCATGGATTTTAATGTGTTTATTTATGCATGCATATAAATTGTGGTTTTAATTTGATTCATTCAGATTTGTTTTGCCTCGTGAGAAAATCCACAGTAGACTAGATTTGTTTGATTTGATAAATGTAATAGACTAGTCTAGATTTAGGTTTATTTATTTTTGTAAATAAATTGTAACCGGATCGGGAACAAAGAGACGAAGAATTAAAGGACAAAATCCGTAACCGAGAGTAGGCGGTGCGGGCGCTACCGGCACTCACGCGCGCACAGGCGAGGCCATTTGGCCGAAAGCACGCTGCGGAGGACCGTGGTGCAGGCATGGGGGCGCTTAGGCGACGCGCGTACTGCGGCGCAAGATCGAATTCAAGCGGACGGGCGGCCAGATCAAGGCAGCCGCGGGCGAGAGGGACGCGGGTCGCTGATGTCGCGGGCGAGGCGGAGGCGGAGAGCGCGCAAGGGCGGCGATGCGCTGCCGCTCGAGAGCCGCCGACGCACGACGGTGCCGAGGCGTGTCGAAGTCATCGAGGGCACGGCCGGGCGGCCGGGCGGGTCGCCGAGGTCGTTTCTAGGCCAAGTGGCCTACGGATGCGGGTGTGCATCCTTGCCGCGAAAATGTTGCTGGCGTGGGGCGCTTTGAGATGAAGTATTTTTTTCGAGACGAACGAGTGGGAGAAATTCGAGACATGTTTCTTCAAGATCAAGTCAAGAAAAAATCAAACCATGACAATTGGATAATTTGTGCCCAATATGTTTATTTTTCTGCTTTTGCTTGATTTATTTGTTTAATTTGTTTAAATGTGTTTGCATGAGGGTAATGGATAATTTATATGCAATTGGACAATTGATTTTATTTAATTTGTTTAAATGTGTTTGCATGAGGGTTGCCAAATGGAAAAATCTCACCTTCAAAATTACTAAGTATGTTTAAATAATTAATTGACAATTTTTTTTTGGATAATAAAATTGAATTAATTTTGACCTCCATGATTTATTTATTTGTGAATTTTTTTGGAGAAATTCCCCAACGGAACGGTCAAAAGATAGGTTTCACATGAATGAATTCTAAACGATGATTGTGGGTTATTACTAGTGGCTTATTTATGACCCTCCCAACGAGGCTCGATCAAAGCAAAATATTAATCTCAGATTTAATCATGGTTATTACTTAGGTATAAAATTGATATGCATATACTTCTCCAAGTCCTCGTCAATTTTATATTGGTCAAGTGGGAGCCAACTATTAATCTGGATATTAAAGGTTTGTAAATCGTTTTGTTCAGAATCGCTTTTGAATGTGTTTAAATAATGACCTACCCAAACAGGGCTTATTTAAACTGCTTTTGAGATGTTATCGATGCATGTTCATATTTTTTTGAGATTTTAATATGATGCATGTGATCGAACCTTGTGATATACTTGTGTTATTGCATATAGTTGTTTATTTCATTCAAAGATATCATTTACTTTTTAATCCTTTGTTATTATATTTTAAAGTCAATACAATATGTATGGAAACTATATTGATTGAAACGAAAAAAATTATCCTAATCGCATAAAAAGCACAAGTGGATTTGACACACCAAAAAATCGATGAGCCAACCGACGAGTCAAAACACGCGGACTCGCCGGGATCACCCATGAGAGATGTCGTCCGAAAAATGGTGGAGGGCAAACCCGTAAGGGATTACGCCCTCAAAATAGATGGCCCATCCGAACAAACTTGAGATTCTTAGTGCAGATTATGATCCGGAGACTCGGATGAATTTGGTACTTCATTCTCCCGCCCAAAAAAGTTTTTTGAGCATTTTGGCCTCGCTAGCTAATTTGTTGATAAGGCACCAAACTCAAGTTTTGACAAGAAGTGGTATGTCTTCATCTTCTAGGCCAAAGGAAGGCAAGATAAAGAAGAGGACCAAAAGGCCATAAGCAATAAAATCCTCGACTATTGCCAAGGGCAATGGTAAGATGAGGAATGCTTGTTGTGTCAAGGAAAATCCAAAGAGGAAGTGCTTAAGATGCGGTAAGAGAGGACAATGGAGGTTTTGCTCGTTCCAACCCCAAAGGGACGGAAAGAAAGGTAATTCTCACGCACTAGTTGTTGAAACTTGTTTAGCGGGCGATACTTCTCATTCGTGGGTGGTTGATACGAGATCCACTAATCATGTTGGTTTCACCGGGTTCTAAATGATCCCGCAACTTAGTGGGAGTGAGATCCTCATCACACCGGGCAACGTTATTTAAAGTAGAAGACATTGCAATGTTACGTAAGTGGCGATATTGCAATGCTACGATAGTAACAATTATTGCAATACTACGCAAGTAGCGACATTGCAATGCTACATGAGTAGAAGCTTAAAGGGGGAGAAGTGCACCTATCTTTTGAAGATAAAGTTTTTCTTGAGATTATCTTTATGTTCCCAGTTTTAGAAAGAATTCACTTCGGGGTTTCTAAAATTCGATTAAAGGACACTAAGTTTCTTCTAATAAGAATGACATCATTTTTGAAATGATGAGTGTATCTGATAAGGGACATTGATGGAAAATCTCTAAACAATTAACTGTGCACACCACTCATGAAATGCATCCTATAACACATCAACTATTTCCCGAAAAAAAGAAAGCGTGAACGAAATACTTTTTTGGCATCTAAGATTAGGTCATATAAATCCAAAGAGGATCCAAAGGTTGGTGAAAGATGGTTCACCGGAGTCTCCAAGTTGAACAAATCCCAACATGCGAATCATGTTTGGAGGGTAATATGACCAAGAGGGCATTTGGAGCCAAGGGGAATAGGGCCAAAGAAGTGTTAGAGATCGCTCACACATGTATGTATGTGGTCCAATGTCAACCAAAGCAAGAGGAGGTTATGAGTAATTTTATTGATGATTAATCAAGGTACATTTTCCTTATGAAGCATGAATATGAGACATTTGAAAAATTCTAAGAATTTAAGGCTCAAACAGAGAATCATAGGGAAAAATGTATCAAGTCTCTACGATCCGATCATGGAGGCGAATACCTCAAATGATGAGTTTTTGAACCGCTTATCCGATGAAGGGATTGTATCCAAACCATCGCACCCTTAACCCTCACCAAAATGGGGTTGCAGAGCGAAGAAACATAATTCTTTTGGAAATGGTTAGATCAATGATGAGTTATGCGGATCTTCCCGAGTCGCTTCCTGGGTCATGCCTTGAAACAAATGGGACTTACATTCTAAACTTGGTGCTATCCAAATCGGTTCCCAAAACTCCTAAAGAATTGTGGACCCGGGCGCAAGCCTAGTATGAGACACATAAGAATTTAGGGGTGTCCGCCCACGTGTTGGACAAGGAAGCCAGTAAATTGGATCCTCGATCGTAATTAAGGTTGTTTGTAGGATACCCCGAGGGAACAAAAGGGTGTATGTTCTATAGTCCCGAAGATCAAAAGGTGGTCATCAAGACCCACTTTAGATTTTTGGAAGAAGACTATATGAACCAAAGAAAACCCGTAAGTGAGATTACCTTAAATGAGCTTAGAGGGCAAACCTCAATGCCAACTGTATTAGATGAGATACCAAACGATATGCTTTCACAACCGGAGCCTTGTCAGCGGGGAGGGTTGTTAGACAGCCCCGAGAGATTCATGGGAATTGAGAGTCCCCTGACTTGATTCCTGGACAAGACTTAATCAGACCCATGGACATATGTTGAGGCACTCCAAGATAAGGATGCAGATTCTTGGCAAACAAAGAATGAAAGTTTAAATGGGTTCTATGTTTCATAATAGAGTGTGGGAGCTAGTCGAACCACTTAATGGGGTCAAACCCATTTGATGCAAGTGGGTATATAAGAGGAAAAGAGGACCGGGAGGGAAGGTTGAAACCTTTAAAGCAAGACTAGTGGCGAAAAGGTTATACTCGTAAAGAAGGGATCGATTATGAGGAAACTTTTTTACCAGAGCCATGCTTTTTAAGTCCATCTCAGATTCTTTTATCGATTGTCGCAAGATTTCGACTTTGAAAACTGGCAAGTAGATGTCAAGATGCCTTTCCTTAACGGAAGTCTTGATAAAGAGATCTATATGCAACAACCCCGAGGTTTCATTGAAAAAAGCCAAGAACATCTTGTTTGTAAGCTCAAGAAGTCCATTTACTTTTGACTCAAACAGCATCCGAGCTTGGAACTAATATTTTGATCATGTTATAAAGTCTTATGGGTTTGATCAAAACAAGTTATGAAAGTTTGTGTATAAAAAAGCGTCGGAACTACATTGGTATTCTTAGTACTATACGAGATGACATTTCGATCATCGGGGACTATGTGAAGGTATTATCGACGAAGGGCATGGCTTTTCAAAACAGCTTTTGATATGAAAGACTTAGGGAAAGCCCGACACATCCTTGGGATCAAGATCACTCGAGATCGCAAGAAAAGGATGATCGGGTTATCGCAAGTTTCATACATAGACATCGTTCTTGAAATGATTCAAAGATGCAAGATTCCAAGAAAGGCTTAGTACCTTTTAAGACTTGGAATCCATCTATCCAAGAAAATGTTCCCTAAGACACAAAAAGGAGATAGTTGACATGAAAGGCATTCCTTGTTCTTCTACCGTCGGAAACCTTATGTATGCAAAGGTTGTGAACGAGACCGGATATCCGCTTGGTCGTAGGCATGGTAGCAAGATATCAAAGTAACCTGTAAAGCGCATTGACTACGATTAAAAACATTATGAAGTATCCGAAAAGAACTCGGGATAGAATGTTGATTTATCACCGATACTCCAATCCCCATCGGCCACATGGACTCGGATTTCAAATCGATTTAGATTCCAAGAATTATCCGCCTCGGTTAGTGTGTTTCAATTTTGGAAGTGTAGCCATCAAATGGACGAGTGTGAAGCGTAAATGCCTCACCGACTCAACCATGGAAGTCGGGTAAGTAGCTGCCAGAAGCGAAAAGAAAGAACCGATGGGTTTCTAGACCTTCTTAGTGGACTTGGATGGTGTTCTCAATTTGTCTAGCAATATTTGCTAGGGGCGCTTGCAAATTCAAGAGAACCTAGAGTCCACAAGTCAAACAAGAACACTAAAGGAATGACATCTTATACGAGAAATCGTTAAGAGAGGAGATATAGATGTGGCAAAGATAGCGCCCCGAGGACGACCTCAGCAGATCCATTCACAAAGAGTCCGCCTCTGAATACATTCGTGAGACATGTGGAAGGAATAAGTGTCAAGACCGTTGTCAACTGCTTTGAGTATAAGTGGGAGAAATTATTAGTTGTAGGTGACATTAGATGTCACGGACCACGCGAGACATATTGTAGTATGCTTAAAAGCGACTTTTAGTATAAGTGGGAGATTGTTGGGATTATTCGAAAAAGTATGTTTTTTACTTTGTATAATCAAAACCTAATTTTCGGACTTATTTATTGAAATACATTATTTATCATTGATGCTTTAAATATGATTGAATGTTACATATATTTCTTCGCATAACTGCTCAATAATTCAGATGTGTTACATTGTAGTTAATTTAGTGATACCGGATCACGTAAGATTAAATTAATGGTCCCTTGTAAAAAAAAAAAGTACGCCATTCACGACCTAGATGGAAATGAACAACCCATCACGAAAGGTTGAGGTGTAAGGCTGGGATTGGTTTGTCTTGACCAAGAGATTACACTAGTGCATGACCGACAAATACTGAATAGGACTCCTACAGGAGGATAAATTCTTTAACCGAACGAGGAAGAATTAGACCTCGTGGGTTCGTTGTTTCTTAACCTCAAATGGATCACGGGATTGGTAACTATTACTTTGACTTATAATGGGTAGCTTAATCGAGAGAGATTCAATACATTTTATCTTAGGCAATATTATTGGTCACATGTGATTGCTAAGATTTAATACGAAGAATCGTGTGCAAGCACGCTTGTTTGATTTGCTCCTTGGGAGGTTCATAAGCTTTATCATACCAAATCTTGCAAGTGGAATTTGTTTCCCAGATGGATAATAATGTTGAACCGTTCCTTGACCAAGGACAAAAGATATTAATTAACGGAAAGTTATTTCAAGAGAGCTTGAATTAATTAATGGGCTAGATAATCTTAAACACGGGAAATAATGACAGGAGCCATATTGATCGTAATACGGGTTAAGATGGATAGTGCAATATTAATTATGTAGTGGGATTTTTGTGGAATATTTTAATTATGGGAAAAAGAATATATAAGACATATTCAAGATTTCTTGGTGATCAAGAAAAGTCTTTTCCCCCACATTGATTTTTCATCGAAAAATTTCGACCACCCCTCTCCTATAAATAGGGGATGATTGTTTCATTCCTAAGTACAATTCCATGTGTGAAAAAATTAGCAAATCCACATAAGTGGTGCAACAAAGTTTATTTTTTTTTTTCTTTTGTTAATTGTTCGACAAGTGTCCTTCCACCGGATAGTTGAGCAAGGGCTAAGGGAATAATTGGGAAGTCCTTTTGGTTAGTCCGCCCAACCAAGTCACCGCCATCCCGAGAGTTACGCTCACATAAACCCGCATATTCCGCATGCGTAGGTTTTACGTGGCTTTTTATATGCATGATATGTTGTTGCAATTATTATTTGAATTAATATAGAATTAATTCATGCTATTAATAATTAAAGAATTAAATTTGTATTTAAATATTCACCCCGAATAGATCTCAGGCAACTCATTCCCAAATGATAGACCACAAGTATTTTTAGAAAATAAAACTTTGGTCAACAAAGCAGTGGTCAAGTTGAACCACCGCTCGATACCACTTGTTGGTCCTTGCAAAACGAAGTCTTACACGCGGTGGGGGAATACACATGTTCAAGTGTTTTTAAAACTTTTTCATCGAGGTCACTTTGGGTCGTTGTCCCGATGATTTGGTCCCGAGAAGCACAAATCGCCTCGAGTCAAAGTCTATCCGAGACAAGCTGATCCCGAGTCGCTTTCAGATACCCTCTCGATAATCCCAACCGAGTCCCGAAGTTTTCAGAGATCCCGAGTTGCTTGGATCAGATAACTAACTTATCGAACCCTCGTAAGAGTAAGTTCGGTTTGGTAACTATCCGTTTCTAGCTACTTAGATGTGCGGAACGGTTGGCCCTTAGTTTATACTGCGTTTTAAGCTTTTGTTGAAAACCTTCCTTTAATGGAATAGTGATTAGGTCTGTGATTCAATTTATATGAAACTTTCAAATGATTGATTCCAAATCGAAATATCGCTGAAAATATGTTTTCAAGACAAAGTAATGCAATGATAAATAAAGCAAAAATGTAAAGCAAAGAACACAAAGAAATTATAGTGGTTCAGAGACTCAAGCTCCTACGCCCACTCTCCCCGATCTTTTTCAGAGAAATTCACTAATCACTTCCTAAGGATTTCGACTACCTCGTAGTTTTTTAACCTTTCTAATTTTGAGCTTTTCGACTACCTCTCAGTAGTTTACTAACTCAAAACTCACACAAGCTTTTCTGGCTCATCCAAGATAGATTACTCACTTCTTCTCTAGAGCTTTCTCGACTACCTCAATGTAGTTTACTTACTCTTTATTAACTCCAATCTCACCAACAATGACACTCAAACTACCTTACAAAGGGTTTGGGGTTTTTTGTTTGGTTTCCAACTAGATGAGATATCCTTTACAATAAAGAACAATGCAAAGGCTAGGATATCTCGACTAAGCTTTGATATATCTTATCAAGCTAGGCTTAGTGGAATGAGCTCTCTTCGATTTAAAGCACTTGGGAAATTCTCGGTTTTTTCGAAAGTGCTTCAACTTGTAATAATAAGTTTGAGCACTTGAGTTGCTTATAAATTTCTCGTGAACCTTTCAATGTAGAAGGTCACAAGTATTTATAGGCATACACCAAGGTCACTCTTGAAAAACTATCCGTTGGAGAGATAGCTTCGTGAGTTTCCTCTTATGGTGTGTGAGAAATGGTTATATTTAGGGTTTGACACTCCCCTAACACGTTTTAGGCAATAACCTTTCATGTAGCCGGTCTTCACTTTTTGCGTACCGAACTTAGTACTTCCGACATCTTTTTTGAAGGATCTATCACCGAAGGTCGTCAAGATGGTACAAAGGTTTGTTTTCCTTTTTTGACTTTTGTCTCCGGTTTAAAGGTAGACAATTCAACGGCTCTTTTGGTTACAATCTCGAGTTGATATAACCTTAACAACACTTTGTCTTAGTTCCTTTTGTCCGCATTTGAATGTCTTGGGCAATATCTATTTTTCTAAGGAATCGCGATCTTCTCGATATTGAATCCTTGGATAGATATTTTTCGGTGCCTCGGAACATTCGAGGTTTATCTTGGGCATTGATTACATTCTTGAGTCTTGATAATTACCCGTGCCTTCGATATTCTTGATCTTGAGTTCTTGATCTTACATGTACATGTCTTGAGTCTTACGAGTCTTTGGTCTTCGAGTCTTGGCGTCTTACGAGTCTTCCGGATATATCTTGGTGATATCTTTGATCTTCATCTTTAGTCTTGATTCTTGATTTCATCTTGAGTCTTGATATCTCGATTTCATCTTGAGTCTTGATGTATCTCGGTTTCTGCGAGTCTTGGCTTTCGATTTCACATTTGAAACCGGTTTCTTGAAACTTCTGCGAGTTCTTCGGAATCTTGGATCTAACACGATCTATGTCTCACGACTATACATTTTGCGAGATAACATCTGAATACTCTAAAAAGCTGAATCGACTCAACTATCAAGATTATCCCGAACATGTCATACTCGGGGGTTTTGGGATCTAATCAAAATCATATCTTTATTAAATTCATCTCCCAATGTAAGACCTTCGAGCACAAATATTGGACCGGAAGAAAAAAAGGGGAAAAAGTCAAGTCTAAGTACATATGGCACGAAAAAAGGAAATCCGATTTCAAGAAGCCTTGATCTCAATCGTAGTTCGGGATTCAAGTTGGTTCGATGAGGGCGACAACGAAAGTCACCGAATGGGCCAGCCTTTTTCTTCGCTTTGTCCTGATTTTAAATAGAAAAAAGCGTGGGAGGACGTTGCGGATGTCCGGGCGACTTCTTCTATTCTAAGGCTAGAAGACCAATGAAAGACACCTAGACTAGAGCATGTCATGAAAGAAGCACACCGGGCATGCTTCGACCGCTGCCTCCGGGGCACGCTTGAATGTAGATATCATGAATGCGAGGTGCAGGATACCAGCCGAGAAACCAGGCAACCACTCCCTATGTGACAATCGCTAACAAGATCCAGGTTCCGCCCGCCCAAATTTCAATTTGGAGAGGCCTAAATTCGATCCGAGAAGTGATAATTCGTTCGGATAGACTACATTCAAGAATGCCGCCGCCCTAATAGATATCTTCTTCGATTCCTTAACAAGTAAACTACGAGAATACCCCCTTAGCACAAGCTAGAATGAATCCTTTAGTCAAAGAGTTCTATATCCCTATAGCCCTAGCTCCATAGGGTTAGGGTAAGGTTGATTTATATCGCTTAGCTTACAGCTATGGAAGCTTAACAAACTACTCCTAAGCCGACTCTCCTCTCTTTCAACCGAGAAATAAGAAATAAGGACGAGAGAGGCACACAAGCTAGGTTAGCGTGTTCATCGGGTTTACTAGTTGCCACCCTTTTGCCCCCCGCCACCACAAAACAACAGCCCCAACATACCGCCATTGATCAACTTTGACCTACCTTCTATATTCTATAATACAATGAAATAGAAAGAAGAAAGATTAGGCCGAAATGCCAATGATCGAGACTAAGGTTTTTTACCACTCACAAGAGGGACATTCTCGCTTCAATAGAGGAGTGGAGCTACAAAGAGATATGGAAGTCGAGAAGAGGCTATGGCACACAAGAAGAAGAGAAATTTGGGCCTAAACTCCA
>JBBCBC010000050.1:0-105209 GCA_037126765.1 Stenogyne calaminthoides
CTAAAATCTGGTTGGTGATTCACTTTTAAGACATTTGTTTGTGAAATCGTATTAGTGCGTGTTTGCAATCACTATTCAAGGTAGAAGATTTATATTTTGAAAAAAGTTGGATCAAGATCTACTTTTAAAAAAGTCTTTATCCTACTATGTTGAAGTTGCAAACACCCCTTAAAATCGTGTTAGTTCGTAAGCGGGTAAATTCTATTAAACTTGGATGCATTTTACATCTTATTTGCTAATATTAATATATTATATCGTTAAACACAAGAATGGCATTTTTTTTGTTGTATGATGCTTAATTGGAACAATTAATGAAGATATACAATTCTTAGAAAACAATGCATTTATAATATGATCTGAAGCTTTAATCAAGAGTTGTGATTTTCCAAAAGCACCCCGGTCATTCTAATTTATTAAAGAAAAAATTTATGTTTGTAAAAAATATGTAAAGACCAACCTCTTATTCTCAACCTAGACTGCAATGAGCGTTACTGAAAAATATCTAATACTTACACCACCTATGTCAGTTGAGTAAAACAAAATCAAACAATTTAAGAGAAAATATTCACCAAATAAAACAATCCACTAGATTATATTCTGCTGCTGAAACTACCACATCACTTCCTTCCTCCAACCATATTCTGGTTATTAGCCCCATTCAAGCTCGGCCCTGCCAAATTAATCCCATTACTGTGAGATTTAAATCTTCCGTCTGCATTACCCGAAAACATCAAGATCTTCAAACAACCGACACGATGGAATAAACGCTTCTGTCCACCATTGTTCTGAGGAGACCTCGGCTGGTGTTCACCAGTAACTCTCCGTTTAATGAATGATTGTTGGATAAAGACACGGGCGCAGGAGTTGAGTACGGGAAATTCGGTCTGGAGACGGATTTGGCTGCTGAAATAACCGGAGTGGCGGCCCAAGGTGGAGGAGGGTACATGGAGGTGATGTATTCGGCTGGGCCCGTGTACGGGTTGAGACAGAAACTGGGGCTGAGGGTACTGTTGAGGCTGGGAATATGGATTGGGTAGGTATTGCAGTTGGGGCTGAATGGACTGTACGGGCTGAGCAGGCTGGGCCCATGGAGCTACGTAACTGTTGAAGGTCATGCCGTTGCTACTAGGATACGTCCCCGATGAAAATGTGATCCCGGGCCGGTTGAAGAAACGGATCTGGTGCATACGTTTGGGAAGGGAGAGTCTGTGGCTTTCGGTTGATAAGGTGAGGCTTAGGAGGTCGATGAGATCTTGATCTTTTGATCGTGGTGGATGCAGGGAAGTCGACTGGAACTAGTCGTTGCTCATGGCGGGATTAAGGATCTTCGGACGGAGCTGCGTCACTTTTTTTTCATCAGTCGTAGTTTTTGAATGTCTGCATTGTACAATATTAGTATCCCAACCAGAAGATTAACACTTGCGTGAACTTGATTCAAGTGAACTCCCCATCCCCCATTAAAAAAATGGGTCTAATAAAAACTTGTATATTAGGATCCATTTTGGATTCTAAGGGTGGGATCGAAGGAATTCAAGGATCTCAAATCTGTGAACCCAGGTCATACAAGTTTTTGTCCAACGAAGAAAGGATGGTAATCACACTAATAATAATATGATTAAGTTTTTGGATTTAAATTAACCTTTCTAGCCAGCTGTGCAAAAGTCGTCTTCCTCGTCCTCCTCTTCTTCGACAACACTGCTCTGAGCAGGTAAAACCGGGTGCAGGAGGGGTATTATCAGGTGTGATGACTTCACCAGGCCCGAGACTAGAGCCTTGGTTCTCAGAAGCTACACGTCTGGGGTAATTACTCGGGTGGTATAGGAGAACCAGAAGCTATTGCATCATGTTTCGCAAGCACGATCTGTAGGTTATCATTTAGCTCAAGTCCCTGACCAAGAAGTTCTTCGTCCCTGTTAAAGGAATCGAACCAAGGTTATGGGGTATCACTATAAAATGAAGCAATAAGAAACTACACAATGAATCAGAATAAAATTAGGATAAATGAAAGGTAGAATGCATCAAAAGATCCCTAAATTATCAACTTTGGTTCGAGGTCCCTAAACTATTTTTTTTTTTTCAAGCCCTTTGAGTATTGAAATTTTATTTAACGAGCTTTCAAGACGCATTGATTGACCTTAATTTTCTTCTAGATTGAGCTTGTTAAATAAAATTTCAATACTAAAAAGGTTCTTAAAAAAAAAATTAGGAACCCATCGAAACAAAAGTTGATAGTATAGGAAGTTGTTGATGCACTCTGCCTAAATGAAAAGCATAAACGTAAAGAATTAAGGCTAACCGGTTGTTCCCAACATCTGCATCAACTTTTTTTCTGGTTAACACGGCATTTGCTCAACAAGGTCGACTATCACTTCATTTTAATAGACTACAAGGAAACAAATGATATTTAGAAATGTGACAGGTTTTTTTTGTCCCAAAGAAGTAGGTATGGAAATGCAAATACCGAGTGGCCTTGGATCAATAGCTTGCAGCATATCAGCCAGGAGTTCAACAACATCGCGCATGGAGTTTTAAGCTTTTGATAAACTACATGGACAAATCAGTATACACGTTAACAATGACAAAAGGACAGACCAAGTATCCAAGTAAAATACTCATAATTGGTTAATGAGTTGGACCATATTCAAACCTAAGATTATCATCAGCTGCCATGGCTTGATCAAGCCTACGTCAAGAACTGCTCGGCATTCCATAACCTGGTTGGGGTGATCTTGATGTTGTATGTGTAACAGGTGGAGTAACTAGAGGAACTGCATCAGGTTGACGCCGAGGAAAATTTACACACCAGACCGCTGCCATGAGAATAAAATAAAAAAATAAATCACCAGGAGCCAAATAAAAACTGACAAAATTTCCAGAGTATTGACAGCTACGACCTTTTTTCAAATGAACCAACTACTGTTAATATATACTGTATATTAGATAGACACTGTGTTCAACTACCAAACCAAAAGGGACCGACTGTAAAGAGTTGAGAGAGTTTTATAAGCAAAAAACATCTTATAAGATTCTTGAGAGTTTATATGCTTCTTAAAAGTGTTCGGTAAAGCTGTAAATTTATTTTTTTTTGCTCCTAAAGTAAGATGGTAGAAGCATATAATGTAATATTCATTAGTTAGGAAAACCCGAGCTATTCCTAAAATAAGACCGTACTTTGACAAACTTCAGACTTTATCATTTAAATTACACAATTGTCTTCAATTAAACACTTCAACAAGATAAAAAGCGTCTTATCAAGTGTAGGTTTTAAAACAAGCTCGGCTAGCCAAACACCTTCTAACACCATATCAATAGGCAATGACAGATCATGTTGGATCGGGAGCACAATCGGAATTGATGTACTATCCTCGCAAACCAACACGAGTCTTTTCCTGCGGCTTTGTCCTCACTCATCGCACCAGCGAAAACTTCCTGGATCACCCATCATGAAATTGTCCAAGTCAAGCACGCTTAACTTTAGAGTTCTTTTCACAATTGACACGAGAAAAGAAGATGCACCTTGTTGGTATAGGTAGTACTAATCAATTCCTTTAACGTTTTGTGTTGAATGCCCAGCTTGCTACGATCAAAGTATATTTCAGACTCGCGTCATCTCGGCAATACGACCTTTGGCCGAAACTGGAACCCATATCCCAACAATCCCCCCGCCAGCTTGCCACTGTGAGACTAAAGGTCCTCTTGGGCGTGATTCCCCTCATTTGACCAACAACTATCGCACCGGATTCGAACACACCCACCAGCGCTTCCCGATACCACTTGTTGATCGAGAGCAATAATCAATTGATGTACTATCCTCGCAAAACCAACACGAAGTCTTTTCTAGCGCTTTGTCCTCACCGAGACGCTATCTCCGAAAATCTCCTGCGGGGTCACCCATCATGAAATTGTTCAATAAGCACGCTTAACTTTAGAGTTCTTTCACAATTGACACCGTAAAAGAAGATGCACCTTGTTGGTATGAGTAGTACTAATCAATTTTTAACGCGCCTTGTGTTGAATGCCTAGCCGTGCGATCTGTCGAATGCCATATTTCAGACTACGTGATCATCTGGCACACGACCTTGGCTGGGAACTGCTGGAACCCATATCTGATATCCCAACAGATCAGATTACTAGCGATCGACACAAGGTGATGAGCAAGAATATTTACCCTCAGCTCCTCGTAAGCCATATAATACTGAGGATATTTTCCTCTAGACGCACCAAAAGCCTCACACCAGGAGCCAATCAGCATCAGTACTTTATCTCTCACGTGCATATCCGTCCTGAAATCCAATGAAAACAAACGCTCAAAGTGAGGTCCTATTCTTGTTGACAGATACACATGAAGCTTGCAAATCAAAAAACAGAATAAGAAAATGGAAATCTTATATGCACATTTATCATTCAATATGAAATTTCAATAGCAGGCTTGGTTAATTATCAAACAGTGTCAGGCTGTCAGCCTAAACTCCAGCAGCAAGATCGTAAAAACTTTCCGAAAAATCTATAACGAAAATCAAATTAGAGTACATACTATGTCAAGACCAAACAAATAAATGACATACTATATATGAGCACACCCATTCCATTTACTTCAACATGTTAGTGCAAATGTTTGCACCGAATCAAAACAAATAAATGAGAAAGCGGAAATAAGACTTTAATGCAAATTGCCGACAAGAATACCAAAAGCAAAGTGTCGTTTATGGTTTAATTGCAATCTGCACCTCTTCAACTAATAAACAGCATAACTGCTCCATCAAAATTGGGAATTACATTCTCATTCAAAATAACTTGTTTCTACTGATACAGCCAAATGAAAGCAGGAAAACTTACAAACATATTTTCAAAGAAAAATACATCATATTCATCACACGCGTCAAATGCCCTAACATGAATGCAAACACACTTACCTTTTTCTTTACCATCTTGACCATCTCTGGCAGTATATTTCTCTCTGCAATTTGGAAATGCAAATAATCACCGCAGTTCTTGACCATTGTCTCCAGAAGCTATAAAAAGACACAGAAAGTAACTCAATTGGAATGACAAATATAACATCAACAAATAATACGGTATAGCAGCACGAGACTCAAATTGTAACAAGTGTAAGTTTAATAAGCAAGAACACACTGAAAGGAAAGAATTTTTCTCTCATTATACCGTTAAAGCAAGTAATTGAACTTTAGGGTTCTTGTGCTGCAACCTTCTCTTGACAGCTTTCACAACATCTTTTGCCAGCCTAACCAGTGAAACAGTAAAATTTCACTATTAAAAGATGTGCTTGAATATAAATTCCACTTAAAAAACAAAAGAGATAAACATTGAGAGCTGTAAATTCAGCCAAAAAATAACAAAATCCCACCCCCACACAGATATATATGGATTTTGTCTGGACAAAAGACATAATTCACTTCTGTTTTATATCTCAACTCAAGAAAGTTTATCAATAGATCATATCTTCCAATTTAATACTTTCTACTCCATCGTGCCCTAGTCACATATACCTCAAATCATGAAATCTCCCAACAGAAATAAAAAAAATCACAACAGTAACAAAATTCTTGTTTTTTTTTTTTTTTCATCAACAAGTCTACAAGAACAAAGAAACCACCTCAGAAACAGGCATATCCACAGAAAAAATCCAACCCCATGAAATTCATTTTCTTGAACCAAGAACACAGATAACCCAACAGTGGATAACGAGAGAGAAGTCAACTTTTGCATGAAAAAAAACCAACATAAATAAACACAAAAACATACATCTGATTGGTATTAACGATGTCGCAAATATCAATATTGAGGGTCCAATCGGGCCCGATCAAGAACTCGCTCGTCGCTTTATCAACTCTAATAGCAGCCGCAGAAGGCGTAGTCATGGCACCAACTGACGAAATCATGATTTCTCTTCGTTTTCCTCTCGAGCCCTCTTCCTTTATTGTTATGAAGAAGAAGAAGAAGAAGAAGAAGAAGAAGAATAAACAGAAAACCCAGGAATTTTTGTGGGTTTGACTATTGTGCGCTGCTAATTTCGCAAAAAGATTACTTTTTTTTTTCTATGTTGTTGTTGTTGTGCCTCATCCTCTGTTTCTGTATTAGTAAAGTTTCGGCCTTTTGTATTGTTTTTGTGTTTTTTTTTTATCTTTTAGATGGCTATTATTCAGAATTTTGTTTTTTTTCTCTTTCTTGTTAAATTCCCCGGTAATACCCTGTCATGCCGCTGAAGCGTTCTCCAAACACGCTCTTATCTTGCGCCGCGATACACTCGCCGCCAAACACATCGCTCTCACACTCCGTTTCTTTAGTTCTCTTGTTGGACTCCAGACTCCAGACTCCAGTTTATTTAATAGCTACTTATTTTTCAAATACAAATTATGAATTCTGTTATCATAAATATATACATTCGTATAATTAATTTTGACATCAAATTTAATGGTGACTTCTTTAAAACCACAACATTGACATCCACATATAGTGTTAGAGAGCACAATATCATTTCGGTTATGAAATTGGTCAAAATTATATGTATCTTATTTGAATTCACTAGCTCTATTTTTACTTTTGAAATGTTGAATATTTTTCTTTAAAACGTTGTAAATTATTTAGCGTAAAGATAAATTGAACATTTCAAAAAAACTAAGTTATATGTCATAAAAATCGATTTAAGTTGTAGATGACGATTCATCTTGTGATATAAAAATTTTGATTATTTAATATTGTCTCAAAATAAATTAGTGAATTTCAATTCGTTATAATTTAAGATCGGAGTATATAATAAGAGGTTACATTTTTTTATATAATATTGTTGCATTATTATATAATAATGGTTTGATAATGAAGGTCTATGTTTTAGATCGAAAAAAAAAATCAGAGTTTAATGCTTATCAAGACTTTTGGAAGTAAAATTTATAATAATAAGAATTTGTGGCTATTTACACCTTTTTTAAAAAATCAATAGTCAAACACATTTATACGTAGGAATAGAATTTTACTTAAATTAAATGACAAAAATTTGTATAAGACAATCTCATACATAAATAGAGCATAAATTAACATAAATCAATATTTAGTACACCCTCCGTTCCAATCTTAACGTAACTCTTTCTATTTTTTTGTCTCAATTTTAATGTAACATTTCCTAAAATGAAAATACTCACTTTAACTCACACTCTTCAAACACTCACTTATTTACCATATGTCACTCTTTCATACCATCAACATTTTATCACTTTATTAACTTTAATAAATATTATTCTACCCCTAATATTTTATCACTTTATTATTGTTTCTTAAAATTCTCATGAACATTAAGAGTTCTCTTTAAATTGAACGGAGAGAATATTTTTAAATATTAAAATATCACACTTAAATTATATTCTATTTCATTGCGTGACTATTTGATATCAATAATTGCACTCTAATTAAAAAATATTTTATTATTGATACTTGAGTTTTCACCATCAACTTTTCAATATTTATTCTTATTTTTTACTAAAAGCTAATTCTAGCCCGTTGGGTCCAATCTAGTGGCTAGGGCATAGGGGATCCGTGAGTTTAGAGAATTTGACGAAGAAAACCCATTTAAAATAATAATAAACTATTATTAATCTTAAAAAAAGAAATACTTTCTTCGGGTCCCCATCAGATTTTGCGGCACTTTCCTTTTATAGATGTAAATTATATTTATCTCAATCTATAAAGAAAAAAAAGAATATTCCACTAACTATTATTTTAATATTATTCCCTCACTTTTCATCTCAACTACCCCTAATACATTCAACTTTCATCCATTAAATACTATAAAAGTCATTATTTATTATTTTAATATTATTCCTTAAACAATTTAACAAAAATAAATTGGCATAAATATATCAAGACCGGAGGAGTAAGCAATAAATCATTTTGTATTTTTTAGTATATAGAATATAATGTATCAAAATTTATTTATAAAGTTTGTGCAAATTCACTTAAATTCTATGAAAATGAGAATGATAAATTTATAATACAAAAAAAAAATAAGAGGAAATATAAACAATTAAACCCCAATAAATTTGCTACAAGTTATTTCAAATTTATTCGACAAAATAAAACGCCACCTTTCATCTTATTTTATCGTTACAGTGGGTCATATATCCTGACATATACTTATTTTTTTTTCCTAATTAACTCTATTTAATATCGTAAATAAATTTTGGACTTTTCGAATTCAAGAATCGGAAAATAAAAAGATACGCAGTTTCGGATAAATAAAACTGAAATTTCAACATGTGAAACAAGTTGCTGATCAAATTGGACCAAATTTGGTAGAACTTAATTTGTAGAATAATTGAAGTCAATTAATAATTACTCAAAACTAGTCAAGACACATGTACCATATGTTGATTTTTATAAGTTGGTCTTATTCTGTTTCTACAGTATGCTTTTATTGTCAGATGGGAGATGAATTTCCATGAAAGTACAAAAACTTACTTCAATTTTTATCAAATAATAAAAATTGGAATTTAGCGAATGTTATCATTTCCCCCATTTCAGTTATGCTGTTCGCTGTCATTTCATGCTTGCTCCAAAATTAATCATAGGGTTTCAAATATATTCCTATATATATATTTTTTTTTTTATTTTTTAGTACAAAAACTATCGCGGAAGAATATTTGTAATCCAAAGTGAAATCTCACCCCAACCCAAGTGTGAGAGTGGGGGATATAGAGCAAACTTTTGTCACCAGGGCGCCCGATTGTTTATTGGGCCGGAAATGTATACCAAATACATTTCATTGAGGTATTTCTGATCATAATTCTCAAAGCATCGATAGTCTGTCCTTCAATGCCAAAGAAGTCTGCTCTGCCTCTAACAACTTGTACGACATCATGTGAGTCAGAAAACACGTGGAGTCCTGTGATGTTGTTTTCGAAACAATATTCCATGCCTATTTTCATTGCCTCAAGTTCAGCAGCTAGAATCGAGTCTGGGGCTTTAATCTTTTTTGCCTCCTCCCCGCCATGATATGTCCCCAGATCGAAAATAGCGAAGCCCGAGCCAAGCTCTAGCTTATCCTTTTAAAGGTCAAGGTCGACATAAAACCGTTAAACTAGCTTATCTCGTCCGGCCACTTAATTGAAAGTGCCGGGCAATTCGGGAAGGTTTGAAAATGCTCTCTGGCGCTTCAAAAATCATTCGAGGAGGAGTAGCACCAATCCGCCGAGATCCGTGTTCCTTCTCTCTGCCTAAATCTTTGCAAATAGTCACACCGCCTCTCCATATACCCCAAAGGAGAATGCAAATTCCTCAAGTTTAGTTTGAGAAAAACTTACGCTACCACTTCTTGTAAGATGTCGGCCATGGATAGATATTGGGAGTCGGACATAATTTTTAGGCATACAAAATTAGATAATTAAAGTTTTTTTTAAGGTAATCAATTACAATAGTTTCGTAAAATAATCGATTACAATAATTTCTTCTACCATCAGACACATTGCAACA
This sequence comes from Stenogyne calaminthoides, assembly GCA_037126765.1. NCBI lineage: Eukaryota > Viridiplantae > Streptophyta > Magnoliopsida > Lamiales > Lamiaceae > Stenogyne > Stenogyne calaminthoides. The sequence goes on from JBBCBC010000050.1 coordinate 9,481, forward strand.
TCATTTCATCTTGTTGTCGACCGGAACCACAACCACCACAAGAGGGAGACCATCACAAGAGAGAATAAATATTTTCTTTTTATATCGCGAATCCAAAACCTCAAGGTTTTAAGTAATAAAACTCTAACCATTTAAGTTATCCACGTTTGATTGATAATTGTTGAATTGAAGCAATATGTTCTATAATCAAAAGTCAAAAGGACACGAGTCTTAAGTAAAGTAATATTTTTAGTTTAGATATGATAAAATCTTTAAAGTTGGAATTGAATAGGTCTTTTTGATAAAACGAAATGAAACTATCATTTTTTCCATAAAACAAATTTATAAATTGATTTGTATATATAAAGATGAGAATGTATTTTTGTGAAATATCAAGACCCTATCGATATGCTGCAATACACTATAATTAAGGCAAAAAACTTCGAATTTGTGGGTCGTTTGCAGAAGCCGCCTGCCGGGCGGCCGGACGGGCGAAATGACAGATCGACAAGGTTGTGGGTTGGGCGCGGGCAGGGCGGTTATATATATATGCATATCATTATTGAATATGTGTTGTAGCTTAGTGATTTAGGTCTGTTGTTAATGTATTTGGTCGCAGGTTCAATCCTTATTGAGCACATAATTTTTAAAATATTTTTTTTGTCAAGTTTTTGTGTGTTCCTACATCTATGTATAAGTGTTCACTACATTGTTATATTGAAAAAAAAACTTCATGTCTTACGTAACACCTATTAAAACATATCGTAACACATAAATATTCATAAGATAACATAGTTACTAAGGTAACATATTGTTGTTCATATGGAACACATGAGTATTCACATAAGATTAAACGATACGTGGAACAATGTTACATATTACTAAAAAACATGTGTTACTACATGAACAAAAAGTGTTACCATATGAAGAAAAACGTGTTACCACATGAACAAAATCAATACAAGCGCGAAAAGAATCCCCATTCAAAATTACAGATTTACATAACAACTTGATGCGATGTTATACGTAACAAAAAGAGAAATAATACCCTACGAAACAAGAAGTTACTACACAACAAAAACCAAGACAAACGCGAAAAAAAAATCATCAAGATAAAATTACAGATTCTGTAACAACGTGAAAAAGAAATAAGCATGATCCAATTTCAAGATACACTTTGTGTTGAGATGTAATCCAAACACCACTTATATATTCTATCTTCTTCCATGATCTACACCAAAATTCAAATTGAACAACCCGATTTCATCCAACGATCGTTTAATCGAAAAAATTAAATTGAACAAGAAATTATGGCGACGAGGAAGAAGAACCCATGAGATTCGCCAAAGAATCTTAAGAGAAAGGAAGAAGAAGAATTGACAAATACGAAAAGCGCAAAAAATGAAAAAAAAGTCCAATCCTCGTTTTAACCCCATCCTCTTAACCCGCCGAAAAAAAATACTTAATCGACATAATATTAAGATGCAATATCAAGATAAGTTTTGCCAGGTAAAAAATATGGTCAAAAGTCAAAACTACTTGTCAGATTTCTAGAATGGTTCTATTTTATCCCGTGATTTTACACGCAAGTTCTTCAACGTGCGACGGCCATTTTATTAACAGCTTTCCAACTCATGATTTAATTAAAGAAATTATCCAAAAGCATAAATAAAAGGCAATTTAAATTATTGCTAACGTGGGCCATGAATGAGTAAAGGATAATGATTTCCAAGGTTGAATTCCAATTATTTTAACAAGTAAAAAATGGCAGGGAACACCAAACAAACAGAACTGTCTGGAAATTTTAAAATCTATGCTTTTTTTCTTTACGTTTTTCGCGTAGTAATTATAATATATCAACACAATAATTATAGTCGAATGTCCCAACTACAAACAAAAACATAAAATTAATTAAAACTCCTATTTTTCTCACTTCTGTTTAAAAAATTAAAAATTTACGTTAAATTCATTTTTTATATTTAAAATTTATTTTTATTCCTTTTTTATTCTTTGGGGCAAGTAGGTAGAAAGATGTTCCAATATCCAGCATTGACAGCATACAAATGGTGGAAGTAAGATCATCCACCATTGTAAATTACACCTCCTAAATACATGGCCAATTTGGATTTATTGATGTGAAAGAATTATATATCACTACTATATCCGCCAAACATGTGGTTGAAAATTTTATACTATCATTTTAATGTAGAATGAATTTTATAAATTCACCCCACCACTAATAAAAGGGTAATAAATTTCCTCCAAATATCAGTGAATTGGCTATTATAAATTTTGAATATATCAGACAAGCTAGGATTTTGATCATTGTATAGCATATTAATTCTAATGGGCTCGGGCTCGGACTCAGTTTCACACATTATCTCATTATTCAATGTATTGGGCTAAATACAGATGACCCATGAACGAATTACTTTTTATATTTTGACGAAAATATTCAATTATGCAGAAGTTAGTTTCTACAAAAAAAAAAATGGTGTGAAATTCGCTTCTCTTTTTTTGGTTGGAAATCTTATAATGAGCTCAGAAATATCAACCTAAGAAAAATGCACCCACTTTAATTTGATCTTTTTCAGTAATCTACAACCTTGTGACAAAATTATCAAGAAATTTAGCTACATGTTTTTCTCTTATATTCCAAATCAACTATTTCTAAGTTGAGCACGATAATATCCATTACATGTACAATTGTATGTAGTAATACATTGTGCTAAAAAATGTTGTACGTAAGTATATGCGTATTGCCGTTACATTTATTACAATAGCCATTGCACCTAATACATAAGCATAGTACATGAAATCAAAACCAGAAAGGCATATGAGTTGTTAGAAGAACATATTTGCAATCAATTTCAATCTCTATCCTCATTAATTTCCTCAAGAATGACAATGAGAGCAACTATAAAAGCATAATCAACATTAGATATACAGTCACCCCAAATCTATCTTTCCCAAGTAAGATATTTTGGGCACCGTGTTTCTCGTGCATCTGCATTTCCATCACATTAATTTATCCATCAACATCACAAAAATCACATACACAACACAACATTACGTTTCAAGAAAGATTTCATGGTGTGATCATGCTTTATACTAGTTTATAAAAGTGATTTATGTGAACATATTAAAAGTGGCTAGTGTCTGGCTGCAATCTAAATCACCATTTTTCATTCCAGTGACATAACCTAAACCTTTGGATAATTGCAGATAAATCACCACTTTTAAATATTGTTGCAAAAGTTGTTCAAGAACAACTTTTTTTTGTACTCGAATCTAATACGACCAATCGATATAGTCAGCCGCTAATTCAACATGTCGTCATTTCGCGGATGAAAAGCCTACTACGACTGTCATGTAGCATACCAAGACAAAAGGACTGCCTACAAATCTAACTTGCAAAACAATAGTTGAAAGTGGTGATTTATTTACAATTATCCAAAGTTTAGATTAGATTGCAATGGAGTGAGAAATGGTGATCTTATTTGCAATTGAGTCAAAACAAAATGATATAGGACAATTGATTAGTTAAAAGCAAACTGGAATCACTTTTATTTACTCCAATTTTAAGAGCTTGCAAACGCCCCCTTTCAACACATGCATTATCTATAATTATCAATAGGGCTATTCAATTTAGAACTTACTTGAGCAATGATGTTATTAGTGTTTCCAGCATACACAACGCAGGATGTCTCAATCCAATTGCCTTCAATTCTGAAATCACAGACATCCTCTCTAGTGTTTGAAGCCAAGAATACATCTAACTTCGTCTTAATTTGCAAAATCGAAGACTTTCTCACACTAAAAATCAGGTCATTTGAATTTGTACTCTCCCCCCTGTACGCCTGCCATCTTCTATGTGCAGTCATCAGCTGAAATCACAAAAATAAGAACCCTAAAAATTCAATTACCCCCAAATTTCGCAAACAGATCCAGAAACAAAAAATCACAACAAAATTAAAATCACCTTTTGCTGGAAAGTGATGAGAGGATTTCCGGCCGCATCGAGCAGGACGCGGCGATCGTGGAGGCTGAATACTTTGCCCCTAATTCTGAACATTACATTGCCATTAATGTCGGTAACCCGAACGTTCCGTCTTTTAGAGTCATTAGTTTTCGGCAGATCGTGAGATCGACCGGGTATCCGACGCAGTATTAGGGCTGATCACCGCCACCGAGTTCATCGGCGGCGGCGCCGGCGGATGGTAGCTGCTGCCGAATTCCATTGTTGATTCGAGCTGGAGATGATTGATTATGATTCATTTTGGGAGAAAAGGAAATTAGGTTAGCGATTTTGATCGATTTGTGGCCGCGTGGCATTTGGATCCCCGAAGTGCAAGGTTAAGCATTAGCAAGGAGATGATTTTTATCAAATCTTAAAATTGGCCATTGATGGATGAGAATTTGAGCTGCCATTTCATTTCATTAAAATAAGGGCTGGATTTGGGCCTAATGCAGCGGGGATACGGGCTAGTATTTGATGGTCGTATGGGCCGAAATTATAAATAATAATCCGTAAATTACTACAAATAAATTAACCATTGAATTATGTAGTCTGCAGATAACTTAATCAACAAAGATGTATACATGATTAAAAAAATTATAGGTAAGATCATAGACAATTCACACAATCTAAGAGCATAATTATTTTGTTGAGAATTATATAGCAATGTTAAAAAGAATGTCAGTTTTTTATTTTCTTATGTGTTAAATAAAGTATAAGTTCATAAGGCATTACCCAAAAAACACAAAATCTATCGGAGTTAACAGCCTAACACCATTTTAGGATTGACTACCAGCCAATCATTAAGCGAAACAATTCAACGAGGCACAAGTATAAATAAACATAAATTCGACTTGCTATTAACAAACTCAACAGAGAATTAGAAAAGTATGGATTACAATATCCAGTACATTTGGGAGACATATATAAATAAATATAATAAACGAGTCCTATACAGAAACATAATAATAAATTAATAATACAATATTGATTCAAACCAAGAAAGCTCAAAGTAATTATAGGGAGATATATATTTAATCTCAGTTGTTATATCTGATCTTAGTCAATTAATCCTCACCGGCTCTATCCTCATTAATTTCAAGAATCACCACAAGAGCAACTATGAAGGCATAATCAATATTAGGATACACCGTCACACCAAATGTATCTTTCCCTAGTAATATACTCTGCGCGCTGTGTTTCTTGTGCATCTGCATTTCCATCAAATATCACCCCATCAATTACCACATAATTTGACAAGTATCACTTCATAATATGATGAAAAGTATTAGTTGTATACTGAAAAGTATGAATATCAGTCAAAATTGAAGTTTACCTGAGCAACGATATTATTAGTGTCCAGCATATATAACGCAGGATCTCTCAAACCAGCTGCCTTCAATTCTAAAAATCACACACATCCTCCTTAGTATTCGAAGCAAAAAAATATCCAATTTGGTCTTAAACTGCAAAACCGAAGACTTTTTTCACACTGAAAATTAAATCCTTTTCATGCGTACTTTCCTCTGAAAGCTTGCCACCTCCTCCATGTGCAGTCAGCAGCTGAAATTAACAAAAAAAAGACAAATTAATTAATTCATCAAAACAGAGTTAATTAATTAATAAAAAAAACCACATACTTTTTGCTGGAAAGTGAGAAGAGGGTTTCCAGCAGCGTCAAGCAAGACGCGGCGGTCATGTAAGCTGAAGACTTTGCCTTTGACTTTGAACATAAGGTTGCCGTTAACGTCGGTAACGCCGAAGGCTCCGTCTGCTAACGTCATCAATTTGCGGGAACTGCGGGCTGATTACGGCCAACTGGCTCACCGGCGCCGCCGGGTAACTGCTGCCGGTCATCATTGTTGAATTTGTACAAGATTTATTTCAGATATTTTTAGTCGCTGAGGGATATGAGATTAATTGAGGGGTGTATTTGTATGGAAATATTATTGCAATATTCTTGATTATTGACCGACTCGTGTGCGCGTCTACGTTACGTGTGTGCAGTGTGCGTGGCCGTTTTATTCCGTATCTCTCCATTTTTTTTTTCAAAAGAAATTAACAAAGACAACGTATGTGAGATTCCGCCAAGAGCAAGGCTTTTGTGAGTTGTGAGCTGTCACTTGTGTGTGGGACTAGGTTTTTTTTCATCCAATTTTTCATTAATTTATAAAATGGTTCAAATATAAATTTATCACCAACTATGTGCATGTGTTGCATTATGTTTCAATTATATTAGTTTTTCACGCTTTATTTTTACACAATATTTTTAAAATTGAATATGTCGATTCGATTCGCTTAACTCGTGGGGAACTCAATCGCCACACCAATCCGATTTTTATCAGATATTGATTTATACAAAACTAATTAATTGATGGAGATTTAGATCGCTGATGAAGATCTTTTAATTAATTATAATTGTGATTTAATTAGAAAATTAGTAATTATTATAATTTATTAGTATTTATTATATTTCCGTAATTAATGTTATGATTTTCTTATTTATAGTCAATCATTTGTAACCTTTTCATCCAGCTAAGTTTGATTTTTGAATATGAATTAAAGAAATTGAGAGTTTACCATTAAGTTGCTTGTAATGTACAATTGCATTGATATATATATACATATATAATTTTTTATATTTAAACATAATATTATAATAAAAGGTATTTGTTTGTGTATTATTTCATGAATATCATATTAACAAAGATAAAGCATTTAATCAATACTAAAACTAGAATTAACAGACGAGTACAATTAGTTATTTAGAAAAAATTAGTTTGTGAATTTTATTTTACAATCATATGTATTTTTTTGGTCGTAATATTGAATTTTATATATATATATATATATATATATATATATATATATACTATAATATATTCAAGTCATTCAATTTTTATATAACGGTAACCCAGCTTAATTGTCCGCTCAAGGCCCTGCTTTTAAAAACATTGATTTCACGTTTTCAATTATGTTTATTTGCACATTCAAATTATATATATTAGCTTGCACATTTTATTTTATGTTTTCAGACGTCAAATCTAATGTGCATGTTTCAATTATATTTATCTACATATTTCAATTATTTTAGTGAGACTCATTGAAATATATATATATATATATATATATATATATATATATATACTGTTCAGGACCTATAGAGTATATATATGTCAAGTTTGTGAACTAGTTTCATACAAATATTTGCACGAAGTGGTTTTTTTTTTTCCTTTTTAATGATCAAAATTACATTAATTAATTTTTAAAAGTAATAATAATATAATAATTAGGCCTGCACTGGGGTTATTTTTCTGTACAATTAATTATCAAGCTCTATATATTAATGTAAAATGCATTTATTTTTTCTTGTAGAAGTCGCTTGCGTTTAGACCGGATCTTAATTCGCCGACTTATTATGCTGATAAGCTGATGTATCATTTTTCTCAACATATCCAAGTACTATATATTCCTTTTTTTTTTGAGCGCTCCAAGTACTATATATCTAGTTTATGTATTTCCCATGAAGAATGCCTGATTTTTTAAAACTTGATAACCACATATATTACTTATATATATATACAATGATCAGAGTAGCATTTCATGATCAGCAATCAAATACCAAATGACAGCAATTAATTTCTTGCACGGTGTAATTAATAGTAATAATAGTGCTACATGTTCTTAATAAAGAGTTAGAAATTATATATTAACGAATCAATTTAAAACAACAAAAAATAATGCTAAATAAATAAAATGAATAATTTTAAAAGCTCATTGTTTTAGCTCAAATTAAATCACTATACTATTTGTTCCTATTATTTGATGTTCGATTTTTCTGGGAGTTGATGTCATCAAGGATGATGATAAGAGCAGCAATGAAGGCATAGTCAGTGTTTGGACACACCGTCACCATAAATCTGTCCTTTCCACTAAATTGACTCCCTATCGAATAATTCTTGTTCATCTGAAAAATTAAATTAATTAATTATATATGATCATGTATCATTAATTATCATGTTCGTGCAAGTATAAATAAAATGAATTAATAATTAAGATGTTAACTTATGGTCTTACTTGGGCAACTATGGTGGAAGAATCTCCAACGTAAACTTTACACGATCTCTGAAACCAACTTCCTTGTACCGTGTAATCACAAACATTCTCGGATTTGTTGTTGGCTAAAAACACATGTAAGTTAGTCTTCATTTGGATTATTGAAGATCTTCTGGCGCTAAATATTAGGTCTTTTACTTCTGTGCTCCTCCCTCTAAACACTTCCCATTTGCTATATACACTAAATATCTGCATCAATAATCATCAAGCAAGAAATTAATTTTCAGAAATCATATTTGTCACTTAATTCGACTTTTTTGTTAAATCAACGCCTCATTGTATTAATTATATGAACCGAAATTTTAAGTAGCAGTATATCATTTAGTTCAGATATTATGTTTTTGTTTGAATCAACAAGTTCCATTGAAATTTTATTAAGTGTCCGCTTGGCATGACTCGGGAGTGATAATGAGTATCATCGAGGGGTCAATCATTAAGGGTTATTGATTGCATTGTTATTGTTTGGTTAAACATTGTGTGTATCATGTGAGGTGAGTTGAGTGAAATGAAAGAATCAATTACTTACTTCTATTTCCATTACTTGTGTATCTAAACTGCCAAATAACATCAATAGAAATGATTTTCTTTACCCACTCTGTTACCCAACCAAGCGGGCCCTAAGTGTTTCTCAATTGTGCTATATTAACAAACTTAGGAGCTATTTTGGAACTCCATTCCACAGTGGTTAAGTGGTTTTTTTCCAAAGTTGGCGTGACACTTTTAAATAAAATAAGTGCTTACTCGGCTTGAATTGTGTTTGAAAACACACTTCATGGCTATTTTTCGCTTTTAAGATGAGTAACACTTCAAATAAGACTAGTTGCACCGTACAACTAATGCAATCTTAACTTCATTTTGACCAAAAAATCTCAACCAAACTGTCTTTTTTTATACTTATATTATTTTTTTACGCATGAGTCATATCGAGTCAAAATTGCAGCAATTGCATCGTGCAATTTGTGCGTAGAAATTTGTGTCTTCTAAGATTGTACCTGTTTCCGGAGAGTGACAACAGGTATATTAGCAGCATCAAGAATCAACCTCGTACGATCAAAGCAAAAGAATGATTTTTCAACCTTAAACATGAGGTTGCCTTGAGCATCGTTGATAACGAAATCACCATTGCCAATAATCTGCCAAATCTTTTTGGTAATAGCTAGATCCATGGACCGAGGAACACAAAAACGGGGGCTAATAATCTGCATCTCGATCCACTGATTATGACAACTTTTAATTATCTCAGGAGAAGTGTGAAGTTTTTCAAATGAAATTCGTATCACACGCAAACTCCAAAAATGAGATCAAATCTTTGTTTATATATATACGTAGAAAGCCCATCTTGCTTCCGAGGAAGACCCATTCAATTCGGTTGAAAATTAGCAAACATTTCGTGGAATTGACACATGACAGCGTTTAATCCATTAATGGATAAGTGCTAGGAATTGTAGTGAAACATAATTCTTTCATGATATTGGAGTTTTCATGCTCACCCCATGTCCTGGGTTCGATTCCCGCTGAAAGCAACTTCACACATATTAAATTGTCCACTCGATGAGTCTCCTCTAATAATGAAGTAAGATAATTAAGCCCACGAATGAGAGTGTTAGGAAAATTAAATCAACTAATTAATTCCACACTTCTCAACAAGTTCAGACTTTTAAATTTGACGGGTTTTATCCAATAAGATTGGTATTCATTAATTAATTTATATATATTTATTTTAGGAGGAAACTTTGGACTTTGATGAAATGTGAATCTAGGTAACCACCCTCGAAAAGGAGATTCAAAGGAGTCAATTCATAGTGATAAAAATAAAGTTTTTTACGTTGTTGTTTCGTGTTGAGCTTCTAAAAAGGTCAAAAAAGGGGTATAGATAATATGATATTTTGTGAAGATGTTCTAATATTCCGAACTACCAGACCATGTCTTTTTGCAATTGTCCATTAGTTACGTTGTATTTTGAAAATTAGCTTTAGTGATTTTGGAATAGGCTAGTAATTCTATTGTAGTTGCCATGTTTTTTATAAGATTAAGAATAATATCATGTTATAAACCTAATTAAATGTATAGGCAAATTCCAATGTGAAATGGTCATTTTACATATTAATTTGTACTAATTTGTATCACATCTCATTTCATGTATAAAATTGTGTTGCACGAGTTTTTTTCTTTTGATATATCATATATGACCAACTCTTTCCCAAATATTTTAACAAGAACCCCTCAATTGTTCCAAGTTCGTTTACGCAAGTTTATACATAGCAGCTTTCAGAAGAAAAAAAAAGAGAAAAAGTTCCCACCTAAATTAATCAAGGGGTCCGGTTATATACACCCCCAACATATATAAATTATATTGAAAAGACTATAATGCCCTGAATGAAAATACTCTCATTCTGTCCTAATTTATATGTCCAATTTATACGCGCCCCCTGTGCAATCTCCATCTTAAAATCGCCGTCCTGCCTCACCTTTTCTCTCAAAAATAAAAATAAAAATCAAATAATATTAAAGAAGATTTTTCATCCCCAATCTCCGTTGCAGTCGGGCATCCTCTCAGTCAGTTTAGACGATTTTTCACGAGTAACCTGAAGATTCCATCGCAGCGACCTGCTGCCGTCCGCCACCGCCAGTGCGTATTTTCAGATTTTGTTCAGATTTAATGATGTTTGGGTTACTTGTTTAATGGAATTTCTGTCGAAATGTTCAAATTTGATGAACAGTGGTTTCTTTTTAATTTTCAAAGCGGTAGTACTTGTATAATTATATTATACTTTTAAAAATATAAAAGGGAGTGTATCTACTAATGTTGGCGGTGTGTATAACCGGACCCAAGTTCACAAAAATTATATAAAGTAAGCCCAAACGTCTCAAATTTTTTGTTAATTATTACTTGGCTAGCTTAATATGTATGGGCCCAAATATTCGGAATTGGCTCAGGTTATTAGCACCCCCTCTTTTAGGAACTACACCCCTCACAAGATGAATACACTCCAACTGTGCTTCCTAAATTACACCTCAAATTACCCCTCCCTCTTAACCCTTCTCCACTTGGAAACTCAAAATCAAAACCGTCTCCCACCGCACCGCACTGGCACCGCCGCCTATCGCGCCGCCACTGCGTCACCGCTGAGCATTCACGTGCGAAATCCGTCTCTCATCGCGCCACCCACAACGCCGCCAGTCCGCACCTCCACCCAGCGCGCCGCGACTGCCATCTCCGCCCATCGCGTTGCGACCGCTCCTGCCGGTCCGCCACTGAGCACTTGCGTCATCCTTCCCAAGTTTGTACTGTAGACAGAGGTTATTTATTGATTTATTTAGGGTTTTGTTGATTTGTGTACAAATTTATGGGTTATTGCACGAAAATTTCTTGGTTTTGGCAAAAAACGAATGAAATTGCGACCCAAAATTTCTGGTTTCTGGGTTTAAAACCTCGGATCTGGGTTTAGAATTTTTTTGGATTTCGAATATGACTTATATTTTTGAAGTTTTTTCCGAATCTGGGTCTCAATATGACTTATAAGTTGTTGTGGTTTAAGGATTCTTCATATTGTCAATAACAATTTACCATTTTCTGATGCAAGCATTAGTTTGTGCTTAATATGTATATGAACGTCACTTTTTCCTTTCTTACAGCTTGCTTAATATGTATATGAACTAGCTAGGTAGGTACATATATGTGCAGAGCTTTTTTTTAAATTGAGGGTATAATATTGACTTTGGATCTTAGTTTCTCTATTCTGCTAGATGGAGATTTTGATATAATAAAGCACCAAAATTCCCCTATCTCATCTGGGATCTGTCCAGAGAGCTCATTCGTGTTAAAATCACTGGTTTTCAACACATTATATTGCTTTATGCATCAAATACAATTTCTAAATTCAAAGTCTTGCAGTGTGCTGTAAAAATGGCGTAGAAAGTTCCGCTGAAAACTGTGCAAACTGTTCGACTTCTAAGAACAAAGGGTGTATGCTCTATATAAAGGGTCATAAAATCATGAGGGAGAGGGTAATTTTGGTATTTTATCTGTTAAGTAAAATCATAAAAATGAATGAGTGGTGTATTTCCTAAATAAAGGGGTGCTAATAACCTGGGCCTTCGGAATTCTGGGTTAGTTACTCGACTGGCCCAATAGACATGGCCCAAAGACATCACCCCTAATTCTCGAGTAAACCCTCAGCTTTGTAGAAATCACACCACACCTCATTTTCGTCATTGCAGTGGCTGCTTGAGTTGGTTTAACGTAATTCTTTTTTGAACTGCTTGACGACGATCTTGAATAAGTTGCGTGATTGCCGTTTTCTGTTTGTTGATAGCGGGAGGACCGATGGATTCGCGGGAACTGACGCCGGAAGAACTCGAAAAGAAGAAGAAGAAAGACGAGAAGGTGCGGACAATTATATTTGTTGTATTGTTGATGTGAATTATGAGTTGAAGAACTTGAATATGTAATTGGATTGTTTTTTCACGACTTTCAGTTTCGATATCCAGATTTTATGGATTGGTGACATGTAGGCATTAGTTCGTTTGGATATGAAGCTTGTTTGGACTTTGAACGAGGATAATATCTTAATATCTTATTAATTATTAAATTTATTAATCTCGCTTACTGTGGATTTCTTGGGTTGTTTATCCAATCGTGATGTTTTGTTTACCTGGATTTAGCGAGATCAGTTTAGAGTTTAAGTAGTTCTGTCTAATTGTAGTTCACTTGAAATGATGATATCTATTGATGCATTGTCAATGTAGGCTAGAGAAAAGGAGTTGAAGAAACAGAAGGCTGCTCAGAAAGCTGCAGCAGCAAAGCTTCAGGTTCTTGTGAATGCTTAATTTCAGGAGAACTGTGTTCTCTTTTAATCTTGTTTTTGTAATGGAAATAATAACATTTTAGATGTCCAATTTTCTGGAAAATGAAGGCACAACAACCTGCTACTGCTTCAAAGTCAGATAAGAAGAAGAATGTGAAAAGAGAAGTTGAGGAGGAAAATCCCGAGGATTATGTTGACCCTGAAACACCTTCCGGTGAGAAGAAAAAGCTCTCTCGCCAAATGGCAAAAACTTACAATCCCAATGCCGTGGAGAACTCGTATGCTTAAATCATCTGATTTTGTTTCTTTATGAAATATTATATGACTGCATCCTATTAATCATTGTGCCTCAAATTTCTAATCTAGGTGGTATGAATGGTGGGAGAAGTCTAAGTTCTTCGAGGCAGATTCAAAAAGCTCCAAACCACCTTTTGCCATTGTGAGTTCCCTGAGCTCTACAGAAGTTTGCATCACGTGTGCTTAGTCATGGGGGATGCACACGTAGAAGTATATATTATCTGAATAGGCTATAGCCCATTGAAAGAAACACATAAATGAGAGGGTGGATCCTTATAGTTTCCTTTTCTTTTCTAATTTGTCATATAAAGTATTAACTTATTAGCAGTTAAATCGTCAATAGATCATGCTAAGCTATTTAATTGATTGCTTTATATAACAAACTCAAGAAACTCACTAGAAACTTATAATTATTGAAATGTAGGTTCTGCCACCACCTAATGTTACTGGTGCCCTTCATATTGGCCATGCCCTTACTGCTGCAATTGAGGTATTCCAGTGAATTATGGGCATCTCTGATGAAAATTATCACAAATTGCAGTTTCATTTATTTCATGTTATGTATTGCCTCCAGGATACAATTATTCGCTGGAGGCGAATGTCTGGATACAATACATTATGGGTGCCTAGTATGGACCATGCTGGAATTGCCACACAGGTTGCTTCTTCAAAATTATGTAACATTTATTGTATCTGTTGCCTATTGTTTCAATTTCTGGCTGGAAATTATTCTTCTGAGTGGAATTTTGTTGTCTTCTGTGAAATCTGTCATCTAGCTCACTCATAAGCTTTGAACTTGTGTATTGTGTCTCATGGTGATCAAAGCTGGGACTAAATCTTCAGAAAATATGACTTTATGGGTTGCATCACCTGATTACGTTAACAACAACTTTAGTATTCACGTAAAATGGCTTGACAATTGCTTCTTGAAGAAATCTTATTGGAAAAATGTAACAGTTTTCATCATGCAAAAACCTTGATATGGATATTGGTTTTAATTGATGATACACTGATTAAAGTTGTTTGATATGAACTACTATTAAAAGTCATGTTGATGCAAAACTCATTCAACTTGTACATGTAAAGTTCGATTTCGATGCTGTCTTATGTATTTTGAAAAATTTAGAAATTTAGTAGACATTTAGAAAAATGTGACAACTGATGACTCAACACAGGACATTTTCGGTTCTTTTATTCCTACTGAATAATTAAGATATACGAAATGAGTTCTAATTTTTTTTTTGAAAGTACAGTTGTGATGCTTGTGATGTTTATAAAAGCATCTCCTATATTGTTGCCTCTGAGTAATCAACTGATGTTGTAACTGGCTCAGGTTGTTGTGGAGAAGAAACTGAAGAGGGAAAGGCAATTGACAAGGCATGATTTTGGCCGTGAAGGATTTGTAGCTGAAGTGAGTTTAACAATCTCTTCTTATTTTGTGCATTTTTGTACTTTTTCTGTATTAAGGTTCAATAGCCTGTAAATGGTGCTTTGACATCATGGTTGGACAAATCGCTACATAATATAAGCATTAGGTTATATATCTTCTTAAGTCAGGGAAGTGAAAAGTTCATTTCTTTGCATTCTTACACTTCTAGAATTTGGGTAATAGGTCTGGAAATGGAAGAATGAATACGGCGGCACAATATTAAAACAACTTCGACGATTGGGTGCATCACTGGATTGGTCGCGCGAGGTGATAATCGTTGATTTGATTTATATACTTATTAGTTTGCTGTTTTGCTATAATCAGTGAATGATTTCTTCTGTCAATTAAACCTTGTCCCAAACAGTGCTTTACCATGGATGAGAAGAGATCAGCTGCTGTGACAGAGGCCTTTGTTAGGCTTCACAAGGAGGGTCTCATATATAGGTATGCTTGTGTCTCTTGGACTTCAGCTAATTGTTTAGGATGTGATTTTGAACGTCTAATTGGAAAGTCTGTGTATGTTTTGATCTTCATTTTGCACTTGATTATTTGTTTATTTATATTTTTTGAAAATCTAGGTTCTGTCAAACCATGCACTTTCTGTTGATTACTAATCCTTTCTGCTCTGCTCTCTAAAATACTAGTACTGTTATATCCATGAGGTTCCTCGACACCACTTATGCACCAGCATATAAACTGGTTTTCCAAATTTCTGGATTTGTGGTTTTACAACCACCGATCTTTGGTGTTTCTCACTACCTGACTGCTTATATCTGAGTTCTTGGGTGTTTGCCTGATCTGTTGTGTTTTGTTTGTTATGCAATTCACAAAATTTCTCATCTTATTCTCTCAAGGGATATACGTCTAGTGAACTGGGATTGTACCTTGAGAACTGCTATATCTGATATTGAGGTTAGATACAATTGTTATGTTTCATCCTCTAGTATGAACACAATAGTATTTTATGTTTATACAAGTTCTTTGGTGTTTGTAGGTGGATTATATAGAAATCAAAGAGAGGACGCCATTATCTGTTCCTGGATATGATGATCCTGTCGAGTTTGGGGTGCTGACATCATTTGCTTATACTTTGGAAGAAGGGTTGGGTGAGATTGTTGTGGCAACTACTCGAGTGGAAACAATGCTTGGTGATACTGCAATTGCAGTGCATCCAGAAGACCCAAGATACATCCATCTTCATGGGAAATATGCGGTTCATCCTTTTAATGGAAGGAAACTTCCCATTGTTTGTGATTCAATTCTTGTAGATATGAACTTTGGGACTGGTGCTGTTAAGGTAGACAATATCATCAGTGCTTGGGTTGATTCTATTAGTTTTTTGGTGTTCTTATCCAGACAAGTTAATGCAAATGCTGATAAATGTTTCGCAGATAACCCCAGCCCATGATCCTAATGATTTTGAAGTTGGCAAGCGCCATAATCTTGAGTTCATCAATATCATTACTGATGATGGAAAAATAAATAGCAATGGTGGTCCAAGGTTTAAGGATATGCCTCGTTTTGAAGCTCGTGTGGCTGTCATCAAAGCTTTAAAAGAAATGGTATTCTTATTCCTTATGTAACTGATGTTTTGAATCATGATATTAATTTACTTAGACTTATTGGAAACGATCTAACAAGTTACCAATGTGATTTGATGGAAAGTATTAAAATTGTACCAGATCATAACGTTTTAGGCAATTCTTGTAGACATTGTTGGTGAGAAAGGTTTGTGTAAAAGCATAAAGATATTCACATTGTCCAGCAATAAGTGTTTTGATGCCTATTCTTTTCTTTGCAATTAAGGGACTATATAGAGGTGACCAGAATAACGAGATGCGTCTTGGCCTCTGTTCAAGAAACAATGAGGTGATTGAGCCTCTCATAAAGCCCCAGTGGTATGTAAACTGCAAGAACATGGCACAACAAGGACTTGATGCTGTCATTGATGAAAAAAATCCAAAGATAGAGATCATACCCAAACAATATGTTGCCGAGTGGCAGAGGTAATTTGTGAATATTTATGATTCTTCAAGGTTTTTTATGTGTTTGCTATGTTGGCTGCTCTGTTCATGCTACCTTTAGATGGTTTTGAAGAAGTTATTGTTTGGCAAATGGTCAAATATATTCTCATTGTTTGATGTCCTGTTTATGTGAATTTTGTTATTGACGTCTTGCAGATGGCTTGAGAATATTCGTGATTGGTGCATCTCAAGGCAGCTTTGGTGGGGCCATCGTGTGCCTGCATGGTATGTAACGTTGGAGAATGATGAATTGAAGGAAATTGGTGCATACCATGATCAATGGGTGGTTGCCAGAAATGAGGAAGAGGCTTTGGAGGAAGCTAGCAAATTATTTGCTGGAAAGAAGTTCGAGCTTTCCCAAGATCCTGATGTTCTGGACACCTGGTTTTCTTCTGGTCTATTTCCAGGATCTGTATTAGGGTGGCCAGATGATACAGATGATCTCAGAGCATTTTATCCGACATCCGTGCTTGAAACTGGCCATGATATTCTCTTCTTTTGGGTTGCACGTATGGTGATGTTGGGAATGAAGCTAGGTGGTGATGTGCCATTTAGTAAGGTCTGCAGCATTTTTTTGTTCATTTTCTTTTAATTTCTGACTTATAATCCATTCAAAATTAAAATATGGTTGCTTTTTGGTACTCCAGTTGCCTTGCTATGGTTTTTTGCTCGCCCATCTCTAAGCATATACAAGAATTATGGAATATCTTGACCACAAACTTGGAAATGTGTTTCCAAGAGGAAGTTGCTATAAAATCTTCATCTAGTCATATTATGGAATTTATTTATCTATATACCATTAATCAAATTTTCTGCAATTTCTGCTTCTGCAAATTTAAGACTGAAAAATTAAATGATCATGCATTTTATTGACTGCATGCAGGTTTACTTGCATCCCATGGTTCGTGATGCGCATGGTCGCAAAATGTCCAAGTCACTAGGAAATGTTATTGACCCCCTCGAAGTCATTAATGGAGTAACATTGGAAAATCTTCACAAGAGGCTAGAGGAAGGAAACTTCAATCCTAATGAACTGAAAACTGCTAAAGAGGGGCAGAAGAAGGATTTTCCCAAGGGTATTCCCGAATGTGGAGCTGATGCTTTGCGCTTTGCTCTTGTTTCATATACAGCTCAGGTCAATACTCGTTATCTGTTCACTTTGCTGATTGCACTCTCTGTTTATTATCAATCCTCATATTCTGTTATTTCAGTCAGATAAAATAAACCTGGACATCCAGAGGGTGGTTGGTTATCGACAATGGTGCAATAAGCTGTGGAATGCTATTAGGTTTGCAATGACTAAACTAGGAGACGATTATACCCCTCCAGCGGAGATTGATCCAGCTGTAATGCCTTTCAGCTGCAAGTGGATACTTTCTGTTCTAAATAAAGCCATATCAAAAACAGTTCTATCGTTAGATTCATTTGAGTTTTCTGATGCTGCTACAGCTCTATACTCATGGTGGCAGTTTCAGTTGTGTGATGTTTTCATAGAAGTAATTAAGCCATATTTTGCTGGTAATGATCCAACATCTGCATCAGCACGGAGATCTGCTCAGGATACCTTGTGGTTGTGTTTAGATTATGGATTACGATTACTTCATCCCTTTATGCCATTCGTCACAGAGGAACTGTGGCAACGTCTTCCTTCTAAGATAGATTCCGTGAGGAAAGAATCTATAGTGATATCTGAATATCCATCACCCGTTGAGGTAATTCTAACAACTAATTTACAGCTGTATTTTTTAATGCGTAATGTGAGAGGGTGCTAAATTCTTATTTTTTTTGTTTTTTTTTTTTTATTTTTAAATTCTAGTCTTATCTAACATAGTTTAGTCCGTGAAGTTAATAATTATGCTTGAATGCTAGTTTATCACTAATTATATTTTCTAAGTATTCTAGTTGAATGCTAGTTAACAATTCTGTTCTTGATTAGTAGTCAATTCCTTTAAATACGAGTTTCTTTTGGCAGAGTTGGACTAATGATGGTGTGGAGAAGGAGATGGACATGATCGAGTCTGTGGTGAGATCACTTAGATCTCTTCGATCCCAGTTGGCACCTAATGAGAGGCATGAAAGGTAATTGAAAGTTCAATCTATTGCGAATTGTGACCATTTACTTTATGGTGGCTAGTTATCTGATGAATAATAAACGCATGGACTGCTGTTGTTTGGAAGACAACATTCCCAGTACTTTAGCATGTTCCATAAATTTCCGTTGGTCTTAGAGGTTTTAATTTTACATAAGCTCTTGAATAGTTATTTCCCTTTTCTTTGTTGATTACAAAGACACGTCTCATTTCAGGCGAGCTGCTTTTGTACGTTGCCGCACAATTGATGTATGTGAGATCATCAAGAGGCATGAACTGGAGATTACCACTCTTGCTTCCGTATCATCTCTAGATGTACGTAAAACCAGTTCGTTTTTTGTGTTTATTTATTTATAGGGATAATTACTAAAATTTTCTGAAGGTTTAGCCTATATTAAAGAACCCAATGAATTTTATTTTCTTACAAATACTGCCTCGGGGCATTACAAATGGTCCCTTGAGGTTTGCAAGGAAACAAAATTTAGTGGTTTTTTCTTTCGGCTATACCTTTGTGTCCATTTCCGTAATTATCTCTTGCCTCTTTAGCACTCATTTCTCAAATATTGTAAAATGCTCCGACAATTTTAGGTCTTGAACGAAAGCGACGATGCTCCAGTGGGTTGTATGGTAGATGTGGTGGATGAAGCTCTTTCGGTTTTCCTTAAACAGACAGGAAGCATTAACGTAGAAGCTGAACTTGAAAAGATCAGGAAAAAAACGGAGGATACACAGAAGTAAGAAATCTAGAGTTGGTTGTTTCATTCTGAATCTAATACTGGTTCACAGAAGTATAAATGCTAAAAACCATTGTCAATACAATTGAATCTGTTGCAGGCAATATGATAGCTTGAAGAAGAAGACGAGTGCTTCTGGCTACCAGGAAAAAGTTCCCGCCAAGATCCGTGAAACAGACGAGATGAAACTTGCATCACTGATGCAAGAGCTGTTATCATTCAAGGAAGCGAGTGAGCATCTAGAGCGTGAAAATTCTAAATCCTGAAAATTCTTTTCGATTTTTTTGGCCTTTTGGTCTTTCCTAAATTGTCGATGAACCCAATTTTGAGGCCTTGTATTGTAACACATTTGTTAGCTTCATTTCTGGTAGTACAAACTTGTTTAAGGATGCTGCTCTTCTTTTTTCCAAAACTGTAATTTACTGAAGTTGCTGTTATGTTCTTACGCTTTGTGATACGAGGTGGTGAACATTAATATATTGATCAACTGAAGGAAAAAAAATTGGTATAGATTATAATTTTAGTGTTTTGTCCAAATTAATTAAAGAGGTTTTGGTTTCTCAAGAAAAATTAAACTAAAGAAGCCTTGGATTGGAGTTTTATGTGAATTCATTGAAGTTTTGATTGGTTTTTACGTTGTTCTGAGCGGGATTAGTTTTAATCTGATTTGAATTAAAAAATTAAATATTTGTCATTCTTGTGAAGAAATTCTTGATATGAAAAAAAAAAAAAAACTCAAGAATTCCTATTTTTGAATTTTGAAGTAGCCCTTTCGTAAATCCAATAAGCAGGTTGAATAGTCTAGATCGGGGATTAGTCGTGAGCTAGTCGATTCGTTTTTTTTTTCCTCTAAATTAATTTTATTAACTACTTGTCGATATACACTTATAAATTAATTAATAAATTTATTATACAATAGTCTAAATTAAGATAATAATTCAAACAACTTTTCTTATATTCATTATAGTGTACAAGAAAATTAATTTAATATAAATAAACTAAGCAAGCATGTATTTTAAAATTTTAGTGCAGTAAAAATCATCGATCTTGATTTTAATATCAATTTATTCTAAGAACAAAGCATCGGATTATCAAATAATGTGTGATGATCAGCTAGCACCTATAGCACCTAGGCGCCGCGACGGCCACTGGACCGACTTTTGCATACTGGAAAAAATTGAAAGCATCAATAAACTTGAGAATTCAATTCACTAATTTTATCATATTTCAAGAAGAAAGAGAAAAAGGCTTTTATTCAATTGAAAATTGCGCTATCAAATTTGGGGGGCCGAAATGTTGAGGGGAGTAGCTCAGTGCAAGCGTCTTCTTGCTGCAGGAAAAACTCATCCATGTCGATTCTCTGCAAAATATCCCACCTGTTATTCCCTCTGCAATTCAACTGCCTCATTCTCATTTTCATCTTCTCCGAGAAAATCATCCTCTGTGAACAATTACTATATAAGAAAAAGAAGAAAATGGCCAATCCACCCGTACGAAAAGCAGTGGCTCGAATCCTTTGCGTCTAAGCTAGCTAAGCGATCCTTCAAACAATCCATCAAAATTTCCAAAACCAATCTTCTTTCCGACCTCATCAACGCCTTCGCTGCTTACGAAATCGACCCATCACCCCAATCGTACCATTTTCTCTTCAAAATCCTGATCCAAAAGCGGCCTCCCAACTGCCACGAACAGATCTCGCAAGTTCTAGACCACATCGCAGAAGTTGAAAAATTCGAAACACCGGAGTGCATTTTCGTTGATTTGATTAAGTTTTATGGCGATAATGCCATGTATGATAACGCGGTGGAGCTTTTTTTGAGGATTCCGAAATTTAGGTGCGTTCCATCTGTTGATGCTTTTAATGCTCTGCTTATTGTTCTTTGTAGGGATGAAAAGGGTCTCGAGATTATTCCTCGAGTATTGATAAAGAGTCAGGTGTTGAATATTAGGATTGAGGAATCTAGTTTCCAGATTTTGATTAGAGCTCTTTGCAGAATAGGGAGAGCAAGTAATGCTTTCGAGTTGTTGATACTAATGGTGGATGAAGGTTTTGATGTAGATCAGAAGGCCTGTTCTTTGATGCTTGCAACAATGTGCAGGCAATTGGATTGTACTAGTGGTAGAATAGTAGGATTTTTTGAGGATTTGAAAAGGTTAGGGTTTGAGCCAAGAAAGGGGGATTTCTTCACTGTGATTAGGGTTTTGGTGAAATTGGGGAAAGGTATGGATGCTTTGAGATTGTTGAAACAGATGAAAATGAACAGGGTTAAGCCTGATATTATGTGTTATAATCTGGTTCTTGAGGCATTGATTCAAGAAAAGGACTTTTGTAATGCAGATAAAGTGTTTGATGAATTGCTTGTGTTGGGTTTAGTTCCTGATATTCGTACTTACAATGTGTACATCAATGGTTTGTGTTTGCAAGCTAAGGTAGAGGATGGAATTGAATTGATGGGCTCAATGGAGAAGCTGGGATGTTTACCAGATTCGAATACGTTTAACGCTATCTTAAGAGCACTCTGTGAAGCAGGGAGGATGGATAGGATAATCGAGATGGTGAATGAAATGACACGAAAATGCATACAGTTAAATCCGAGTACTTGTGAGATTCTGGTTGATGGTTTTGTTGGTAATGGTGATGTAGATTCAGCTTGCATTTTGTTGAACAAAATGTTGGATATAAACTCGGTTCCAGATTCGATGTCTTCGGATAAAATGATTCGTTGGATGTGCAAGAATGGTTTGTGTTCTAAAGCAGGGGAATTGCTCGAAAAAGTGATTATGAAGATGAACATTGAAGATCACAGGTTCGTTTTGGATGATCAATTTCCAGATTCTGAAGAGTTAACTTGAATATCAACTCTCATCGATCCATATTATAGGTTTATGATTTGTGGAGCTCGAGTCTGTGTAACATGTAATCCACCTAAAAAGAAGATTGTTTTTGCAGAGAGTTAACTTCCATCTCAGTTTGACCTTTTTTTGGTTTCCAATATTAAATGGTTATGAGATGATCATAATAATTTCTTATCAAATAGTTATAAGTTATAACTGTCTTACAAGAGAAAGTTTTGTTTGATTTCCACCACGTTATGATTGATCTCAACATGACTAAATGTCTGGGATAACAATAAGCTTTCTTTTATAAGCAAAAATAATCTTTTTTTTTGTTAATCTTGCATCCTATTTGGTGAGAGAAATAAAATCCTATAATTTATAAATAAAATTATTAGTAGGTGAGATAAATTATAAATAAAAAAATAAAAAAATTGAGTAAACATCCACACATTTATTGTTTTGTGCTTTTATACTCCATCTCTCCTGGGATAACGTGTACTCCTATTTGGGCACATAAACTAAAAAAATTTATTTTATTGGTATTATTTAAATCAATTATAATAATATTGTGAGAGTGTAAGTTTTGAGTGTTTTGACATTTTAATAAATGTGCACGTTATCTCGGGTCGGACCAAAAAAAATAATTGTGCACGTTATTACGGGACGAAGGGAGTAGCACATATTAATACATTAAAAAACTTTGATATGTTTATATAATATCCCTCCGTGCCCTATCGATTTTTCATTTTTGATTTTAAATGACAGTAAAATAATATTATTTTTTATAATATATCTTTTCAACATCTTAAAAATTACATCTCATATTAGTTTATACACACTAAAAGTCACTCTATTCTCTCATCTATTTTAACAATGAAGTATAAAATTCTACAATACTCTTAATTAAACACCGCTTTATCTCCTCTAATATTAATAAATAACTCTTACATTAAATACCGTATAAATAATAAAAGACCAATCGAACGGAACGGAGGGAGTATTTATTACAATGTTCTTTTTTTTTTAGGTAGTGAATGGTGGTGATGGCTTAGCTATTCTGAGAAATGATCTCTTCAAGGATAACCATAAGAGCAACGATGAAGGCATAATCCACGTTCTTGTAAACCCTCAATCTAACTTGGTTCTTTCCACTAATTCTACTTCCAATTGACGAATTCATATGCATCTGAAAATTCAAAATGCCGACAAATTACAAAATATACAAGAAAAAAACCAATAAATCATAGAAAACATTCATAACATTTTTTTAAGGAGCCTTTTGCGAAATGATCTCATGTATACATGAAATGAGAACATTCACTTTGATATGTATGAGCCATATTTCTCTTTAAAATATAATTGGAATGAGGCTCCATTAACTCATAAATCTTTATTGTTAATGCTAATAGAAGTGGATTGCAAAAACAAAACAAAAAAACTAATAGAAGTGGAAGTTGATTAGCCATATAAAAAAAAAATCTCCAATAAAAGTTGTTCATAATATTAAATTTATACCATTACACTTACAAACTAATACCACTACACTTATTAACTAATAAAATTATATTTATAAATTAAGATAATAATATTAAACGCTCTTGATATTAGTTTATAAGAGTAATGATACCAATTTCATACTACGAACAAATTTCACTTAAAATTTGTAGGAGTATTAAAAAAAATAACCTGGTAGAAGAATCTCCAACATAAACTTTAAATGATCAGTTGAAGAATGAGGCTCCCTGTACTAAGGAGTAATCACAGACATCCTCGGATGTGTTATTTGCAAAGAAAGGCATGTAATTTAGTGGTCGTTTGGAATCTTGAAGATCTTCTTGCACTAAACATCACGTCTTTTTCTTCCGTGCTATCCCCTCTGAAAACTTGCCATCTACTGCGCGAACTATATTGCTGCAACAATAATCAATCCACAAAAACCCAAATTAATCATCTCTTCAACTTTTCATATGCATCAATGTACACTATTAGTTTATGTTTGTAAATTAAAAACATCAGTTTGTATGTTGAACAATATTAATACTTTTCAGTTACAAATTATTTTGAATAACATTCACATGGACTAGGTTTATGCGAAAAAATTATCACGATTATGCATAACAATTTTCACTGTTTAAAAGTATAAAATATTTTTTAAAGAATGATAGTTTTTGTACGATTTTTATGCATAACAATGTTAGTTTTTATACATAACAGTGATACGAAAAAAAAAAAAAACGAATTCACGGTAAACTCGGGTTCATACAAAATTTTGCCAATTGTTTTTGTAAAATAGCAAATACTCACCCGTCCCAATTATTTAAACTTGTTTAATTTTTCACAAAGATAAAAAATTATATTGAAAAAGTAATATATATATATTTTTTGACGGGTTAGAAAAATAAATTAAACTAGCAAAATTTTTATTATAACAATTATTTTAATAGTTTTAAACATAATTATGCATATAGTTATATTAGTAAATGAACCGAAAAAACTACTTTATATGAAAACAAATATGTATAATTAGGACATTCATTAAAAAAAAAACTACATAATTGGAAAAGAATAGGGGAGTAAATAAAACAAAAGGATTGAATAAATGGCCAAAACAGCAACAGATGCGTTGAAGTATTTTTTTTTTTTTTGCCTATTTAGTATTAATACACATAAAGATGGGGCATGCTATAGAGTATTGTACCTTGTGTTTAAGAGTAGCTATAGGTGCTCCATTAGCATCAAACATAAGCTTTCTTGTATTAGAAAAGGAGTGAATTCCCTTAACTTTGAACATCATGTTTCCATTTACATCATTCACAACATAATCTCCACGCCCTGTGATTTGCCACACCCTTTGTGAAACATCAACTTCTATTGGATCATCAAACTTGTCTATAATCTGGTTCCATCATTGATTTTGTGATGTTATTACAAATTTAAAATTGTATACATGGGGATATTTTGTAGGCGCAAAAATATATATAGTGTACGTTTCTTAATTTTATGAATTTGCCTAATCCAAACATCAAAAGGAAGTACCGTGTTGAATGTACATGTCATAAATCGCGTGTTAGAAAAGTCTATTTGGTTGCGTAGATGAAGGTATATACACCACAGTATTTCTTTGGATAATCATGACATTAATGTTTTCTTGACTTTATTAATGGATGAAGCCGATTTAGAACCGACTCTTAATCAAATCCTATCTTTTGCGTTTTTTCAATTAGCATTTAGCACGTACTTCTTGTTTTTTTTTTTTTTGGGTATTTGAACTCACTTTCAATTAAAAAATTATACTCCAGGTTGAGGTCATGATAAAAACGAGTCTCCGTTACATATGTTAAAGGCTAAGTCTTCTATGTATCGGGTACACCGTGCATTCATAGTGCATTTTAGAAGCGAACAACTTGTTATGCTGAAAAGTGCGATTTATTTACACAAAAAAGTGCAACTGTTAATATGGGAACATAGTTGCATGCTTCTATTTGGAATAGTTGCACGTTTATGTTTTATATAGTTGCACGCTTTTAAAATGCACTACGAGTGCACGATGCACCCGTTTGCACATGAGACCCACCAAATATGAAATATTCTCTTACAAGTTTTTTTATTTTTTGACCCTTCAATTAACAAAAAAAAAAAACAATAGGAAAAAAATCTGGGAATATATAAAAATACATATGGGCTCAAGGTATATGGGCCCATATCTAACTACCAGATGGATTTATCACCAGACAAGATATGACACACATTGTCCCCACTTAAATAGTGTGATCCATCAAAGGAGAAGAATAACAAAATTGACTCTTTGAAGTGATTTCCAAACATGTTCATCAACAGTAGGCCAACAATTAGTATGAATAGAAAAAACAATGCAAAATCAATCAATTCAAAATGGAAAAGATAAACCTACACAACAACCTACACAAAAATGGAATAGATAATTAGCGTGAATGGTGGACTTGATGGAGAGAGAAGGGGGGGTTCAAAAGCATACAAAATAGTGTTCTAAATTCTAATGAGGTAATATATGCCGACAAATTTCATATTATTTGGAGTCAAATCATCTCTCAATATCACTTGATTTACTATTATAAAAATTAGAAATACTTTAGCAAGACAAAATATCATCTTGATTTCAAAGCATTATTGCCAAGCTAAGAAGACAATAAAAACCAAATGTAACAAGTTTCTTACCCTTAACTATTCCTTCAAAGGATTTGATAGGCGATCCGAGGACAATTCTGGTATAGTTATTAGGATATGTATCGAGTATCCCTTATACCCAAATAATTCAAGATTCAATGAATTTTTTTCTGACAAAAAAAAAACACCCTTAACAATTAACAACTTTTTGACCTTATAATCTAAATATGACACTTTTTTTCCCCTTTTAAAATACATAGTTGTTTAAATCGTGCAATTCAATGTACAATTTGCATTTCCAGCACAAGGTTTTTGATGCATGAGGATACCTATACCATATTGCAACAATTTAAAAGATTGATGGTGTATTAAAAAGAAAAAAGTCATGTCATATATATAACTGAAATTAGATCAAAAGGTGGTGCATTGTTTAATTTCAAATTAATTTTTATTCTCCAGCAAGCTTTTATGTCCCGATTAAATTTTATTTTATCTTGTTCGTTTTGGGACAATTGAAAGCATCACTCTGAAATCATTTTCGTTCTTACAGGTTTCAAGAGATCAGAGATCAAATTACAACAGATTAATTACAGCATTTCTCTCATTACTATTCGTCACCAAATTAACACATTATTAGTGAATTATACACAAAATAATTAATTCCACACCTCATACAAAAGAATTAATTATTTTATATATAGTTTCCCAATACACACGACGTGTATAATAACTTAATAAGTAACGAAACTAACAATAGATGAAAGGGGAAAGCTTTAAAGTACAAAGTGTAAAAGCAAAAAACTCTAAGGTTCAAATGCAACTTTTTGGTATAAAGTCATAGCTTTTTTTTTCAAACAAAGATGCTTTTTTTTGTCTCAGAAAGAATAAAAAATCAGATTTTTATCTTTTTGTAGCTTCTACTTTCTATTTTTTATACTTGTAGAAATATTATCTCTAGATGAAATATGAAAGTGGAAAAGAGAATCTTAACCGTTACAAACTTACAAAACACAAACCAAACAAAAATATGTTTCTTCTGCAGAAATAGCTTATGAGAGTGTGTGCAAATATGTGTGTGTGTGTGTAGCAGAAAAAATATTACATAAATGAAAGTTGATTAATTTATATCCGAAAATAGTAGTTTGAGATGTATCCTTGTTACTCATGCAATAACAAAGTTAGTAGAAGCACTAAAAGGGAATGTGAAGTACTTTTTTACTTCACCTGATCGCAATAATTAACTTTTCTGGATTATATGCATATGAATTATTCCTTAAAATTGGAATCATGTAAGAAACAAATTAAGATGTTTTTTTTTTCGCTAATGATTAAATTATGAGTTTCTGATCACCTTTTTCTGCTCCAGAAAATTGTGATATATATATATATGTATGTATGAAATCCACTGATGATTTTTATTTATTCTCAATGGAATATCATTAGTCATAATGTCACTAAAACCAGATCAATAGGTGCAGTATGATGCTGCATAGCACATGTAATTACATACTTATATTTTCATACACGAGATACCCAATTTTCTATCTTAATCCAAATATTTTTATCAGAGTGCGTGTAATTATATAAAAGAAAAGTTTAGAACTGATATTTCAAGTGCAGGACCCATATATGAGGTTTAGTGTACTCTGACTTAAATATCTATATATTATAAAATATAGAGAAAACCCCATTTTTAGCCTCTTCTCATTTAAAAAGTTATTCCCTAAAATATAATATACATTTTCTATAAATTAAAAAAAGAATGGTCGGTCCAAATGCCTTTGAATTCAACTAATGCTACCAAGTTTGGACAAGAAGGTGTATCTTTGAATTCAGATAACGATTATATAATTTAGAATCAGAGAGAATGCATGAAACTCAATGAGCAATTTCTTGATATAATTTTTAAAAACTAAAAAATGTGTTTTCAATTTGGTTTACATTTTTTTATAACAAGCCACGTTATCGTATTTTCGACAAATATGCAACTTAATTTTTTTTTTAAGATTTAATTTCGAGAACTAAACATTTCTTAAATTATTTAAACCAAAGTTTAATAAAGACAACGAAAATCAAAAGACATAAATGCAGCAATGGAGATGGATGCCCCATAGAGACCTATCATGGCCATAAGGCCCATAAAGATTCAGCAAATCCAGTAATAAAATGCAAATTGATACTTGATAGAAACATACATGAAGACATGAGATATAAATTGCTACTGCCTATATACCATTTCTTCCAACATTAAGTTTCATCACATGATCTTGTGTTTCATTTTTATCAATGCATATATACCATGTATATATAATTAATGACTCGATTAACATTTAATAATAATATGTAATGTGCATTAATGTAATAAAACGCTACAAAGAATCAGATTGGAAAAACAATTGATTATTGATCACACCATTGGTTGTGCACTTCACTTTCACATATTAATTATCATCATCAATATTATTGATCATGTGGTCCGATGTAATTGATCAACCTAGCCATTTCAATCATAATTAATTATATACACCACTAGATTCATATACAGCCCTCATATTCAAAATATAAAATATTTTGACTTATTGCATTAGTTACTTTTTATTTGATGTTCTGACTTCTATTTTCCTACACTGCCTTTATTTAATACTCTTTTTTTACTTTTTTGTTTTACTCCCTATCATGTCATTAAAGATAATTTATCATTAGATAAGACTAATTTTGGTATAATTTTTCTTTATTAATAAACGTGCAAAAGGCCAAAATATCTTATATTTTGAATATGAGTGAGTACTTAATTATCACTAGATTCATATATTTTTCTACTTAATTTCTTGATAATCTCACTGTAAGCTTAATTATCATTATCACTTTGAAATCTATACTCTTATCCCAATATAATATTAAATTATCCACATGAACATACATATAACAAATGAAAAAAAAAATGGACTTTTGAGCATATTTACCTTGAAATAAGATACACCATATGCTTTATTGCCGTGATTCCCAGCTTGATCAGACAAGATTGAGTGGTCGTGATGGGGAAGATGGGCACATGAAGAACTAACTCGAAACATGTAAAAAATGCCCGTTCGAGTTAGAAATGCACATGCCCTGCTTCTCCATCTTGTTCATCACTCACCTTCTTAGCTTCCAAATGCAATAAAACTTTGATCTCAAACTCATGTGTAGTTTTTTATTTTTGGGGGTGGGGGGATTGGTTGGAAATATAAGTAGTAATCTTCCCTTTTCTTTTCAACTATTTATAACATGAATGACAAAATGGAGACTATGTTCAAGTGCTAGGTTAGGTGTATATATAGAGGCAGATTAGATTCTCTATAATTAATAGCTATTCCAAATATTAAATATATATAGCCTTTTCGTCACTCGATCGACACTAAATGTAATTAATTAATTAATTCAATTTTAGCCCCGCCCGTTATTGAGATGCTGAATACAACGGGCCGATTCGAGCACTTAATTTTATTTTTTCAATGGTTGATATTATTTGCAAGAATCCCTTTTTGGGATTGTAGAAAAGGATATTGCAAGAGTAGATCCCTCAGGGGGTGATGATAAATGTGTGAAAACAATTAGTTGAAGTGGGACCAAGTTTTTGCAACCTAGAAAAGTTTGCCATATATAAATGAATATGACCACTCATGATATTACAACACTAACCTTAATTCAAAGTCACATTTCCAACACCCTTTGAAAAAAAAAAAGGTGACATTTCCAACTTTATATGTCTGGTAAAGAGTCTTGATCAATCTATTTTAGATTGATCATTCGCTATTTGACTCGTGATTTAACGAAATGAAATTGTTTATTAATATATCTTTTCTTTCGTCCCAAATATATATTGCATTTGACTTTTCACACGATTTAAGAAATCAGATTGGAAAAGAAATTAAATGTCAATTTTCTATTATACCTCTATTTAACGATTGTTATATACTTCCAACATAATTAATGCATAAGGTTATATTAGTAAATTAATTAAAAAAAATTACTTTATGTAGAAATAAACCTATATATTTGGGACATCCATAAAAAGAAAATCGTTTATATAATTGGGGCCGGAGGGAGTATATATAAAATAATAAAAGTGATTTTTAAGAAGGTGTAGGATTATAATACCCACTTTAAAAAATTCTTTATAATTTCAAATACTAATAAACAACTCGCTCGCTAAAATATGAACGAATTAAAGAGTGAATGCACAATTTAAAACAGAACGTAAGGAGTATATAATTTGGTTTAAAGCAATAATCATATTCAAGACAACAAAATTGTGTAGTC
Source organism: Stenogyne calaminthoides (assembly GCA_037126765.1). NCBI lineage: Eukaryota > Viridiplantae > Streptophyta > Magnoliopsida > Lamiales > Lamiaceae > Stenogyne > Stenogyne calaminthoides. Next base: position 40,259 of record JBBCBC010000050.1, read on the forward strand.
TTATTCATGAGGTGATTTAAACCAAATAACCAGTCAAGTTGAATTTTTGACGCCTCGTATTGTCTCTTTTCACACGCACGTTTATCCTGTGTTTACGCCTTGCCGGATTTTTTGGCGATCCATTTTTTGGTCCACACCGTTCCGTCACCCGGTCCGAGTGGTTCATGGTTCACCCGACCTGAATAAGCCATGATTTAAGGTTTATTATTTAGTGTTTGGGTCTAGATGGTTCACCCGGCCCATAAACACGCATACGAAATCAAAGACATTTAAACATCGATTTAAACAGAACATAAAAACAAGTGAAACCATACTGAATTTTTGATAGTTACATTACATGCATGCTTATTATTGTTGCAATTTCCTAACTGTGTCATAATTCCTCTGTCTCAATTATATAGACTTGTTTTCCTTTTATGGATGTCCCAAATATATAGGTTTATTTTCAAATAAAATAACTTTTTCTAATTAATTTACTAATATAACTCTATGCATTAATTATGTTACAAATTATAACAACCATTAAATAGGACTATAATAAAAATTTTACCTGTCTAATTTACCTTTCCAAAAAAATGTCTTAATCCATGTGCAAACCCCAATCAAGGATGTGAAATTTATCAAAATTATTGATATATAATGACATATGATTTATTTTATATATATATAAAGAAAAGCGTGAAATAATTTATTGCTACCTAGCTTGAGGTACCATACCATACAATTATTAAGGCTCTTTCAATTGCTCCACCTATCATCTTTAATAGGCCATCTGCAAGCTTCGTATATCAAACACGATTTTGCTATTTTTACCAAACATATCTACTGTGGGTCTTCCTTGCTTTTCAATATGTAATGTCACAATTTAAATTGTTATATATGAATCATAAATTAATGTTATCTTTCCCTCATTATAAATTAAATGTTGTAGAAATGTGAACGTGAGAATACCTATTAGGTGATCTGCTTTGGTTTAGTTTCCTGTAAATGACATGAAATATTAGCTGCGATTGATTCAGAATTTTAAATTTGAGGGCACGCAAATAGTTAATAAAATATAGGGAAAATTGATTGTCACGTTACATTGACTCATTTTGATCTCGGTCCTATAAATTTATAGTTTTTGATCTTGGTCCAGTAACTTTATAAATTTATTTTTGTGCCCCCGTCATGAAAGTTTTCTGGATCCGTCCATGATTGGACTAATCAATTTAAATATTATATCCTATAAAAGAATCGTACAAATAAGTAAACAAATCGAGTTTTATCACAGCCAATCTAGTGTCATTTTACAATTAAACTAATAACGTCAACTAATAATTTAATTAAAAATTATTCAATTGTTTCAACTAACAATTTAAGTCTAATGTCAATAGCTCTTCCAACTAATTTATGGTAATTGGACTAATCAATTTAAATTCAATATCATGTAATATTATCATACAAATAAGTATATAAATTATACATTTTCATATATACAATATTTCTCGTGTTTTTTAGATTGCTCAAAATCCAAAAAATCTATTTTTTATCATATACTCAAAATAACAATAAAGTAACTATATAGTTCATGCTACCCCTTACAAACATCACTAAATTACATCACACTTCTCTAATAATTACATAAAAAAATAACTTATTTTTTATCTTATTCACTAAAATTGACAAAATACTCTTATCAAAAAGCTATTTTATTACCTTCAAATATTAATAAAGAAAACCCATGTCAAAATCAAGTGAGCAATCTAAAAAAAAGATGGAAGGAGTAACTGATTTTTTTAAAAAAATATATACATATCAACTACAAAATATAACATTTTATATTATTAATCATTAATGTGCCACTTTTAAAATTTTATGATAAATTTGTAATAATTTTTTGTTGAATTTTTTTCTTTTTTGGTATAATATTTCATTATTATATATGTATAAATAGACTTAGTTCAAAATTTTATAATAATTTTTTTATTGATTTTTTTTCTTTTTTGGTATAATGTTTTGTTATTATATATGTATAAATAGATCTAGTTCAAAAATTCAAAAATAATATTAATAATTTAGAAAATATTGAGAAAATAATTAATATATATGTGTGGTAAATATGAGGAATTGAACCTTGTACTCTTGCATACAAAGAAGATAAAAAATATTTGTTATACCATTTGAGCTACTTCAAATTTGTTATGATGTTTAAAATTTTATTAGAAATTTATAACAATTTTTTGGCCCAACATTTTGTTATTAGATATGTATAGATTGCTCAAAATCCAAAAAGTCCATCTTTTATCATATATATTTAAAATAACAATAAAAGAACCATATGAATTAAATGCTACCCTTACAAACATCACTAAATTACATCACATGTCTCTAATAATTACATACAAAATTAACTTATTTTTTATCTTATTCACTAAAATTGACAAAATATTCTTATCAAAAAGCTATTTTATTACCTTCAAATATTAATAAAGAATTTCTTCATCAAAACTCGTGTCAAAATCAAGTGAACAATCTAAAAAAAAAACATGGAAGGAGAATCGATTTTTTTTTAAAAATTATCCATATCAACTACAAAATATAACATTTTATATTATTAATCATTAATGTGCCACTTTTAAAATTTTATGATAAATTTGTAATAATTTTTTGTTGATTTTTTTTCTTTTTTGGTATAATATTTTATTATTATATATGTATAAATAGACTTAGTTCAAAAATTTGTAATAATTTTTTTATTGGTTTTTTTTTTTGGTATAATGGTTTGTTATTATATATGTATAAATAGATCTAGTTCAAAAATTCAAAAATAATATTAATAATTTAGAAAATATTCAGAAAATAATTAATATATATGTGTGGTAGATATGAGGAATTGAACCTTGTACTCTTACATACAAAGAAGATAAAAAATATATGTTATACCATTTGAGCTACATCAAATTTGTTATGATGTTTAAAATTTTATTAGAAAATTATAACAATTTTTTGGCCCAACATTTTGTTATTAGATATGTATAGATTGCTCAAAATCCAAAAGGTTCATCGTTTATCATATACTCAAAATAACAATAAAGTAACCATACAGTTCATGCCACCCCTTACAAACATCACTAAATTACATCACATGTCTCTAATAATTACATACAAAATTAACTTATTTTTTTTATCTTATTCATTAAAATTGACAAAATATTCTTATCAAAAAGCTATTTTATTACCTTCAAATATTAATAAAGAATTTCTTCAACAAAACCCGTGTCAAAATCAAGTGAACAATCTAAAAAAAAGATGGAAGGAGTAACTGATTTTTTTTTAAAAATTTATCCATATCAACTACAAAATATAACATTTTATATTATTAATCATTAATGTGCCACTTTTAAAATTTTATGATAAATTTGTAATAATTTTTTGTTGAATTTTTTTCTTTTTTGGTATAATATTTTATTATTATATATGTATAAATAGACTTAGTTCAAAAATTTGTAATAAATTTTTTGTTGATTTTTTTTTCTTTTTTGGTATAATATTTTGTTATTATATATGTATAAATAGATCTAGTTCAAAAATTCAAAAATAATATTAATAATTTAGAAAATATTCAGAAAATAATTAATATATATGTGTGATAGATATGAGGAATTGAACCTTGTACTCTTGCATACAAAGAAGATAAAAAATTTTTGTTATACCATTTGAGCTACATCAAATTTATTATGATGTTTAAAGTTTTATTAGAAAATTATAATAATTTTTTGGCCCAACTTTTGGTCCAATATTTTGTTATTAGATATGTATAGATGAAACGGTATAAAGTTATCTTTTTATTTTTTATATTGAATAGAAATGTGGGTTTTTTTTGTTATTGTTTTGTTTTTTATAATTTGAGGGTATAACTCTAGATCACTCTTTGCAAAATACTCTGTGAATACAGTTAAAAAGTAAATTTTTGGCCTGCTCATTTGAATTACATCTCACATTTACCTCATCCAATTTACCTTTCTATTTCATCTCTTGACAATTTTTATGTATTAATTCGGGACCCTTCGAAAAAAAAAGTTGAATTTTGAGCGTTTGTTGAGCTAAATAGCATAGCTTTAAATGAATTTATTGCAAGTATCTCAAATTGATTGCACACGGTATCTGCAAATTTGCATTATTGCATGCATGTTGGATACAACTATAATCGTACCTATCGACAAATCGTTGTCTTTCTTCATTTGTTTCGTGCAACTTTTACAACGAATCTTGTCGTTGAAGCTAAAAGGTTGTTTAACTATTAAAGTGTGCATTTTAATTTCAACAAAATCCTGTTGGTATCTTGTGTCCATCGTCAGGTGATAAAAGTATTTTTCACTCAACAAGAATCAATCAAAGAAAGCAAGAGATTTTGTTTCCTTCTTCATCAATCCAATCACTCTTTGCCATTCAAATTTTTTATTTTTATTTTTCCCAATATCAATTCAATCCTTCAAACTCATTTTTTTCTTAGAACAAAGATGCCAACGGTACGATTGACAATGGGACAGGGTGGGTACTTGAAGATCTATGCCAGCCCCGTTCCTTATGCGGGATAGAGCGGGGCAATCCATTGTGGATCACAGGGCAGGTGGGTTGACCAATGTGGGTAATAGTAATATATTTTAAAATACCTAACATTAAATTTAAATTTCAATTAAAAAATAAGTATATAATAGTATACGGGAATGAAATAGAGCCCACCAGTGGGTACTATAATTGTGTCCACCGCCTACGTGGCTGACGATGTGACAGTACAACATAAAAAAATATATTTTTTCCTTAATCATCATATATGTATATGTTTAGATATTTTGGATTTCATTTAATTTTATACCATAATTGCAATATCACCAGTTGAATTTTTTTTTTCAACTTTTGTTTTTCAAATTTTTTTTTTAGCTTTTTACCCCTAATTCAACTTACCCCGACCGGTTCATGGTTCACCCGACCCAAATGGGTTTAGGTTTTTTTTTTTTTTTTTCAATTTTTTTAAATACCCATTCCGGACCCAACCCTGGCCGATTCGAACCCGGCCCAAGTGGTTCATGGTTCACCCGACTCGAATGGTTAATGATTTAGGGTTTAAGGTTCATGGTATAGGTTTTAGATGAGCCATGAACTCTAAATATAAACCCTAAACCATGAACCTTAAACCCTAAACCATTAACCATTCGGGTCGGGTGAACCATGAACCACTTGGGCCGGTTCGAGCGGGTTGGGGTCGGGATGGATATTTAAAAAAATTGAAAAAAAAATAAAACCTAAATCCATTCGGTCAGTGAACCATGAACCCGCTTGAGCCGAGTTCGGGTTGGGTTGGGTCCGAAGCCGGTAAAAACTAAAAAAAAACTAAAAAACAAAAGTTGAAAAAAAAAATTCAATTGCCCCAATTCTAAATTGGTGCAAATGGTGCAATTATGGTATAAAATTAAATGAAATCCAAAATATCTAAATATATACATATATGATGATTAAGGAAAAAAATAAATTTTTCTTATGTTGCCTTTATACATCGTCACCATGTGAAAGTGGACACAATTATAAATGCCCATTTAACTGGGCTCTATATCATTCCCGTAATAGTATATGATATTAAAAAGAGTAACACTCATGTGAGCCCAAGAGTTCACACATTTAACTCTATCATCATTGTGTAAAAACTATTATCATATGCACAAAAACTTTTACTATTTAAAAATATAAAACATTTTCTAAAAAAAATGATTGTTTTTGTTCATAAAGCGATGATAGTTTTATATATATAATGAAATGAGAGTTTTTGTATGTAATAACGATATTTATATAACCGAAGTTATAAATACGAACCGCGCCTATACAAGATTTTTAAAAATATGTTTATGGATTTATTTTCTTCTTTTACACCACTAAAACGATTTTGATTCCCAAAATTAAGAAATTCATTGTATCTTATCCATGCAAAAGAGGTACGCGCATACTTTCACACTCTTTCCATTCTCATCCTCGTACAATTTTATTATGCGTATATTTGATGAAAATAAACACTAAATTTAATTGTAACAAAATGAGACTATTTTGAATTTTCTTCAATTCTCAATGATTTTTTAAAATTCAGTTATTGCTTTCCTTCCCCTAATTCCAACCACACCTAGAGAAAGTGGGAACAAGGTTGTACAGAGATGTTTGATTGGCTTTCAGTAGGAACACAATGGATCTTATAAAGGAAATATAAAAAGGGACCATTATATATAACACAATTCTCTATTTCAATTGGTCTTGCATTTACATAATGTCTCTCTCGTGCACATACAAAATTCAAGTCGCAATGGCAAACGAGACACTATATAAGCGACAAAACAAATAATGTAGCTCTTATAAATTTAATCACATATCAAAACGGAGAAAGACATCACAAATTTTATTACGTGGTATATATATATACACAACATGTTCTACTCAATGATTGTCAAACACGTCATTTTTGGGTCTAACATACCAAGCTAGATGATTTTTTTTCCGTACAAAACTGAGAGTTTTAGTTGAATATTCTTAAAAATCCTTATAAATTATGAGTGCCACTAAATACACCCCAAAATCCTCTAAACACACCCCATTTGTTAAGCATACCTCAATAAAATTTAAAACTTAACATGCATTACTAAACACACCCCATTTCTTTTCTATTATATCCTTCCTCTATCAAAATAAAAAAATAACACTTTCCTACCTTTCTTTTTTTCATGAACATTTCTCTCTTGAAAAAACCATTTGATCATTATCTTTTTATGAAAAAATCCTTAAAATTTTATATAAAATCTGAAATATATTATAAAAAAAATCAACTAAATTATTTCAAACATAACTTAATTCAAAAAATTAATTAGGAAAAAAAATCTTCAAAATCATAAAAAAGCTAAATACAAAATAAAATATTAAAAATTCAACTAAAATTTAAAAATTAATTAAATTGAAAAAACTGAAAAAATTAAATGAAATCTGTAAAATATTAAAAAAAACAACTAAATCTAAAAAATAATTTAATTAAAAAAAACAGTAAACCTAAATAAAATCTGAATAATTTTTTTTAATTAAATTAATTTTGAAGATTTATTTTATTTTTTAATATTTTATTTAGTTTTAATTGGTTTTTGAATTTTTCTTAATTTACTTAATTTTGAAGATTTAGTTGTTTTTTTATAATATTTTAAAATTTAATTTAATTTTTTCAGATTATTTTTTCGGTTTTTGCTTATTTGGTTTTTTTAAATTTAGTTCTTTTAAAATATATATTTATTGTTTTATATTTTAATTTAATTTTTTCAAAATTTTCAATTATTTTTCTATGTATAAATTTTAAAAAAGATAGGTTGACAAAAAGTAAATGATCAATTTCAAAGTTAAAGAAAATAATTTAGAGGAATAAAATCAAAGTAAATAAAATTTAAAAGACAAATAATACCCATATTTATTATAGTGTAACTTAATCATTTTATATATATATATATATATATATATATATATTTATTTTTATCTCAAAAGTTATGGGATGTGTTTAGAGGACTTTGGGGTATGTTTAGTGACACTCATAAATTATTTAGCTAATTGGTGGAAAATAAACACTGGAGCACTGTTTCTATTTTGGATTAACAACCCTTTTTTTTTTCCATTCTATTCTTGATTTGATGTAGTCATAGATGCTTCTCATGTCTTAAATAATGTTGGGAGGACATAATTTCTCTTACATTATCTTGCTTAAAAAAAAAAAACCTTTCAACTCTTTTCGGTGAATTGTACAGTTTTTCAATCTCAAACTCTGTTGCAATGAAGAAAAAATTGGAGTCCTAAATTTCAACACCTAAGTTTCAAATGAAACATATATGTAGAATCATGTCTGAATTGACTAATTAATTTGGATGGAGATTAAGGATCGCTTGATTGGAGGTAATGGAAGTGGTAATGTGAATTACTTTTATTGATGTTGCTTGATAATCTTGGTACACAAGTAATGAGAATAAAAGTAAACAATTGATTATCCACACTCACTCAACACACCTCACATGATACTCATTGTTGATGTTTTAACCAAGCAATAACAATGCAATCAATAACCTTTAGTGATTGACCCCTCAATGATACTCATTACCATGACAAAAACTTATATGCAATATTGTAACTTATATGCAATATCATCTGAATGTCGATATGCATAATTGACTTTTTTTTTTTGAAATCATGTAATCGGGCCGGGTTAGTGCTAGCGGGTGAATGGACTTCCTCCTTCTTCTTCTTCTTCTTCTTCTTCTTCTTCTTCTTCTTTTTTTTCTTCTTCACGGTCGCCAAGATCCGACATTTGGCATATTTTTTTTCTTCTTCCTCTTCTCACGTCGAAACAAACACGACCAGATCTCCATTGATTTTGATGGCAGTGCGTCTCTAGATTTTTCCTCTTCTTCTCTTGTTCTTCTTTTTCTCGTTCTCTTCCATATTCTTCTTGCTTTCTTCAATTTTCTCATCCTTGCAAATTTATAAGTCATTCTGCTTCTCACGCTGTTTTTTAAATATATAATTTTGGACTAAGGATTTATTTTTCGCGAATATCTTGGTTTTTGTTCATGTAGAACACTCTTTTTGTTCATAGGGTAACTCTTTTGGTCATGTAAGAACACATCAAGTTGTTATTTAAATCTTTAATTTTGGACTCAAGATTTCTTTTTCGCCAGACGGGGTTTTTGTTCATGTGGAACATGTTTTTTCTTCATAAGGAACACTTTTTTGTTCACGTAAGAACACATATATATTTTTTTTTTTGTAATATATAACATTTTTGTCTATACACACCGCCGTCATCTTAAATAAATATTAATATTCATATTCTTACTATATAACCAAACAACGTTCTTACCATATGATAATGTATTTTTTTTTTAAATGATAATGTAATTTTTATTTTACGTAATGAACACATTTCGCTTTATAAAGATCACATTTTTTTTTTTTTAATGTAAACACATAAAAAAAATATATTAAAAATTATGTCTTCTCAATAGGAATCGAACCTACGACCACACATACTAACAACAGGCCTAAACCACAAGGCTACAACACATATTTAATAAAGATATCCTTCTATAAATATATATATCCGCCCAACTCACAACCCACATCCTTGACCCACCCCTCGACCCACCCGCTAATGTTTTAAAAAATTAGTTTAATTATAAATAGATTGACATATCAATAGGATCTTAATATTTCATAAGAATTTTTTCTCCATTATCATTACCATTCCCAAATTCATATTATTTAAATCCTAAAAACAATATAATGAGTGGATATCACATATTCTCCATATAAGGATTGTGAGAATCTAGATCAACCTATAAGAAAACATTTTCAAATTTAATCTAAATAAGCAGAAGAAAATGGTCCAGTTGGAGAGAGAAGGTGCAACTCTAAGGTGAAAAAGGTATTGGTGGGATGTGACAGATTGCAAACACCTTTTCTTGTGCTTGTTAGGTCCTTCATATATATATATATATTTACCTAATCTACATCAGAACTCATTTATTTATCTGATATAAGCACCCTTTAAAAGTGCTTATTTAATTTATTCAAGAATCTTGATTCTAAAATTGATGTTCTAATTATCCGCAAAAGCATCCTTTTGAGTTGACCTTCCACTGACGGCAAATAATTAAATTATTTTAATGAAAGTAAAAGTAACAATTATAATATTTTATAACTCTAGTTGTATTACCCTCCTTGAGACACCATTCTTATACCAAAATAGGATAAAGATATGCAAACTTTTTATCATATTCATGGGTCTCATATATAACTATATAAGTAATAATTTTTTCTATGCTACCTGCTGAGTAGTGTCCCAGTAGATTAGTATGAAAATAATCTCTAATAATACTAATTTTCAATCGACTTTTTACCTCACTCAGGTGTATGCTTATACCAATTATAAATGTTACTGTGTGAAGAGATGTTAATTTCCAAATTCCATAGTATAGTTGGCATGAGAAAATGAGTTATTGCAACCCCATAGATGAAGGAGAAAAGAATAAAAATTAAAGCAAGTAGAGTAGAGACACCTCAATTTATTGCCTAACATCTTTCAAAATCAGCATAAAAGAAGATATACAAAAGATGAGTTGGATGATGGGATGTAACTAAATAGATATGAGTATGACCCTACATCCATGGAATTACTACACCATATATATTTACTTAATTAGTTTTGTTTCTATGTGTATTCATAATTTGATATATCATTAATCTTTTATATAACAATATCAATCGGATTTCAAGTCGGCAATATGACGGGACGGGCATACAATTGTATATTATATACTCAATCATAAGTAACTAAATACATTGAATTTAATTTATATGTAATGTACATAACTCCATTATTGACCTCTTTTCTATCCGAAAGGTGAAATGTAACCATTCTTGAAACAAGCTGGTGTATAATATAAATATCATTAAATCTTCATGTACTGGATAGCAATAAAATCATCATTCGATACTTATTATCTCAATTCCATTATTAAATTGCCAGTATATATAGCTAGGAGGAAACAAGTAATTGATCCATCATTTTCAATAGTCCATTTCCCATATCCACTGGAATTACATATAGACACCGGTGGAATAATGAGATTGGGACCCTACCATCATTTTACTTGCATTGTCACTCCACTATTCAGTTAATATCATTAACCTGATTATCGATTAATTATGATAAATAAATTTCTTATCTAACAAGCTCCTATTTTGAAATACTCCTGCTCTATTCATTTGAGTTATTTATGGTATTAAACTTCATTTATATTTTCAAAAAGTATAATTTTAAATTATAAATAAATTTAAATATAATGTATTTAAATATACTTTTCAACCTAACAGTAGTTTGTGACTTTGTTCGGAAGTCTCCCACTTTTTAATAATTAGTTACGGTATATCACGAGGTACACTAACGGAGATATATCAAGGACTATTGGCTCCTGAAATTTTAATTTTACGAGGCGACGGTCTCACGATATAGTATAAATATAATTTGAAAGATAATCTTTTAACACTTTGAAATGAACGAAAGATTGAATTGTGCTAATTTGTACCGAATGTATTTAAACCGCCTCATACGAAGTTTTTTTTAGTCCTCACCGCCTGAGGCCCTAAATAAGCTACTGATTGAAATAAATCAAGTGATTATAACATAAAACTTACGTTGTGGGTTGAATCATCATTTCACTTTAAATTTTTATTTTTTTTAACAAAATGGGGTTGACTCGATTGAAATGAGTCAGGTATTAGATGCCTTCATATTTAGTACGGTATTACCCCATATATAGGTGAAGGATATACCTATAAATTATACTGCATTAGTTCTATTGCATTTGATTTGAGAAAAAATAAGTAATGGTCTCAGGGGAGGGTCAATTAGATCGACTTTGGGCCAAGAATTGGGGCCATATGCATGAAGATATGTTGTGTAGCTGAGTAATCTGGGCCTGATTAATACTCTCGTCTTGGGCCTAATTGGGCCGCGCTAACAATGCACGGTAAACGGGGCAAAAGTTCGACTAACAAAACAGTTTCATATTTCATATTTATTTTTTTTTCCAAAAAAACAGTTCGACTAAATTTTACCTTCTGATGTAAAAACTGCAAAACTCAGTGAAAATAGGTCAACAAAAGAACTTGACGGCTTTGTATTTTCACTTCAGTTTATTTATTCAAAATCAGAAATTTCAAAACAAGAATAGTATAAAAATTCAAAGCTCCGATCGAATATCTCGACCTGTTATCTACGATCGAAGCAACGATGGGATTGTGGAATCAAGATTTTACGAGAGGTGAGGAATTCGAGAGGAAAGCGGAGAAGAAAATCAAAGGTTGGGGGTTATTTGGCTCCAAATATTAGGATGCCGCTGATCTGTACCAAAAAGCCGCCAATTCCTTTAAACTCTCTAAATCATGTGAGTATTTTGACTTGTGTTTGCAGTATTTGTTTTTATTATCTGCGATTTTAATGTTTTTCTAAATATAAATTAATCATGCGTTGTAACTGAAGTTTTGCGGTGTTTATAGCGAAATAGTGTTTAACTGTCTCGTTTTCCAATTTTGGATTGTTAATATGATTTTGCACAGTAGATTTGTTACCTTAAGTATGATTCTGCAGTGCAGCTGAGAAACTTGTGTTCATTAAGTTTGCTTTGATGCATTTTGTACATTAGTATTTTAGTAAAAGTGAAGTTGTGCTTATTATTGCGTGTGCAGATTAGGACCTTTCAATGTTAGAATGTGTAATTTGATAATTTGCATTGCTGTTGCTCTTCAGGGGACAGAGCTGCAACAGTCTATATCAAATTGGCCAACTGTTATTTAAAGGTTAGTGATTGTATCTTTTCGATTATAACGTTCTCTTGATGCAATTAAGCTGTGGAAATGATGGACGTAACTCATTGCAGTTGGACAGTGGGCACGAAGCTGCCAGCGCTTACGTGGATAGTGCAAATTGCTATAAGAAAATTTCTCCCAAACGTATGTTCTCTATTGAAGTGACTTTGGACGCCGAATGTTTGAATTTATTGTTTAACAAAATGGAGAATAGGAAGTGTTGTTTGTGTATTTATGTGTGAAGTTATCCAGTAAAATCTATATTTTGTTGTGCTAATTTTGGCCTTGTTTTCTGCAGAAGCTATATCATGTTTAGATCAAGCAGTAAATATACATTTGGAAACAAGCAGAGTCAACATGGCTGCAAGGTACTGCAAGGTAAAGTAGATGAACTAAATACTTAAAATTGCTTTTGAAGTATATTATCACTCCATATATTATGACTTTTTTTGTTCCAACTCCAACTACATCAAGTAGTATCCGTCATGTCTCTAGGTTGCTACTGTTGTAAACAAATATTGCATGAAGGTTTTAGAGTAACTGTTGTAAAAGAATATTTCATGAAGTTTCTCGAGTATCTTTGCAGAGGCTTTTAAATAGGAGCTGGTAGACCTTTAAAATGGTGGCTGATATGGTTTTAATATTTTAGGAAATTGCGGACTTGTACGAGCAGGAGCAGAATTTTGACCAATCAATGACTTATTATGAGCGGGCTGCAGACCTTTTCCAGACAGAAGAAGTTAATACATCTGCAAGTCAGTGCAGGCAAAAGGTTGCCCAATTTTCTGCTCAGTTAGGGAAGTAAGTATAACCCCCAATGGTTGTTCCTTCGCCCCCCCCTCAACTTTTAATTCATTCCTTGATTGTTGAAGTGATTACTTTCATAAATTGGAAAAAAGTGGCATACTAGCACATTCTGAACTTTTCAACCGCAGGAGATAAAATTAGACAAGGGAGAAGGATGTGGATTTAGTTATTAGCTATACCTGTTGAAACATCTATCTTATATGAATTCATACCCATTAGTAGTGATTTACTTTCTTGATTAGGTACCAAAAGGCAATTGAGATATATGAAGAGGTAGCTCGCTACTCTCTGAACAATAATTTACTCAAGTATGGAGCTAGAGGACATCTTCTTAATGCTGGAATCTGCCAATTATGTAAAGGAGATATTGTAGCAATAAATAATGCACTAGAAAAATATCAGGCAAGTTCTTTTTCCCCCTTCTTTATTTATAAGTGTTTCTTCATACTGGATTTGCTCACCCCATTTTGAACCGCTGATGCAGGACTTAGATCCTACATTTTCAAGAACTCGAGAGTGCAATCTATTAACTGTAAGTAGTTTGTTGTGTATTAGCTTGTTGGAACATTTCTTTCAACAGATTTGCGATATATGCTGTAAAAGCTGTTGTTTAAATCCAGGAATTGTACTTGGCATTGCTTTGATTAGTATGTCTTCTAAAAGAATGTTTTCTTTTTAGGATTTGGCCGCTGCATTTGATGAGGAAGATTTAGCCAAATTCACTGTTTCAGTCAAGGAGTTTGATAGCATAACCAAACTGGTAACTTTATTTTGTTATCTAATTCATATTTTGTCGAAGAGTTATGCAGTAAGAGAAAGGAAGATCCCTGCCAAACACCTTAGATAATAATGTTCTAGTTAATCCAAGTCATAAAAATCTTTTCCTTGGATGAAACCAACAACAAAGTCTAAATTGTGAACGCCTGTTTCACTTCCACAGGATGCTTTGAGGACCACACTCTTATTGAGGGTGAAGGACAGTATAAAGGCGAAGGAGCTCGAGGAAGACGATCTGACCTGAGGCAGGCAAGCCTTCGAAAATGTTGTGGAACATGGGAAACCGGTTCTACTTTACTCTGCATTATTCGATTCAAATACGTTTAAGCTTCCTATTTTATTGCACATTTGTACTTGATATTATCTTTGTTGTTTGTATATGTTTGTGGAGTCATTTGAATTTTGAAGTGAGTTACGGGATGGTTTATCTGCTGTGGTTGCATCTTTTGTTTGAGTCCGGCAGTTATGCTCTTGCATCATTTTTAATTGCTCTGTTTTTTGTCCCCATCGTTGTCGTTTTGATAGAATACAAAATAATTACGAGACTCCAACCACCTGAATTGATTATGTTTCTGTGATGGTACCAATTTTGTCTCTTCTCCTACCATTTATTTCAACCAATCCTATAATAATAGGAGTAATCATCATCTCCACTTTATCAACATTCTCTCTTTTTTTTCAAATTAGGTTTTTATTTTAAGGTATTGTCCAATCAGGTTATCATTAAAAAGTAACCATCGTACTTCTCGAGGTAATCAGGTATTCAATTATTCATTAACAAATACAAAAGGCCAAAGCAGTGAAGCATCAAGAAAAAGAAAAACGACCCCATAGCTGCCGTCCAAATACATATATATATATATATTCATTCATTTATGATATGTGTGTTTTTTAAATGAAAAAGTATAGAGTTTTGAAGCAATGGATTTCCAATATCTATATCTATATCTATATTAATCTATTTCATCAATTCGGACAAGTTACTATGGTGGAAATGATATTTTTTGTGGAAGTAGTAACTTGTAAGTATACACCAAATATAATCCGTTTTAATTTTAAACCATCTAAATATAATAAGTGTAATCTGTAAAAATAATTAGCCATACATTTTTAACTGCTAGTTGATGCGACCCTTTATTTCGTTTATCAGAGTTAAAATACTTATTATTTTCCATATATAAATTAAAATTACCTTTTCCATGCGAGTAAAGTAACACATTTGACATTTGACATTTCCCATACATATATGGCCACCTCCACACTCCGCTAGTCCACTGTGAATTGAAAGCAACTACTCTCGCAACTCCGATGGCTTCCTCTTCCTCTTCCGCCGCGTTAAATTCCTTCGTCATCCCTAGTAAAACTGACACACTGCCACAAGAAACTCCTTTCTTCATTCGCCGTCGCGGCTTTCTGGAAATTCCGTCAATTGCCTTTCCCAAACGGAGTTTAAAATACGGACGTCGTTTTCGAGGCGTTGGAGTGGTGAAATCCTCCGCTACGACGACGGAATTGAAGGTGGAGAGCGGCCGTACCGCCGATGAGGAGGGCAGGATTTTGAGAGTTGGACTCATCTGCGGTGGTCCTTCCGCGGAGCGCGGGATTTCGCTCAATTCTGCTCGGTCTGTGCTTGATCATATTCAGGTCTGCAATTACCTTTGCTTTTTAGATGCTATTAATTTAAGAATTTGACTGATAGTGACTTAATTTTCTGTTTCTTTGTGCTAACGTTTGGCGTACTGATAGGGAGATGATTTGCATGTGAGCTGCTATTACATTCACTACAATCTGAAAGCGTACGCCATATCATCTGCTCAGGTTAGAGAAATTCCTCTTTCTGATTACCCTGTTGTTTCTTCGGAAGGAATCATTTAGCTACAAACGAATTCGGAAAATCTTGATTTTGATAGCCAAGGACTCAAACTTCAATCTGTGATTTCCGAGAAATAGAGAAGGTAGTAAATATGGTGCAATTATCATTGTATTCCGAGCCTTCTTTTCCGAGAGAAATGCAGAAATTTGAAGTGCATCACTAGCCTTAGGTTATTATTGCAGGATTTTAATATTTATGTGTTATATAATTGGGTGGCTTCCCTTCACCTTTTGCTACTTTGGGAATATTTGTTGTTTTGGTCTTTGAGTTTCTTGTGAATGATTTTTAGGTGTACTCAAACACACCTGCAGATTTTGACTTCAAACTTGAAAGGTAAGAAGTTACAATCACCTTCTACTGTTTCTTGATCAAGATTTTCTCACTAAACTAAGCATTACACTGCAGCCTCGCCCAAAGTTTCGAGTCCTTGTCTGACTTCGTTGCACACCTCGCCACCTCTGTGGATATAGTTTTTCCTGTTATACATGGTCGCTTTGGTGAAGATGGTGGCATCCAAGTGAGACCTTAATGACTTCAGAAATTTGTTTATTTGTTAATACAGTTTCTCTGTGCATTTGTGCTCTTTTTGATATGATGCATTTTTTCACAGGAGGTATTGGAGAAATCAAATGTTCCTTTTGTTGGGACACAGTCCAACGAATGTCGGAGAGCATTTGACAAAGTAACTTACTAGTTTCATTTTTTAATATATGGGCTTCAATTTCTTTATTGCCAAAGTATTATGGAGTCTAACTGTACACATATTTTTTATTTTTTCTGAATACGCTCGTTGTACTTAGGGATATTTTCATTATTGATCTTGCATGCTTCATGGATATATCTAACATTGTTTCAAAATGTACAGTATTTAGTATAAAAGTGTTCAGTCAATAGATGGTGAGGTGAATGGTAAAGTATTGCAGGCCTGAAATGCAATTGAAAATTGTTTGTTTTAGTGTTTCCTGTTTGGTAATGGAATGTTGAATTCTTGTATAATTTGCAGTATGGCGCCTCTGTGGAGCTTGATAAACATGGATTTATTACCGTACCCGGGTTCCTAGTACAGGTATCTTTCTGGGTGCCATCTTGCCAACAGCTTGCAGTGGCATGCGCTCTTGCATTATTTTCATAATATTTAGTTTTAGCACTGTTTCCTACTTCAAGGTTAAATTTTGTCCTATTGAAGAATTTCTTGTTCTGTTTATTTTTTTCTTGAAGTTCTGGAGAATCAGTGTTTCGATTTAAAATATATTGAACCTGTGACATTTGGAGAGTTACTTTCAGGGAAGTGAATTAGAAGAAACAGAGCTATCACTGTGGTTTACTAAAAATCATCTGGATATTGAAAAAGGAAAAGTTGTGGTAAGCCTGTTTCTTGCATTTGATCATTTGGAGGTTACTACATCTACAACATTAATGAACATCTTTTAAGGTCCCAGCTTTAATTTTATAATTTCAGGTAAAACCAACAAGAGCAGGATCAAGCATCGGTGTTACAGTTGCTTATGGTGTCGATGATTCTCTCGCAAAAGCTAATGCAATTATAACTGAGGTAATTGGTCTCTTGCTCTCCATTTTTTGCACGTATGGATAAGAAGACAAACCTACAACTGTCTTAATTAGAATTTAGTATCATAAAGCATGAAGCACACACATTGGCTTGGTTTCCAATATTCAACAGAGAAAATATGCATTTGTAAGTTTGCTTTTATTCTGAATTACTTTATGTTGGTAGGAATTACAGGTATCATACGAAAAGAATTGCATAAACTAATAATTAATCATATTCGCATAGTTGGAAAAGTAACCTAATTTATTCTGGTTGTACAGTTAACCTTCTCCATGTTGTTAGACTGAAATCTTGCAATTAGTAGATATTTAATCAAGTGAAGTTTTACTTTTTAGCAGGGAATTGATGATAGAGTCCTTGTAGAAATTTTTCTGGAAGGAGGTAGAGAATTTACAACCATTGTCCTTGATGTAGGTTCTGGTATTGATTGTCATCCTGTTGCTTTACTCCCGACTGAGGTATATGTTCCATCTCTTATCTATGCAATATCTCTGCAATAGACAAGGTCCATTAACATCTCTCATCATATTTCTGTATAGATATGATACATTACTGTTTCTATTACTTGTATCTTTTAATTGATACAATAACTAAATCTGTGCAATATCATGGGGTTACATCTGTCTGAAGCTGTGTTGCAACTTTTTGCTTATGTAAATGATATGCCAAAATGCCAGACTACATTTTCTTGTTTTTAAAAATATATAGGCATGAGCAATTTCTCTATCATGAGGACAGAGCTTCATTAGTATTTTGTACTGTTGTTTTAACTTAAATCCACCTAATAACCATGGAAATTTTTCTCAGACCTCGGTGGGTCACCTCTCATTGTCTCTTTAGATTTCATGATATAAACCTGAAATAAATCTTCATTATCTTAATATCAATCTTCATCTGTTTAAACTTTAAACCGTATAGCAATTAAACTGAAATAGTTATTCTAGCAAATAGAGGAATGCCTCATATGTACGACAGATCAGTTTCTTTAATCCAGTAAAGTATTTTCAAGTGTCTCAAAAGAAATATCAGAGCAAAACTATGGCATTACATTTCGACTGTTAATGAAATAAGCATGGCATATCTAACCTACTCGTTTTCAAGATTATTCTATGTATACTCTTATATCTTTTAGATGATAAATGGAAATTTATTGATACGGTAGCTTTTATTCACTTACATAAACTTGATGACTTTATTACTAGGTGGAGCTTCATTCTCATGGTAGCATTGATTCAAGTGAAAAGGACATTATCTTTAATTATCGGCGGAAATATCTACCAACACAACAGGTAAACGGAGTATATTTTGAACAACATTTTTTTTATTATTCTGTGACCTGTTGAGTTACCCTTTAAATCATGAATGTTTGTTCTTTATGTATTGTTATTTGAATAAAGTCTCTTTTTGGATTCAAATAAAGTCTTTCGTATTACATGTGTACTGAATAATGTCTCTCTTCTGGATTCAAATGAAGGCATTTTGATATTACCATATCAAGCTAAAAACTACCTTGAAGTTATGTAGTCTTTTCAAGGTAGAAGATGATATTCAGAGTCATAAAATCTACTTCTTATCATTAGTGGGAACGGGTTCTGTTCTTGGGCATTTGAGGGAGTGGTAATTCAGTAATTCACTATTCTTTTAAATGCTAAATTCAAGTGATTAATGTTGTAGGGCTTGACAATTAACAAAGATTATGCTTTAGAACAATTTCTAATACATCAAAACTCGTCTAAATGACCTTGCCAACTGTGCAGGTTACTTATCATACTCCACCTCAGTTTCCGGAAGATGTAATTAAAAATATTCGTGAAGGAGCTTCTTTATTATTTCAACGACTTGGTCTACGTGATTTTGCTAGAATTGATGGTTGGTTTTTGCCACCTTCTGCTGATACTGATTACCTTACAGACAATAAATTTGGACGGTCTGACTCAGGCACAGTAGTATTCACTGATATTAACTTGGTGAGAATATTTAATGTTTCCCTATTGAATATCTTATTTTATAACTCTTCTCGCATTTTAAAACTTAATCATCTTTTCCCCTCCAGATTAGTGGGATGGAGCAAACAAGTTTCTTATTTCAGCAAGCTTCAAAGGTACTTCATCATGGTTCAGAGAGCGCGATAATTTGTCTTTCTTTAATGTAATTTAGGCCTGATAATGCCTAAACAGTTTTGTAAAGCATCTGCATGAAGAAGTTAATTCTTATCAAATTTTGGTCATAATTATCATATATCTCCTTGTCCTACCACAAGTTAATGCTTTGTTATGCACTTTGTTTCACTTTTGAATTGGAGTTGGAAGTAGCACCTTCATTCTGAAACAGACTATAATGAGAAATTTCGCACACAAATTATTTGTTGCTTAATGAGACTTCAGCTAGCCATACGTAATCTTTTCCAATTATAATCAAGTGGAAAAAAAGGTTGTTTCTGTAGCGCTCATTATGAGGTTCGTTGATAGTATTTTAGTTACATCTTTCAGTGGGAAATTTTTGTGAATATATAAGAGATAGATAGTGTGGTAAAAGGGGATTGACTTTTCCTGGGTATTTTACATTTTTTGGAAAATTTCGTTTTATGTGATCTTATTATGGTCTCACATTTATGCCATCCTAATATCCATGGTTCTTTGCAAATAGATACATATATCTAAACTCAGGGTCTCAATATAAGCTTCATCACATGTGTAATCCCTTATATGTCTTGTCATGTACAGGTTGGATTTTCACACTCTAATATCCTTCGCACTGTGGTCCAACATGCTTGCTTGCGTTTTCCAAGCCTCTGCCAGTACAGTGTCGTATCAAGTCCCTCTCTAAGAACGAAATATTCACGCACTAACAATGCTTTCCCAAAGCATCGAGGTCTGCGGAAAGTTTTTGTTATTTTTGGTGGAGATACTTCGGAACGACAAGTATCCCTCATGAGTGGAACTAATGTTTGGCTGAATCTCCAAGCATCTGATGATGTAAGTATTCAGTCAAGTGATTTTTAGTGGTTGTGAGATTTTAGAAGTTCATAATCCTTTAAAACTTAATTTTATTTGTTCAGTGACTCGCTCTAGAAATTATCTTATGCAACACCTGCTTTCACGTCTTTTTTTTTTTTTTGACAGGACACCTGCTTTCACGTCTTTAGCTTAGGACAAAGTTTTTCGTGATTTGATTCTTTTTGTTACAATTTCTGTGTAACTAATGCCATTTGAAATGTGTTTGCTACAGCTCGAAGTGATTCCATGCTTGCTTGCCCCAAGAACTGAGTATTCGTCTGATATGGATTCTGATACGACCAAATCAGGAATAAACTCAAGGACAGTTTGGTCCTTACCGTGAGTTCCTTTTGTCTTCTACTTTTAATTATATAATGTTATGCTGAGAACTGTTTTACAGCATTCCTCAATGCTAACTTCTTCAAACTTAAGCTTAGAGTTCAATTAACGTTCTGCCATAACAACAGAAGCTATTGTTCCTTTGAATTTGTAATTTTGTAATATGGTGTCTCAACATATTTATTTTTATGTATGAGTTTGTCAGTTGCATAGATATATTTTGGTGATTGATGTAGTTTGGTTGTCATTTTGAAGATGTGGTACATATAGTGGAGCTATTTGGATGTTATATGTTGAGGTGGTAGACTTCTTTAAAAATCTTTTGGACTATATTCATTCAAAACTTAAATACCAAAGCTACAATTTGATCCTTGGTTATCGTACTTTTCTCATCTTGTTCATTTTTCTATCTTTTGATTCAATGCTGTCTCATGGTTTACAGATACTCTGTTGTGCTGAGACATACTACTGAAGAAGTTCTTGATGCATGCATTGAGGCCATTGAGCCTGTTCGAGCAGCATTGACATCTCGGTTGCGGAGTCAAGTAATGGATGAACTCACTCAAGGCTTGAAGAGACATGATTGGTTCAGAGGGTTTGATATATCTGATGATTTACCAAAGAGATATTCCCTCGACCAATGGACCAAGAAAGCTAAAGAGTTGGGGGCAACCGTTTTTATTGCAGGTAATTAATTTGGCACCTTCGTAATAATTAGTATCCATCTTCAAGTATTTTTCTACATTCTGCAGTCATTATTACCCCTCCATTATGATTTCAAATACTACGGTCTACATATTTGAATCCTTGTGAAGATTTTTGAAATAGTCATTAAAAAGATTTTGAATCTCCTGAGAATGCAATATCTCTTTAAAAAAAGAACAATATTTTACCGTCCCTTGTTCATTTCTCAATATATGACAGCAGATAATGTTTGGAGAAGATCAATAGTTTTTCTGATAAGTGAGACACTATACTGAGTCACAAAAAATTTATCTATGTTGTTCATTAGCATTTCTGGCAACTTTTTGAAATAAAACCTAAGAAATCTATTAGTCTTGAAATAATGGAATTGGCTGTTAAATTAGTCATTCATGTGTTTGGGGGATGATTTATTGGTCGAACTAAACTGGATTTCTAGTTGGATGGAGAATCGGATTTCAATTTTATCTTGGTAACATTAAATAACTGGACATTCTGGGTTTTGCATTGTGATTACGTCCTCCTGACAACTCAAAATAAATATTAGAGAGAGGTTTGCCTTTAGTTCGGTACTGATTGTTTATCACTGGACAGTTCATGGAGGAATAGGTGAAGATGGCACGCTCCAATCGCTGTTGGATGCTGAGGGAGTTCCTTATTCAGGTAATATTTTACTCAAAGTTATTATTGAACATGTAAAAAAGTCGCTGTGAGTTACTTCTACGACATGAGTTTGATCATCTGTTGTTTCAATCTAAGGTCCTGGCGTTATTGCTTCCAAGACATGTATGGATAAAGTTGCTACATCACTTGCCCTCCAACATGTATGGTAACTATAGCGTGAAAAATATTTATTTTCAGTAACCTGACATGTTTCTGACTTTCAATGACTTCTTAATGTATATTGTTTAACAAGCCCCAAAATTTGGGTTCCAGCTTGCAGATGATGGTGTCCTCACAATTTCTAAGGATGTAAGAAGGAAAGAGGATTTACTAAAACTTCCCCCACTTGATATTTGGCATGACTTGATATCAAAGCTTCGGTCTAAAACACTATGTGTTAAACCAGCTAGAGATGGTTGCTCAACTGGAGTAGCAAGATTATGGTAGGTATATGTTTCTTTTGGTTTTTGAAAATGCATATGCAATGGAATATTCTCATAGTTTCTGCCGTCATATTAATATGGAAGAAATTACATGATGTGCCATTTACTATACAGTTGTGATGGGGACCTTGAGGTATACATTAAAGCACTGGAGAACTGCCTCCCAAGGATTCCTCCTAATAGTTTGTCGAAGGTATAGTTTTTAATACTTATGCCAATATCAGTCTATTCCCCATGGTTTCTAGATGCATGATGTTGAAAAATAAATAAAAAAACTGACTCAATCAGTATCAGCTCATGTGAACTTTAAATGTGTACTTGATTTTGACCAAAAGCTCATGTAATACTTTTTTCATAAAAACATGCTCTGAACTTGGTCTTATTTAGTTTAGATTTCATTGAGATATATTCAACACTTCTATTTTTCCTTTGAACTATTTTAAAATGAAATGAGCATTCAATTCTAATTTTGGCTGTAGCTACTGGGTAGTTCTGGTCACAAGCAGAAGATTCCCTTTTACTTGGTTTATAGTAGTAAATTTGTTTTCCATCTTTTTTTTTTTTTTTTTATTTGTCAACATTTTTCCATGAACTTGTGCAGGCACATGGAGTGATAGAAATGCCAATTCCTACTCCTGAGCTCTTGATATTTGAGCCTTTTATTGAGACAGATGAGATAATTTTTTCACCCCAAACAAGTTCTGGGAATACACATGATCTTCTGTGGAAGGGAAACAGCCGATGGGTAGAAATAACTGTTGGTGTCGTCGGAAAACGTGGGTCAATGAGCTCGTTGACACCCAGCATTACTGTGAAAGAATCTGGAGATATATTATCACTAGAGGAGAAATTTCAAGGTATGTATTTCAACTCAGTATGGATGATCTAGCATGTTGCAAGTTCTGAAATAAATAGATGCCTTCTCCACTAGAACTTTTATTTCTAATGTGGTTAATTTTTTATCTCAGGTGGAACTGGCATCAACTTGACTCCACCACCCCTCTCAATTATGAGGTATTTGTCCCTTAATATCCATTACCTCTTCCAACAATTCAATCTGATGAACTTCCAATGAAATTAAAATCTGGGTTCCATTGTTTGATATTTCTCATTTTGATGTTTTCAATTAATGTCATTGTAATATAATAAACATCATCAGCATATATATTCCTGAAGAACTATGTGTAACTTGAGATGCAGCATCAAGAAAATTGATTTTCTCGAATGGTCTTTTTCAAGTTCCAATATTAAGAAACTAAGAATCTGTTAAAGTGTTTTCAAATTATTTTTTTATTATGTTGCATTACTAATCTCAGCTTGTATCCGTTCTCTGTTTCTCCTGTTGGCATTATTTTCCATAAAAACAGTAATGCAGCTCTGGAGAAATGTAAAAAACGCATTGAGCTCATAGCCAACACCCTGCAACTGGAAGGATTTTCACGAATTGATGCGTTTGTCAATGTTGACAGTGGTGATGTAAGTCGAGACTCCATATAGAATTGTCAGATTTGTTGTTGCCAAAATTGGACAATTTTTTCAAATATTGGGACTAAACCGAAAAGGGTTTTTTTTTTTTGGAACCAAAATTAGACAGTAGAATTATGGGACAAAAAAAACAATTTCAACTCGAAACTTGTATTTGATTTGCTAATCTAAGTTATCAGGAATCTTGTGCATAACAAAAATGGTGATAAATGACAGAAAAATCTCTGTTGCAGGTATTAATCATCGAGGTTAACACTGTTCCAGGGATGACACCTTCCACAGTCCTAATTCATCAGGTAACCTTGACGAATACCATTTTAAGTTCATCGTAAAAATGCTAATATGCTGTCATGTGTCTAATGAAATATAACTATTGGTCATAAAAGAGATAATTGCTGATTATGTTATTATGTTAAATATCCATCAACTTTGAAGTGAGACCTAACCAGTTATAGTCAATTCTCTCGCATAGGCACTTGCAGAGAAACCTCCCATGTATCCCCACCGTTTCTTTCGCTCACTGCTCGACTTGGCATCTGAGAGATCTTTGTAAGATTGCATTTTACGTTGTTGTATCAACAATGTTTAACAACTTATCTATCTCATGTTATTTTATCATCAATATCAGCACCATCATAGCCATTATTTCAATGTGCGGAATTTTATGTCTCATGTTATTTTATCATGGGTGTGGCTATTCACACCCGTATTTTTTTCTCAATGCACTCATATGTACAACATTTTTAACTATTATGTACCATCACATACAACTTTAAAGTGAGTGTATTGAGCAAATACACGTGGGTCAATAGTCGCACCCTTTTATCATTCACCACACACCATGCGTATCGCATATTATTTTAGTATTGCACGTTATACGAGATCAAAACCGAGGACCCAAACCCAAACTGATGTTGCATTGCTTGATTTGCCGACTAATTGAACTGAACCCACAAATTTAGTGGTTCAGTCATCGCTGTCATATGCAGTGTGTGTGATGAAGAAAAGACAGGTTATTGCTCTCAATTCCAACCAAAAAATTTCTGGTGTCCTTTTTAAGATTTATATCTGCCACTACTCTAGGCTCCACCACCCCCAGAAGACCCTAGTTTCAATGTCTCTATATGGAAAATTATTAGAAATGCACCTGAAAATTATTAGAAATTATTAGGCATCAAATATTCTTGATAGTTTGTCTTTTGTGAATTATATGTGTGTGTATCCATCATAAGCATCTTAATTTGAGTTTTGAAAAAAACATATAGTATTGCTATTTTTGTAGAAACGTAAAGTAATTACCATTATTTGCCACTTGCCAGCCTTTCTTGACTTGTTGGGACCCTGAAACTTAATAGATTTTGGACAAGTGTTTTCCAGTGTGCTGCCGTGCTCCTTAACGAAATTTCCTCAATGATCATGTAATTCAGTATCTATATGCATTAGGAATAGGCTCCTAATAATGGAATCTAAAAAAGTTTTAAACTTTATTTCATATTATACTATTATACTGCAATGATACATCATACATATATTAATATAAATCCAGGAACGAAATAAATGAAGGCAAGAAAATGATTGACAAAGAAAGCAACCGTGTGAGTTTTAAGATGTGGACCAACTATTAAGTCCCAACAATGTTTTCTTGGTAGCAATATATATTGTAGCTTAGAGGCTTGAATATCCACACAACACTTTAAGACTATTATTGAACTCTAGAACTATGAAGAAAATGTATACTCTTTTAGCAAATGCACCAAATTTCCAGTGTGCTCTAAACTCATATCAATTCTCTCCTCGAAAATATTGGTAGCACACTTAAAAAAAAAATGACCACGAAAACTTTCAAATGACCACGAAATTTTTCTAAAAAAAAAACACGTTGGTCCTTAAAACCTGAGTATTACCTACAACTTGCCTATCAATTGTTAGAATAATTTTTGAAAAATTACCTATACAAAGAAACTGTCTACACTTTTATAATTTCCGTAAACAAATAAATTAACTACAAAAGATAATTTCCTAAGCAATTTACATTTCCGTAGACAATTATATTTGTAATTTAGAAATGACTTATAAATAAATTTATCTACGAATTACATTCTATTGACAAATTTACCTATAAATGAAAATGTCAATATGATTTAAAAATTTTGTAGGCTTTCGTTGGGATTCTGTAGGCATACTAAAATATTCTGCAGACAATTCTTTAATTTTTTTTTAGTGGCAATGCACCACAATATAAACCACATATACCAGGCAAACTGTATGCTTGATCACAATTTTATTTAATTAATTCACTCTACATATTTAACACACTAAAGGTTTCTTAAACCTTAATCATTTTCCCACTAATCAAAGATTAATTACATGCATGCTCCTATCTCCATGCTCCACCACCATCAAATGGCGAGCATCATCTCCGGCAACGAGCGGCTCGCTCCGCCACAGAGTGGTGGCTCTCATGCAATTCAAATCCTTCACGGTTAGCCACGTGTTGAAATACTCTCTAAACTGAGTAATAACTCCTTCTTTCAGGGTCCACACGTGCACCCAATACACCTGATCCCCCTCCCAGCCCTCCACTATCACACAGTCGCCGTCGACGCTTTCAAAGCTTCGCGGCCGGAACTTGAAATCGGACGGCGAGGATTTTCCGGTGAGCATTTTCATCATGTAATGGCAGTTCTGAGGGCCGTGGGGTCGGAGATGTTTCTGTAATTCTGTTTCCGCTAGATAAGGCGTCGTACAGGCTGCGCACAGTGGCTATGTTTGGGTTTTCCGGCGGTGCTGCGGTGGTGGGATTTACATTTTTTGACCTCCATATTTGGTGAGTGAATGAGGAAGAGAGGTTGAATTGATGAGAGAGAGATTTTACAAGTGAAGTAAGCTATAGGGTGGTTTGATTCTTGCATGGGGGATAGGGAGTTGGGTGGGTTTAACCAGGTGGGTTGGGTTACCCCGCCACGGCCATTTAATCATCATCGTTTATCCAAGAATCGATTTCTTTTAACGATTAAAGAGATGAAGAATTGGAGTATATGGGAGTTATAAGGTGGGCTTGGTGAATTTGTGGAGTGTTTGGGTAACAACTAACTTACTAACTTTTGTCGATCAAAAAAAAAAAAAAAAAAAGGAGTTGGGTGGGTATTTATAATAGAACTGTGAGGGCAAAAGAGGGAATATAAATATACTATCTCCCTCTGTTTTGTAATAAGTGTACTTTTTGCTTGTTTTGTGTGTTCAATATTAAATGGTCTTTTATTTTTTTTTGCACCATTTATTTCAAGTTTATCCTTATTTTAATTTTAAAAGATACTCCTAATTTTTAACTCGGGGATTTCAATTATGGAGATGTGAAAGATAATTTTGTATTGCAAGTAAAAATCATGAAAGTTGGTAAAAGGAGTATTAATTAAATTATGAATTTTTGAAAACATTAATTAAATTAAAGATAAATTTGTTAATACATATCTTTTTTAATTTCACGAAAAAAAGCTAAAAAGATACTTATTTCAAAACGGTCGAGTATGAGTATATAATTGCATCTCATGATTTAGATGAGATCTCTTGTTAAGTTTACATAAATTTCTTAGCGGGTCATTTCATTTGTGGTATTTTCATGCACTTTTTTTAGATCATGTTACAAATTACAATTACAATGAGCATAAAATTGTCAACCTAATTAAAAGATGAAATATATTTGTGACGAGAATCCGACCATGATTTTTCTAGAATGTACATGAATATATTGATTCTGAGAAGTTGAACCAAACCTACCCTACCTCCCAAACATGGATGGGAACTGGTCATGGCCCTTTTGTACCCATCATTTGTTGGATCCATTCAATAAATTCTTGTCACAAAAAACAATTTCATTTGCACTACTGGAATTTACCCGGCCTAAAATGATATCTGCATTCATTGGTTTGATTTTTTGCACTGTATTTCTTCCCATCTACAAACCAATTATTATGGGGACGAAGTTCTTGGGACCATTATTCTCTGTCTCTATTTAAATTGTAATCATGTGCATCTTCATTCCTCACATTTTCAGTGCATGCATTGCCCTTCATAATTGGCATCACATTTAAGGGCTCTGAAAATACACTAGCTTCAGTAACATTAAAAGGTGTATATACATATATATATTAGTTTAATGTAAATTGTATATTGGATCAATGTATCTCACATGATATAGCATCAATATGTATAATAATATGATAAGGTAGTTAGTCATTTATTTTCTTGAATCCATGAAAAATGATCTTGAATTTGTCTCATATATCTTAGCTCGTGAGAGGGGTGGATTACGAAAAATTAGGGGTTATTATTATTTTTTATTTTAAAATATACTATGATGAAGACTATACAGAGGCATCGTGGTGTGTTTTGAAACTCTACAAAATAGCTTTTGGAATCACTTTTTTTCAAAAGTTGTGAGAGATAACTTTGAAAATAAGTGATTCCAAAAACTGTTTTTAGAGTTTCAAAACACACACAGTATTGGTCAGAAATTGAAATCCAGAGTACTCTGGAGTCTGGACCCAAACGGGTATTTTTTAATTAGGCCTATCCAGATGTGGGCTACCAACCTACATCTAGAAGTGGGCCACCAACCTATATCTACAAGTGGGCTATCAGCAGAGATTGCGGCTGCTCATTTACAGGCCCATTTATAATAAATTTGTAATACCAAAAAACATGCCCTTCAAAACTTTACACATAAATGTTCGTCTTAAACCTATCATTTTTAATTTTCTGAACACATGTCATCCTAAGAAGTCATTAATTCTTGCTGAAATGAATCCTCAAGCATACATTGTTTTTCCTTCTCTTTAATATCTTGAAAGTATTTATGTTTGGCCTAAAAACCCTTTTATGCAAATATATATATATATATGGATTTAACTAAACATAATATATTCGGATTGAATAGAATTGGGTTGTGTTTTAAGTTGATAAAATGAAATATTAAAAGGAAGCACTGGGTGTAAATGCATGATCCAATGACAGAAGCCCCTAAGTTGAATTCTATACCAACCAGAAAATATTATTTAAAAAAAGTGTAAGGACAATTGATTAATTGACTTAAATATAATATTTGATCAATTTAATTAGTGAAAGAAAACTGAATATACTGCGTCAGTCTTCAATATTGTAACGGATTTATGATACTAATCATAAGATTTCCATAGATTCAGTATCACTGCTATCGAATTGTAATCTTTCTTTCGGTATATCATCAGAAGCATCTGAACTGTAATTTCTTTTACATAATCATTTTTTATAGTAAGTCAACTCATTCAAAAAGGGAGTACTACATTTATGTGATTTGTATTACTCCATATTTTTTCTCTATTTCACGAAATTCTCCTACCAATCTAGTATTTCTTGTTCGGTTATTTTTATTTGAACATTTACTATTTATATGTATTTTAATGTAGAAATTATTTATTATTATTAAAATAAATAAAATTATTTTTTTATAAGATTAAATAATAAAATAATTATATTTGTATAAATTAAAAAAGATAAATTTGAAAAAAAAAACATTGTATACAATGCAATATTGAGATATTTAAATAATATAGATAAAATAAATAAATATTATTATTTATAAAAAATGTTCAATTAAATTTAAATCAGACTTCGAGCTATCGATAATCCAATCAAGTGTTTTCATAATCGAATCCGGGACAGATCACCGGCCAGCGGTTCAACCGGTCGGACCGGTTCAACCGGCAGTTCAACCTTTTAAATGATTTATGTCTAATTTTTTTTTAATATTTTTTATATTTTAATATTTTTTTTAAAAATGACTAATTCATCAATGGACTTATAATATTAATATTTAAATTTAATTAATCAAACTTGAACCATAAAAATAATATAAACGTGTTGGTTTTCTTGAGAAATAGATTTTGTCCCACATTAATAAATAAGTATTAGATGAAATGTGAGAAAAAATAATATAAAAAGGGGAAAAGATTTGTCCCACATCGAATAATTATTAGAAGAAATATAAAATGAAGTTATATAAAAGGTATAGGAGGTAGATTTTATGGATCTCCTATCCCACATCGAATAAGTTTAAAAAAGATGTGAGATTGAGTAATATAAAAGGGAGGGTAGGTGGACTTTATGGATCTTCCATCCCACATTGAATAAGTATTAAGAAAGATGTGAGATAGAGTAATATAAAAGGGAATGAATGTGGATCTAAATTCTACCTAATTCTCATATTCCACATCGAATAAGTACTAAAAATATGTGAGATGGAGTAATATAAAAGGGGGGGGGGTTTAGATCCTTACATTAGTGAAAAATTGATTGGTATTAAAAATAATAATTTTTTTTACCTAAATAATTAATAGTTTAAAATTTTAAAAAAAAGTTAAAAAAAACAAAAAAAAAATGGTCGAACCGGTTTTGACCGATTTAACCTAAAACCGGTTCTTAGGGGTGTTCGACGGGTCCAGTTCTCGATTCAACAGTCCGAACCGGCCGGTCTGAACCGATTTTGAAATCATTGATCCAATCGATAATAACAGTCAATTGAGACCAGAGAAAATCAAATTCCTCCATTGATATTTCCAGAATCGGTTTGACTTTGAATTCCAAATGAGAATGGTAGATTTATCTTGTTTTCAAATAATGAGATGAGTACACCTATATATACCCCTATTAATTCTTTCACGCCATATCAAACCCCATTCCAATTCCAATTCCAATTCCAATTCTCCTGAAATTTGCGCGCTCAAAAAAAGTTCTCCTGAAATTTGCTACTCTATAATTATCAGCAATGACGGTTCAAGTAATCTCCAATATCAACACTAACGATATCCACGGAAATGTAATCGCTACTCCCACATTCAAAAGGTATATTTCCACCGATCGCTAAAGTCGAATTCCATTTTTTTTACTTGTATAGTTAAAGTCGCATTTCTCCACTTGTACATTACAGATTGGACGGAAAGATCGCAATCGTGACCGGCGGCGCGCGGGGCATTGGCGAAGCCACCGCGCGGCTCTTCGCCGCCCACGGCGCCACGGTAATAATCGCCGACGTGGAGGACTCACTCGGCGCCTCAATCGCCGATTCATTATCCCCACACGTCACCTACGTCCACTGTGACGTCACGTGTGAGGACCAAATCGAAACCCTAATTAATTCCGCCGTTTCTAATTACGGTAAAATCGACATTCTGTTTAGCAACGCCGGAATCCTCGGCGGCCAGTCGAAGCACAAGAGCATCCTCGACTTCGACGGCGACGAATTTGACCAGATTATGCGGGTCAACGTCCGAGGGGCGGCGCTCGGGATGAATCACGCCGCTCGCGCCATGATCCGCGGCGGCGGCGGCAGAGGGTGTATAATATGCAAGGCGAGCGTGGCGGCGGTGGTCGGCGGGCTCGGGCCGCACGCTTACACGGCGTCGAAGCACGCGGTTGTGGGATTGGTGAAGAATGCGGCGTGTGAATCAGGTACTAGGAAAAATCTTCTCATATCTTTAATTTGGTGGTAGAAAATCCCTTATTTAATGATTTGATTATTTCTTTCCTTTTTCAAATGATTTTTGGTGTTCCACTAATACTAATTAAAAAGGCAATTTTTTCATGCATTCAAGTATACCCTGCATTCATAATGCATGTTAAAACAATACAAATTGTTATACTAGAAGATGCAACTTGTTTATAATGAACCGTACCACTATTAATATGAAAAAATAATTACACGGTTCAATGTAAATAAATTGTATATTTCAGTATAACAAGTTGCATGGTTCTAAAATGAATCATGAGTACACAATGCACCTGAATGCACATAAGACCCACTCAATTAAAAAAAATATTCAATGAACTATTATGATTTCATGTGTCAAAATTTATGAGGTAGAATACATATAGGTAATTTGGAACATAAGAAATGACACAGTAGAATAAAATCGATATTACATATATCCGTGTTATTTTTATATACGAAAATCATCATTTAATAACAACAATTATGTCATTATTGACTTTTAGTTGAAATAATTTTAGTGACATAATTATATATTCGATTTTTTAGTAGCGTTATAATTAATCCATTAATCTAATTATATTAGGAGGGTACGGGATAAGGGTGAATTGCATTTCGGCGTTCGGTGTGGCAACGAGTATGCTGATGAACGCATGGCGGAAGGAGGGCAGCACCGGCGGCATTGTGGAGGAGTTTGTTGGGGGTTTGGCGAATTTAAAGGGGGCGACGCTTAGAACCACGGATATAGCGGAGGCGGCGCTGTTTCTTGCGAGTGATGAATCAAAGTATATTAGTGGCCATAATCATGTAGTTGATGGTGGTGTTACTACCTCTAAGAATTTGGTTGGATTGTAGAACCGCTTTTCTAAAATTTTAATTATTAATTTCTCCTGAATTTTGGACGTAATTAAGGAATTATATATCTTCTTATAATTACAATGTGTTACGAATATATATTAGATGCATGCGCAGCAGATATTGTTTTATCCTTGTAGGATGATCGATAATGCTGTATTAATCAGAGATGATATATTGTTTATAGGATGATATTCTTGTATGAAAAAAAAGAGTTTTTTTTTTGATATCGTTTTTAAACAAGTTATGTGATTTTAAAATATAATTAAATCTTGTGGGACTAAATTGAAAATGTTGATAGTTATGAGACCATTTAAAGGTAAAAATATGAATTACATTCTTTAATTTTTTTGGATGTTGTGTTTTAATTTATTATTGGAAGTGATATGATAATAAAATATAATAGCTAAAATAATTAAGATACGAGAGAGTTTTTGATTGAGAAAAAAGTTCTTTTCAATTTAAAATGATATTTTGAGAAACTACCTTACGTATGGAAGTAGATTAAACGAAATTGTGATTAGTGATATTTAATTTTCATATTTATTAAAAATCTGATCCCAAATTATATATTTGTTAATTTTTTTTATTGAGTTCCACATTCATATGGACTCTATTTTCGATGATTTCAAAACCGGACCGGCATTCGATTTAATCTCGGATAAATCCGAAACCCCGAAAAACCGATCGAACCAAAAAAACCCTAAAAAACGATGTGTTTTTTTTTTTTTTCTTCAAAACATATAAACCATCAAATTTTTGCCTTCAACTAAAATGATATCGTTTTGGGTGTTTCGCATTACGATTCGAAATTCCAATGCTTGAAAAAATTTGGAGAGCTAAATTGAAACAAATTAAATAGATTTGGGACTAAATTGAAAAAATGTTGATAGTTATGAGAATTGTGGATTTTGTATTTCAATTGAAATGAAAATGATTATGGGACTACACGCGATGGTTTAAAAAAAAATTTTAAAAAAACATATCTAGCTTTATATTCTTTTATCATTTCGTTTTCCTTCTGTATTTGGTTTTTTTTTTTTTAATTTTTAGTAGTAGTACTTGACGTTCATTGTCTGAGAGACAAATTTGATTTATAAATTGACAACAAGATTCATAAAAAAAAAGGTCAATGAGACAATGAGAAACTACCTTACGTATGGAAGTAGATTAAGTTAGCGAAGATTGTGATTAGTGATATTTAATTTATATTATTAATTGATTCAGACAATCTGAATGGCTTATAATATAATCAAATTATATATGTCAGTTGTTATAGGGCTTTATTGTCTATTGAGTTCCACATTCATATGGACTCTATTTTCTACTTGGTTTTCATTTTTTTATATTATTATATTAATTAATATAGTATATATTATAGATCATATGACATAATTTTAGAGTATGTAATGCATATTAATAAACTGAAATAAGTATTTATAAATTGTAGGTAGTGTTCACCAAGTTCCTTTTAGCAAGCATGCATATGTACTAAATTAAATTCCAATATCACATTCCAACGTCAAATCTAAAACAGTAATGAACACTACTACACATTTAAGCTTGCACAGCTACACTTGGACAACCTTTTTTTCAAACAGCTCTCCAAATTATAGTTTGGAGAGTGGTTTTATTAAAAAAAAAAAAAAATAATTTAACCGCCATTTGTCCAAAAAAAAAATTTAAACAGCGGTTATGAACCATTGTAAATCAATGATTTGAGGTGATTTTTTGAAATCATTTTCAAAAAAAGCTTGGACAGCGGTTCCTAACCACTGTGTAAGTTTTTACTGTTTGAGAGATTCGGTGCGCTATTATTAATAACACATGATATGTGCTGCAATTAATACTTTTTTTTCTTTTTCTTATTTTAATTGGTTTTAACTTTTTTTTATATGGATAGCATGAAATAATTTGTGTGATATTATATATAATTGAATTATTATTTTTATTTAATATTGAATAAATTAATTATTGTTGTATTCAATTAATAAAAAAATAAATTAATATTATAGTTAATTTTAAAAATCTCAATTAATTAAAAAATAATATGCTATGAATTAAAATATCACACATAAATTGAAAAATATAATACTTGTTTAAAGAAAAATATTACTTATTTAGATAAAAAAAAAGTATTATTTGTTTAGAAGGAAAAAATATTACAAGTTTAAAAAAAAGGATAAAACTTTAAAAAAAAATCAAGTAAAAAATATAATTTTAATATAATATAATATAATTTAATTTAATTTAAATTTAAATTTATATAAAAAATTATTATATAAAAATGTGATTGAATTAATAAATAAGATAATTGAAATAAAGAATTTTTAAAAAATTGTAAGAAAAAACTATTTTTAGGACATATATAATTAATTTCATTAAATAAACGCAAGAAAGCAAGTGCCCGAGAGGAATTGATCCCCGCTCAGGCACCCAAGGTCCCGTGTTCGGTCCCCCATGGGAGCGAATAATTGCATCAATTAATTGGGAGGCTTGGTGGCTTATACATGAGATGTTTGGTGGGTCCGTGGCTAAAAATTGAATTTTTAATTTGGACAGTGATTTTTAACCGTTGTCTAAGTGGATATTTTGGATAGCGATTCACAATCGCTGTCTAAGTGGTTACTTTGGACAGCGGTTCACAATCGCTGTCTAAGTGTCAATTTTACTTAGACAGTTGTTACTTGGACAACCCTTATAACCGCTGTCCAAGATCATTTTAAACAGTTGTCCAAGTCCAAATGTGTATTAGTGGAAATTAACAAATATTTTTTTATTCTTTTTACAAAACTATGACAAACTAGATGATCTTACATATTTTTCAGGAAACTATTAATAATTAATGACAAAAATTGGTACGAGGCGACTTCATACATAAAATGGGGTGTAGTGTAAATTAGTACAAATTAGCACCATTTTTTCCAAAGTATAAAGACAAACTCTATGGTGAACAAGTTTGATTTTTAATTCATGTACATATGGCTATCCAGGTATGATATGGATCAAGTTTAGTAATTTAGAAAAATGTGTTGAAATAGATAAAATGAGTCAAATAATTCAATTTTATTATATACAAACTTATTCATGGGAGACCAACTTAAATACAAATATATCATACCCAAATTATGTTCCGTCGCGTCTTAATTAATAAACATAAAAGATCTGCATTGCAGATATGTTAGTACATTATTTGGTTTTTAAAATAATAAAAAGTGAGATTCGAAATTGTCGGCGTACCTTCTCTTTTACATTACACTTATCATTGAGACGAGAAACACGATAACAGGGACAGGTGGGTAACGTATCAGATTAGCTTAATTACATGTATATGTTTAAGCAATTAATCAACAAAATCGGTTTCTGAATGTGAAACAATTATAATCATGCAATCATGTGACTTATTCTAGTCAACTAATATTAGTTGATAGACGTCGTTATCAACAGCTTGATTCTTTTATCAATTACTTACTATTTACTCCATCCGCTCTTATAGTTAATGTAACTTTTTTATTTTTTTTTTTTTTTATCTCATAGTTTATTTAACATTTCTTAAAATAGAAATATATATTAACTTTAATTCACACTCTTCAAACATCCCACTTATTTATCATATGTCACTTTCATACCCTCAAAACTTAATAATTTTATCATTTTTAATAAATATTATTCTACTCTTCAATAAAGTCAGGGACGGATCTAGGAATCAATAGTGGGGTGGGCTAAACAAGATAATTTATTTATTATAAATTTATATATATAAAATATTATTATACATGTATTCTTTTATCTAAGGATATAATTCAATAGGGAGAAAAAATAGACATTTAAAGTCATGGCACATCAACATAAAATCATATAAAATTTAAGATGCACACTTACGTGAGACGGAACATAATTTGAGCAATAACTCGTCAACACTTTAAAAGGAATGAGTGTTGATTTGTGCTAATTTGTACCTCATCTCATGTATGAGACTGTTTCACACGAATTTTTATCTTAATTAATTTAATTTGTAAAATAAATTGATTAGAAATGATACATACATTTTTTTTAATGATATGATTTGAAACTTTTGTGTTAAATAGATGATTGATGCACACTTGCATGAGACGGTCTCGTGGTGGGATGAAATATAATTTGGGCATTGCCGCTTTAACATTTTGGGTGGAGTTGATGTTAATTTTAGCTAATGTGTACCCCTTCTTATGTATAAAACCGTCTCATATGAATTTTTGTCAAGTTGATTTACTTTTGATGAAATAAACCGGATAAATCTTGAACTTCCAATTTAATTTTAAGAATATATAATTGACTTCTATTTAAATTGAACTAAGTAGATCTCAATTAAAAAATAAAATATTCAAAATAATTATACATAATACATGCATAATAATATGGAATTCTCAAGAGATTGCGCATCCAAGTAGGTCTCAATTAAAAAAAAAAATTTAAAATAATTATACATAATACATGCATAATAATATGGAATTCACAAAAAATTGCACTAGGCTGGAGCCTAGTGCATCATGCACATAGATCCATCCATGAATAAAGTTGATTTTCTCTTTCTACTCCCAACACTTTATCACAAAAAAAATTAATAAACAGTAAGAATTATATAAACTATGGGACGGAGGGAGTATCGTTTATCATTTGTCGAAGAAAGAAAAAAACTTGAGTTATTGTCATTGAAGGTGTGATTCGAAACTGAGATTTCCCAACTTATAATACCTTGGATGATGATTAATTAAAATATGGAAATGTTACCTATAAGACTGTCATAGTTTTAGGTGTGCTTCTTTTAATTTTTCACATTAATTGTAACGAAATTATAAAGTGACATTTAAGCAAAAGATTTTTTTCTTTTTTTTAAAGAATCATTTAAGCAAAAGAGATGATTTTAATTTGAACAAACGAGACCTTAACGTGGACCATTTATAGCAGGTTATAAGGTTCATGTCACATACTCCTACTAAATAGTCACACCGTTTTTTTGTCAGTATTGCAAATTATTTTCTTATAGAAAAAATATACTACGAGTCTATCACAGTATATGAATACGTGTAATTGTGTGTGTATATTTTGGGTTGTTGAAATCCCATAAAGTAATAAGTAGGCTCATTTATAGATTTTTTTTTTTTTTTTTTGAAGGGGCTCATTTATAGATTTACCTCGCTGATTCAGGCTCTAAAGAGGCCCATGCTCCAGATATTTCAGGCCCATTTGTAGATATAAAGAGGCCCATAATTGCTCTAAAGACACACACAGGCCCACTAACTATTCCCCCTTTTTTTCACTAATGGGCCGTACGTGATAGTCGTAGAATTGACCCATGCTTGTGTTTAGTGATTACATATCTTCGACACACTTTCCCTTTTCATTTTAATACAATATATTGAAGTTTTAACTTTTTTTTTTTTCAAATCAAACTTGAATATGATCTTTTTTTAGTGAATTAATATTGAGTAGATTTTTTGTGAACCATCTTCACGTAAATATGTTATTCAAATAGAAGTATTTAGTAAGTGTCATTGATTAGCAATTATCATGATGTATATAAGTAGTGTCATTACAGTTTTGCAAAAAAATAAATACATAAACCATTTGCTTTTTGGATCGAATGAAATTTATCGAATTTAAAATAGTTTGCTATGCATATTTGCAAATAACTATCCGTTACCTAGATCGAGTTAAATGTAAATATCATTTATATTGTGTTTATGTGTATTAATTTTTAATAAATGGTTACTAATTTTTTTTGCAATAAATGGCCATGTACGACTATAATTAAAACTAACATGACACATGAGGCATCAACCGCTCAAAAGGAATCCATTTGCCACATCAAGATCAGAGTCCCAGCTCTTACATGTTAGCACGGTGGCCAATATTTAATTGGCATTTTGTCAAACTCTTGATATAAAAATAGTTCATGCATTTTAATAAGTGAGGTCTCGTATTAATTTATCCAGCTACATATATATTTCCAATTAATTGTACATACATAAAAGTTTGTGTCCTATTTTAGGAACATAGATAAAACTTTGGACGTTGTGTTTCACGGATTAATATTCTTGTGAAGTTAAGAATGGAAATATGAAGTTGTTGTAGAGTTTGTAATACTAAAAATTTGGTAGATCGATTCGTGATAAAGTTGTGTAAAGAAGTTGCAGTTTATAATTGAAAGGATAATCAAATTTGCAACTATCAAACCTTTCAGTAGTTAGGTAGTTTTCCAAAAAAATTAACAGGGCAGGTTCTGGAAAATGCAGGATCTTCAATTCCTAGATTAATAGTAATTTGTGTCGATCTACGAATTAAGGATAGAATGAATTTGAATGGTGCAGAGTCAAGTAAAGTTAGACATTTGCCCGAAAAATGAACAAGTTTCATCTTTTTTTTATAACTCGATATTCGGCCTAATGATCGACTAATCCGGAGGACCAGAATCCAATGTTCATTAGTGGGGCCCCACTTCAAATCAGAGCTAAGCTCTGTATGGACCGACACTTCATAAAAATTGATCGCACTTCAATGGGTTCGAACTTGAGACCTAGTAAGGAGCACACTTCTAAATCTCATTTTGGCGTGACAAATTTAAAGGTAAAATCTCACTTTCTCTTTCAAATGTACAATGCTCAAACTTATATATGCCTCTCCATTAATAAATGCCCATTAACCAGACATTGAATGTCTTGAGGTGAATACATGAAGAGAATTGAAGGTCAGCATGTGAGGGCTAACCCATCAATCACCCAAATACCCAAATTCTAGGGCACACAACCGTGGCTTGATAAAAGACGGATGGGCGGTGCGACCGTGTGGTTCTCAAAATTATTATTCCTCACGTTTTATTTTTATGTATTAATTTGTTGAGTTGGTCTCGTATGAACCAGATTTTTTTTTTTTTTTTTTCGGTAAAGAGAAATATTATTAATCAACACAAGCAGGGCATAAGGGATACCCTAAGATAGTTACAAGCATACAAATTAACAGCCTATCACTAATCTGGGATTAGACAACCAATCCTCAAAAGTAAAGCAATTAAGAACAATTCTTTTTACACAAAACCAACTCCACGGCCTAACTTTAAGTTCATCAACGGTTTTATCAATCGAAAAAGGAACACCTTCGAAGATTGCTGCATTTCTCCCTTTTCAAATTAACCAAACAACGCCTTGCCATAATGCGATAGCCAAGGACTTCCCAATCTTTCCTCTTAGGATACAACTTTGAGGAATAATATTAGAAAAAGGTTGGGAATGCAAGACAGTAAGAACTCCGAGCCAATTGAAACATTTCATCCATACCTTGTGGGAGATCGGACATTCGAACGTGATATGATTACCTGATTCGTCCACCCCCCGCAAAGAATGCACTGAAGTTCTTGATTAGAGCTTAGCACATTTCTTCTAAGGAGATTAATTTTAGTCGGTAGACGATCCCAAAGCACCCTCCACGAATGAGCTATGATCTTCAGGGGCGTGACTTTATTCCATAAGAGCTTGAAGCCGGTTTCCTTCTCCGCATCTATTTGAGCCATTGTTCGGTTCTCCAGTAAGATTGTATATGCTTCTTTAGTGTTGTTTCGTCCTTTGGCAGCTCCAGACCATCTCCAAGAGTCTTGAGTACTATGTGTGAGAGGTGACCTATTAAGCAAAGATAGAAAGGTATTAAGAGTATCTGTCTCACGATCAAAAAGACCCCTTCGCCATCTCCATCTCCATTTCCAACTCCAAACTCCCTCTTTCCATTCCCCCATATCACCCACTCTACATTCTCTATCTAAACTAAGTCAGTAAAGCCTTGGAAATTTTGATTTCAAACGCTCATCCCCCACCAAGTCTCCTTCCAAAACCAAATATCCCTCCTATCTTCAACCACCCTCTCTAATCTACCCTTAAACCACTCTCCCAGATCACCCATAGTGTATCTTACCACATCCTTCGACCAACCAGACCAACTCCCTCTTCCCACCCATCCCCCCCCCCCCCCCCCCTAGATAAACCCGCTTCCTCTTCCCTAAAAAACTCACCATATTTTGACTCAATCATTTTCACCCATAAGTTGTTTTTTTCCATCACGAATCTCCACCACCATTTCCCAATAAGAGCCCTATTAAAACACTCCAAGTCCCTAATCACCAAGCCCCTCTTACTTTTAGAATTGCAAAGAACACTCCACTCAACCCAAGCAATTTTCGAAGAACTCTCCCCACCCCCCAAAGAAATTTTCTTTGAAGTTTGATAATCTCACGCACATTTTTTTTTTGGGTAAAAGATAAAAGGAAAAGTAATAGGTAGGTAGAGTCGATAATACCGCATTCACCAATGTGACTTCCACCTAGAGAGACCTTTTTATCCCCCCAACTTCTTAGACGATTTCTGATTTTTTTGAAGAAGCTCATTCCATTTTCCCGCAATTCGATGATTCATGCCAACTTTGATCCCAAGGTAGGTGACCGGTAAGAACAACCCAAAATTTCAGCCAATTCCCTGAGTTTAGCCTCGTTTACATTCACGCCAAAAATACAACATTTGTTAAAATTGATCTTGAGACCAGAAACAAGTTCTAAGTTTTTCAGAACCCGTTTCATGGTCCAAGCATTGCTTGCATTTGTTGCCCCCATAAAGATAGTGTCATCCACAAACTGAAGATGAGATACCTTAACTTCATTTCTCCCGATAACGGCTCGGATCAAAAAACCCCAACTCCGTAGCCTTTGTCATCATGATGCTCAATCCCTCCGCAACAATAAGGAATAAGAAAGGGGATAGAGGGTACCCTTGTCTTAATCCTCTCTCAAGTGAGAATTCTCCCGAGGGGCTACCGTTCACGAGTACAGAGGCTGAAGCAGTAGAAACACATTCAAGGGCCCACTTCCTCCAACTTTGCTCGAATCCAAGGCTTTCCATCATCCTATCCAAAAATCCTCAGTCCGCATGAACCAAGTCTATACTATAAACTTGAATTATTTGATCAATTTCACTCAATTTTAGAAAATATTTTTTGATAAACCACTAAACTTATTTTTTCTAAACCAGATATACCACTAATATGGTCAAATACCATGAATTAAAAACAAGGTTCATAGCATGAACCAAGTCTATTCAAGGTTTTGTCTAATTTGTTAATCACTAAAAATTGATTTTGAGATAAAAAAAAATAGGCTACATACAATTTCATATTCTGAACATAGATCGATTCTATATCGTTTAATTTCTTCGAAAGCAAACTTTAAAAACCCTCAATTAACTGGTCAAAACTTGATCAACATTCCAATAAATAACTAATTAATTAATAGTCATTTAAATTGATTATTAGTAACTAATTTCCCAAATACTAACTTGTATTGAGATGGACGAATGTAAAATAATTGACCACAAAGCCTTATACCACCAACATGCACAATGCCTAACAGATAATTATTGACATTCATATTTAATTGACAATTCATGATGCCTTCAACCCTCACTAGAAGACTTCACATTTAAATAAAGAACCAAAGCTTAAAAGTAAAGATTGCATTATTATAATATCCCATCAATAGATAAAACCTCATTGAACTCATTATCTTAGAGGAAAATTGTAATTTGAGTCTGTCTTTTCACCTTTTCCCCCACTGAGGTCCGATCAAGGTTTTATATATACTTTCTTATTTATAAAATTAAGCAACTACACTTTTATTTGTATTAAATTTCGCATCAGATGTAAAACACATATCTAGACTTTATTTAATGCAGATGGAAGCGTAAAAAATCGATTTTGATGGAAATGGCCTGTAAAAACCCAATATCGAGTATTCCGTCGTAAAATAAAAACCCTATATGGAGTACAAATTAAAGTAAGAAATTTCAATTCAAATTAATAAATAGGAGAAAGTAAATTTGTCTTTCTAATACTTCATTTTACTAATCCTTCACACCTAACTCGATTGAATATTTACTGCGTACATAAATTTAAAAAAAAAAAATTTATTATTATTAAAAGGGATAAAGTTGATATTTGATGGGGATTAAATGATAAAAATAGTGATATTTATGTAAATTAAATGAGATAAAGTTGACTTTAGTGTTAAAAAAATAACGACATTTGGTGTAATATGAAGATAGTTGAAGGGTGTATCGATAAAGACAAAAATTTGTGTAGACACGAGTTCACGGTGAACTCGATTTTTTTAGTATCACTGTTATGCATAATAACTATTACTGTTATGAATAAAAACTCTCACTGTTTTAAAAAATACTTTATATTCTTAAACAGTGAAATTTTTTATGTATAACAGTGATAGTTTTTATATATAACAGTGATATATTTCATGTATAGACTTGATTCATAGGTGTGTTACTCATAGATAAAAGAGAAAAAAAAATATTTTATTATTATTTATAAAAATATTAAATTGAATTTTAAACGGATTTTTTTTAGGTGTAGCCCGAAATCAATTAATACCATACCCTAAAGTAATACCTAAAAACAAGTATATTTAACTAAACTATAGAATGCCTAGAAAAACAAAATAAAAATAGTGGATTTACGTAAAGCATTTGGATGCATTAAAATAGTAAATACTCCATGAACATGACATTAACTATGAACTTCTTTTATTTTCATTCATTTTCTTTTGGTCTGTAAAAATAATTTATTGATGATCTGGGCAAAAAAAGCCCCAAAAAATAAAAAGAATACAACATAATTAGAAAACACGAGAGATCAATAATTTAACACATCTCTCGATCTAGAAGACCAATCCGTGTAATTATAATTACAAAAGTTCACCTCTTTGATAAGTATTCAACTCGATACTCTTGCTTTGATCTCCTCAACAGATTTTTCAAAACATAAAAATATTGCTTTTGAAAATATTTGGGGTTTTTTTTATTCCAAATGATACAAAGCCAAATTGCATAAAATAGTAATGACCTTTCTTTTATTCATATACTTGATTGATTGGGCCAAACAAGATCAAATTACTGCTAATACATATGTCCTCTAAATCTAAATAAATATCGTTTGAGAGTATATAATCCAAGTAAAAATTAGTAAAATGTTCATGACTACACACTCTTAACATGTACTAATGATAACTTTGATAGTAAAAGAACTTTTTATCTTTTTGATATAATTTTCTAAACTTGTATTGGTAACATAAGAATTTGAATTATATTTTGGTAAATGATGTATGACGTGCTTATCTGTTTTAATCAAAATATTCAACTCATTATTCCGAGGGCAACAGAAATTTTCATGATCCAATAAACTGCAAAGTGCAAAGATGCGGCTTCGTAAATTGTACCCCCGGCGCACTTTAGTAACCTATACGGGTTCATTTCACATATTCCCAAATATCCTCATTCCTCAATATAGAAAAGACGAAGAAAAAAATTAATGGCCTGCAACAAACAATATTAAAAAGAAAAAGTATTTCTCGCTTGAAAAAGAGTAAATAAAAAACAATATATATCTTCTAAACCTGTTAA
The DNA here is from genome assembly GCA_037126765.1 of Stenogyne calaminthoides. NCBI lineage: Eukaryota > Viridiplantae > Streptophyta > Magnoliopsida > Lamiales > Lamiaceae > Stenogyne > Stenogyne calaminthoides. The sequence continues at coordinate 84,188 of JBBCBC010000050.1, forward strand.
TAATACTTCCCCGAGTCCTCAACTGAGTCAACTCAAAAAATAACTACTAAAACAGAGAAACTCTGTCACTATCTATATATATATATACAGCATTTATATGTATCGGTGGTGGTTGGAAGTGGTGAACCTGAACGTTGGAAAAATTGATCGAAGTAGGTCAAGGTTTGATTTGAGCATTGTTAAATTTCAGAAAAGGGGAAATGCCGATTAGTAGATACGAGATAAGGAATGAGTACAGTTTAGCCGATTCGGAGGTGTATCGAGCCGTCGATAGGGATGATCCCGAGGCTTTGCTTGAAGGCGTCGCCATGGCTGGTTTAGTCGGCCTTCTTCGCCAGCTCGGCGACCTCGCCGAGTGAGTTTTTACCTATTCTTCTTATTTTATTTAATGATTTGGTTGTATTTGTGTTTTTTTCCGGAAATGTAGGGGATCAGGAGTTGCATTTAGGTAATTTTGATTTTATTAACTCGGATATTTTGGATTCTAGCCTTAATCATGTGTGCCCGCGCGTGTTTGTTTTAAGTATAATTTGTTTTTTAGTGTTACAGATAATAGGCTGACATTTGTCTTGTTGAATTATTAGTTTAATTCTTTTTGCTCAGTTTTTGTTTTTCTTTTAAATTGAATTTGGTGTTTTTGATTCAGCTTGAGTAAATTAGGAGTTCTCAGGAGGTTATTTTGGTGTTCGTAGGTCTTAGCAAAGCAGCACCTCTAAGTTAGTCTCCAGTTTTCTTATTCCGTTAATTTAGTAGTCGTTTATGTTTTTTTGTGGATGAACTAAATTTTTTATTAAATGTGGGGATTTATCGTATATGGAAGTCATGTAGATGTTTCTTTATCTATTCTTTCTAAATTTGAAAGCATAGGAAGTCCGCAGATTTGGATCTGTTTCCAAAATTTTAGTCTTCGATTTTATCTGTGCATTTAGTACTGCAGCTGGAAAATTGCCATGTAAGTTTTACAATTTTATTGTTCTATAACTCTTTCAGGTAGGCTGTGTTCAGAGCAGTCAAACAGCCTGGACAAGAACTTATGAAAAAAACATAAATGTTTACCGATTTTGCTTACAAACTGCTTATTTATCAACTAGATATCACATTGTGTCAATCTCTGCAAATTCAATTGACTACTTTTCACCAAGTTGGCCGATACACTTTGTTGGGCATGTGCCAAAATCTTGTCTGTTTATGCATTTGTATTTCGTTTGTTGCGATGTTCCACTGGGTTATTACATTTGCTATATCTTACTGTGCAATCCTTAAGTGATCAGTATGTGCCTTTGGATCGGCCAGCTGATGCACCTATACATTTATCACTGTAGTTGTAATTTCACTTGAAGACTTGATCGAGTCCAATAATTGCTTGTTTCGTTCTTGTGCTTACTGAAGGTTTGCAGCAGAGATTTTTCATAATCTACATGAGGAAGTGACGGCGACTGCTGCAAGAGGTCATGGCTTAATGATTCGAGTTCGACAGCTTGAGACTGAGATTCCTTCCATTGAGAGAGTATTTCTCTCCCAGACAGATCATTCCTTGTTCTTTTACCATGCTGGTTAGACCCTGCTGTTCTTTCTGTTAAAAACCCCTACATCAATCATTCGGCTATTGTTTCTTTTAGGCAATTTTTACATTGGGGGATCCTTCATTTATCTCCAGTTACCAAAACCGGCCACGACTTATTTACAAACCTGCTGTGTGGCTATTTATTTAAGCTTGCTGGGGATTTACAAATCAGACTCGTCCTTTCATACTGCATTTTTTATCTGCTTGTTGGATGTAATAATAATGTGGTTGAAAATATTGCAGGTGTCGATTGGCATCCAAATCTACGACTGAACCAGAATGTAGTTACACAGGGAGATTTACCAGGCTTTATAATGGATTCCTATGAAGAAAGCAGGGCCCCTCCTCGCCTATTCCTTCTAGACAAGTATGATCTGCTCTACATTATTAGATTGAGTCATCTGTCTTGCTAAAAGGAATATCATAAATTACCTCATCATTTTAGGTTTGATGTTGCGGGTGCCGGAGCATGCCTAAAGCGTTATACCAATCCCTCATTTTATAAAGTAGAAACCTCTGAAATGATTGGTGTAGATGTCAAGAGGGAAAAGAAGATCCGCAAAGGAAAGGTAATTTCTTCAGAAAGACTTGATGTTTTTAATCGAGATCAATACTGCCCTAGTATACTTTGGTGTTTATGTTAATTCTTCGTCCGAATAGTGTAAACATGTTAGGTAATATTGTTATTTTATTTCAAACGTTCACCACTTTCCTCTTATATATCTATATTAGGGGGTGGGCCGATGCAAGATCTGAAAATTTTTCTGCCATACCGTTTACCAGTGCGAAATTTTTCGATACCGAAAAATATCATACCGTTCTCATACCGAAAATTTTGGTATACCGAAATTTTCGGTATGTCAATATTGATACCGATACCGTACCGATATTTCGGTATACCGTGCCATACCGAATTTTCGACATACCGTACCATGGCGATGGGGAGGCGGATCGACGGCGGCTTTGGTCTCAGGCTCTCAGCGGCGACGAAGGCGATGGGGAGGCGGGGCGACGAAGGCGATGGGGGAGACGGGGCGACGACGACAATGGGGTGGCGGAGCGACGGCGGCGATGGGGAGGCGGATCGACGGCGGCTTTGGTCTCGAGCTCTCACGGCAAAGCGATGGGGAGGCGATGGGGAGGCGGGCGGCGGCGGGCGGCGATAAGGGAGGGAGGCGGCACGACAATGGGGTGGCGGAGCGACGGCGGCGATGGGGAGGCGGATCGACGGCGGCTTTTGGTCTCGAGCTCTCAACAAGCATTTACAGCGAGCCCTTTTTAGGGTTTGGGAATTTTGAACAACTGAAATGTGGTGTCTGGTGTGGGCCGTGTCGTGTGTGTGGCTGATATTTAGGAATTAGGTGTAAAAGAAAATATCTATTAAAAAAAAAAAAATGAATTAAATACGGTTTTCGGTATACCGAAAATATTTCGGTATACCGAAAATATTTCGGTATACCGGTAATAATTCGGTATACCGGTATACCGAATTTTTTATATTTCCATACCGATACCGTACCGAAATTTTCGGTATGGTACCATACCGTACCGAAAATTTCGGTATGGTATCATACCGTACCGAAAATTTCGATAAAATCGATATTTTTCGGTACGGTAAGTGCGGTATACCGGTATTTTCGGTATTTCGTCCACCCCTAATCTATATGAGTATATGTGTATATATATTCAATCTGGTTGTCATATGGATGATACTTGTTGTCTCCTCAATATCATGAACGATGCATGGTGTAAACCCTAAATATGTCTAAAAAATAGCAGCAGTAGGGGTGTATCTTTATTCCCTCACTCTTTTCTTTTCTGTAGTTTCCTCTCACAGTTATCAGACTCTTTATAGAACTGCCTTGTTGTCAACTCATTGATTCATGCATCCTCAATTATTGATTTCATGTTGAACAGAAGAAAGGGCCACGCTGGAGAAATGGAGGGACTACTGAAGTTTTAACAACATCACATTCCAAGTGAGACATCTACTGTATATCTTTTTTATACATCTTTTTCTCTTTTCAGTTGGTCTCAATGGGATTTGACTAATATACATCTTACAGACTGCATCAGCTTTTTCTGGAGGAGCGTGCTGAAAATGGTGTCAGGAGCCCTTCTATTCGTGCGAAATTGAAGAGGAGGCTGAATGGATTTCCATTTGACTTGAAAACAGGGAAAAGCTATATGGAAAAATTACTGAAGTCTCCTTCCCCGGATCATAAAGTGCTTTGTGAAGTCACTGTGAACTCATCCCTAATGATGTCAGTTGCAAATGATCATAAGGAGTCTGGTTTTGAAAGATTTGAAGCAAGACGGAGCCCTCCTCCATCTCCATACAGAGAGGACAATGTGCTGAATCCTTCCATCTATGAGCCAAACAAGCCTCCCATAGATGATAAACGCTTCGAAGTACCCAATTCACGTCGTACTGCAAAATATGGCGGCTCATCCACTCTAGATAAGGCGACTGGTGAGAAGGTTGTAGCTGTAGATGCACAAAGCCATAAAGAAGACAGCTTAACTGGTTATCAATCTGATGATATTGCCAGTGAGATAGACAATTATGTTGATGCACCCTCATCGATAGAGTCAGAAATGGATGGAGACTCTGAATCTAGAGTGAAGAGTGATCCCACCTCTCCAATTATCAAAAGGGAATCATTGTTTCTGGGTGCAGACAAAGAACATCTTCATACCAGGCCAAATGATTCTCAACTTACTGGTTGCTCAACAAAGTGTGATGAGGGGAACTATTCAACCACAAAACAAATTTCTAGTTTCTGTTTTGATTCTCCAAGTACTTCAGCGGAAATTCCACAAACAGAAAAATTTTCTGCTGAAGGATTTCAATACATTGAAGTCCCTGTAAATGGAATGGTTGATGCATCATCTTACCAGAAAATTGCTGATGAAGATTTTCAAGTGGATCACCAATCAAGACCTGATAATACATGCACTGTGACTGATGGAGTCAACCACCAGAGGTCTGAACTTGAGCAGTCGACGTCTAGTGTATGCAATAATAGATCAATACCTGAGTTGGATGAAATGGTATGTACCTTAAATGACAAAGAAGAGAAGGAAAACCTGGTCATGGATCCTCCATGTTCTCCCAGTCTCTGTGATTTAGAGTCACAGTCAGGAGATGATTCACCAGGATCCTCTGCTGGAGAACATCTGGTGAATAAGCCAGACGATGAGAGCCTACCTTGTGTATCTACTGAACCTGATAGTTACTATCATACCACAGATAGTTCGTTTAATACATCTTTGTATTCACTGCATGAGGATGCATTTGATGGGAAGGATCGGAATTCAGCGGATCATATAGCTTCCACATTAAGTATGTTTAATGATCTTTCAACAAATGTTACTCGAGAGACTATTTCTTCCAAAAACCAAATCCTGGTTAAATTGGAAAATGAGGTTCCAGAGGTGCGTGAAGACTCTCCTGATTATCCCGGTACATCACACAATGGAAACAGTGTTGTGTCAGCAGTTTCCAAAGAAGATAACCTTATTGATGGGTTATATGGTGAGGATTCAATTAGCTCTACTGATTCTCCAAGTCATTTTCCTTCTATCATGGGAGGCTCCTCAAATGGTTCTACTGACTCGAATGTTGGAAATGATCACTCGCATAGCTCCATCGACGATCAGATTGGCTCAGAAATTTTAAATTGGTCAGATATATCAAACTCTCCAAATAGGCCAACAGAAGGTCTTGATGCTCATGCAGGAGATGTTATTTCTGAAGAGGCGACAAAGAAGGAAACACGTGCACTTGAAACTCTCGAACTTTCTGAAGTTGTGGAAATACCTCATATTTTCCCCAATGATTCAGAAGCAATGGAAAGTTCCTGTTGCATTCCAGAAGATCTTGAAGACACTGTAGAAATGGATGGAATTTCTGCTGACCTGATATCAGAGAATAAGCTTCATTTATTACTGGATAAGTGTGATGCTGATAAATCCAGTACAACTGATGTGCCTGCAGTTTCTGATAGTGAGAGACTCAGCAAGTTGGTAGAAGAGCATGATAACTTTTTTGGGGATTCAGGCACGGATGGACTCGAGAACGATGATAACTTTCCATCAGAATGTCATGAAGAATCAGATATCGTGGAGAGAGTGGGCCCAACAGAAGCTTCTGCATCAGGTTTTGAAACAGATTTCTGCACCTCTGTAAATGACGATCATCCCAAATCAGAATTATCAGGCATCTGTTCTAATTCAGATCCTGTTTCAGAAGATGATCAAGACCCAAACATGGAGCAATGTGGCATTGATAGAGAACGGGAATTGTTTAACCAAGGTGGTTTTTTAGCTCATGCCCCTGACCCTGAAGAATCAATAGCACAAGCAAAAGTTGGATTGCCACTTAGCCAACTCGATCAAGATATGTTGCCTCTAAATCACCAGCCGATGCTAGATCATGCTGTTTCTCCTCCAAATAATCCTTTTTCTGAAACCAATCTGGGGGACTTGCCACCTCTGCCACCTCTCCCTCCATTCGAGTGGAGGATGGGAAAGCTTCAACATGCCTCGTCTTCTATAGAGGGAGAGACGTTGAGACCCAAGGACCTATCCTCACAGTTGATTTCTGTACCCTCTGATAATGTTGCCCTTCCTCTACCTCCCACATCCAATGGTAACGTTGATTTATCCTCACCAACTGCATCCCCTGAAGTCATTAATTCTTCACTTGAAGAGAAGATACATCATACTTTAACTGAAATTCACCCTGATGCTGCATCAAAAGAAGAGAATGTTGAAGATAGCTCTTCTAGTTTGGAAGCCAACACTTTGCATGAGACAGCTGACATTCCACCAAAGAGCGAAAACGAGCAACAGCAGATTGTCATTACAATATCGGAGGGTGTGTCCACGTCAGCAGCTGAGGAAGATGGAGCCGGAATTTACCCTGAGATTGCATCAAAAGAGAATGTTGAGAATAGCTCTTCTAATTTGGAAGCCAACAATATGCATGAGACAACTGACCTTCCACCAAAAATCGAAAACGAGGAACAGAAGATTGTCGTTCCACCTCCGGAGAATGTATCCACATCAGCAGCTGAGGCTGGAGATGGGAACCGTACAGTGAAACTTCAGTGGCCTCGCAATCCTCTTGTCGAAGATGTTGGTCTTCTCAATAAAAGTAAAGTAAGTATCATCTGTTTCCTTACATTGATGCAATTTATTAGCGTCTCATGGTACTATTATCAACGATCTATAACTCATTGTACAGCTAAGGAAAGTTACAGAACGAGTTCGCTCCGAAATACACAAGGTTGACGAAAGAGATTCTTTCTTGGATCAAATAAGGACCAAGGTAAGAGTGCTCTTAACATGCAATAATTTTGTTTAAGTTTGCATTATTTTCAGAAGATAACTCCATATAATCTTCATTTGCCTAGTCCTTCAACCTACGACCTGCAAAAGCTTCGAGGCCTAGCATCCGGGGTCCTAACACCAATCTTCAAGTTGCCGCGATTTTGGAAAAAGCAAATTCAATTCGCCAGGTCTCTTTCTTCCACCTCTTATTGCTTCCATGCTTGTTTCTTGTGTTAACTACGCCAGTGGTGGATCTAGAAATTTAAATTTGGGGATGCAATAGATAATTATAAAATCATTACAAGTCTTATAATTCGATGCAAACTAAATAAAAAAGAGACTTTCTTTTGAGACTGTGAGAATCAAAATTCATCAAGCTGGTAATCAAAAAGGGAAAATTAAGTAAAGATTTGTTGGTAAATAGAGTAGTGAGTAAAAATTCGCTCCGTCTCACACAAAAAATTATTTAAAATATATATTTATTATGTTCTTATACCTTTTTGTAAAAAATATACAGGATACAATTTAGTTTTTCTTTATACAATAGATATTAGATAGAATTTCTTTTTTCTTTTTTTCATTTTGGGTGTGCAGACTGTTATAACCCCTTGTTATTAGCTAGATTCGCCTCCGAATTACGTCGAGTTTATTAATGATTGTGGTGAGCATTACAGGCATTGGCTGGTAGTGATGAGGATGATAGTGATAGTTGGAGTGACTCGTAACAAGTTATCGATTAAGGTACATTCATCAGCGTTCTGGTTCCATCTGATCAAGTGACCAATTATACAGTTTTCTTACAGTTGAAAGTAACATGAGGATTATATATACATGTTTGATATCTTTCAAACAAGGTTGTACAAGATTTACTAGTACTTGCTGTGTAAATGTTTGAGGGTATATATTGTAGCTAGAGATAAACAAGATATTTAAGTATAGAAGCATATCATTGTTCAACTTTGTTCTTCGTGATACTTGTAATTTTCCCTTGCCGAATAAAATAGACCTACATTTGTATCTACAATTTGCACTGCGCAAATTATTTTAGAATAGACAAATTAAAAATTAATTGGTAACCCACTTTTTTATCTGGGTCATAAATGAGATCAATTGGTTGAGAATTGAATCATAATGTGTGTACATTTGCACAAAAGGGCTTATGTTGTGTCTATATATCACCACCTATCTATAGAAGTTTAAATCCAATTAACCCTATTTCTAACGAACACAGGAAATTGTTAAAGCTCCAATCCATATTTTATTGCATATAAACTCTATTGAAAATTTGAAATCACTTCTTCATATATATAACCAGGGAAAATTTCAAGACCAATTATGTAACTTAAGGTTGATTCCATTTAGTCCGTAACTTTTCACTTTATCAATTTTAATTCAGAAGGTGTCAATTTTAGTATTTTTCGGTCGAAAAATTCAGAATTTTGTTAGAATTAACATGTGAGGTGACATGAGTCGTGACTCTTAAAAATTGGGAAATTTTAATTTACAAGTGAATTGCACACATGGAATGCCATATAACCAAAAAAATGGTTGACCTGATCCATGCTATAAGGCGACCCATCTTTGGCTGGGTGACAATTCACATGTATGAAGTGGCCTATAAAATAAAAAATCTCCAATTTTAAAGGAGTCACGTGAGGCGTTATTCTGGCAAAATTTTAAATGTTCTAACAGAATAAATTAAAATTAACACTTTTAGAATTAAAATTGAAGGAGCGGAAAATTTCCTCAAAATGGAATCAACCTAAGTTCCTAGCTTTGTAATTTCTCTATATAAACCATTCACATTCATTTTCGGAACATATCGTTGTAGGCCCAATTATAAAATTAATTGTAGAAGAAAAAGCCCAATAAGAAATCCTCGGAATCCGGCCTAGATTCTTTTCTCCAAAAAGCAGATCTTTGACTTTTTGAAAAAGAAGTTCGTCGCGTCATAACCTTCAGTACGACGTCGCACTACCCCCTGGCTGACAGCAGATACTGAACTGGAATGGCAATACAATAAACTTCATATTCAATTTCACAAAATCTCCCTAATTTTCAGTGAAAAAAATCACATCCCATCGTACAACATGTGTACATAATTAGGAAATATTCTAGATTATATATATATATATATATGGGGAAAGGGAAATCATCGTCGCAGGTGACCGGCAGCCGGCAGGAGCTGAGGAACGACGACGAAGACAACAGTAGCAAAGCGAAGCGGAAGAAGACTGCGACGAAGGCGGCGGAAGACGGCGGCGATACGGTCGAGCAGCGGCGATGGCCTCTGTCGGAGGTTATCTCCGATTGCACGGAGCGGTGGTTTCAGGACACGCTCAAAGAGGCAAAATCCGGCGACGTCAATATGCAAGTGCTTGTAGGGCAGATGTATTACTGTGGCTATGGTGCCCCCAAGGACGCTAACAAGGTCTAATTTAATTTTTTGTTTTCTTCAATTTTTTAGATTTTGTGTTTGGGGAATGATTTGATTTTATTTAGAATTTATTTATTTTTCTAAAATTCATGTGCGTTGGGAATTTAGGGCAAATTTTGGATTACAAGGGCTTCAAGAGTGAGGTCTTCTGTGTGGAAAGTTGTAAATAAACGTCCTGGTGATTTCTTGATCCTTTTTTTGTTTGTGTGGCTTCTTGCTTTCATTTTAAGATTTTGTTGATTGAAATGAATGTCTGATGATATGGAACATGTGGCTCTTGTAGGTTACAATGTGAGTGATTCTGATTCGGATGATATAAACGAGGATTCTTGATTGTTTTCTGTTGTACAAATGGAAGGTAAGCTGGATTTATAGGCCTTTTGTCCTCTTTCCCTTGCCTAACTTTTTACTTTGTTAAAGCTGAAGTTATTTCACTTTGATCACTCTGTTCTTGATTAACTCGAACATACTAGATTCAGAATTTGGAATCAATAGGCATCCAGATAAATACTGATTGATGATTTAACCCTTATTCTGTGGATGCATGTGGTTATTCTTTCGGTCAATTCAGATAGTTTCATGTCTTTAAAAATTTACATTCTGGCCAGTGGCTTTGATCTTGTTGGCTCTTGTTGAGATGTTCAATTTCCGAGAGTTCAGCAGGTGGGGGGTGGGGTGAGGGGCAAATCACACATAACCCATCAAGCCTTTTCATTTTCAATTCATTAGGCCATCATAGATTAGGTCAATTAATAAAACTGTTCTAGTGCCTTTTCCATAACTTCAAAACATGCTACAATCCCCGCTTCCCCCCACCCCCCCCCCCACCCCCCGAATGTGGCCACATGGGTCCTGTAGACCTTTCATACTATTCCTATCAAAGTTAAATGAATGTCCCATAACTCTCACGAACATTGATATCATACTGCACTTTCAACAAAAAAAAAATAAAAACATACTGCACTGGTGTACAAATGCCCTGTTTTACCATCGAAGATCAATTAAGTAATACCATCCTTCTTCAAAGATAACTAATATGTTAAAAATGGAGGGTGCTAGAGTTGAAGATAATTGTGTCGTTATAGGCTTTTTTTATCTGCTTTGAGGGAGGGGGAGGGAAGAGTTATAAGGAGAAAAGTGGTTTATTGGCAACTATTATGCCTTCAACATTTTAAGGAGTTGCAGTGGAGCAAGGGAAAGTCTAAGTGGCTCACTTTCTTATTCTCTCTTAAATGCACAAAAGTGGAAATGTATACACCTTCAAGTGTGTCTGCTTTATTCAGTTATGCTCCCATGTCAGTAACTCATGATTTTGTAAGAACCAGCTGTTGGTACAGATACATGTGATACTGCAGTTTTTTGATGTCCTCAGGCATTTATTTTCTAGTGAAGTATAAGATAGAAGTGCGGAAAACAAGCTTTGCTCGAATAGTTAGCCTGCCTAACCATACACACTGTGGATTATATCACAAATCATAGCTCATCCTTTCCTTAAATTCTTCCATCAATGGCATTATACACATATGTTATATATCTAGATAGTTTGATAGACTACTGTTTTTTCAATCTCATCGTTCTGTGTTCTTTTCGAGAATCTATATTGATCTCTGAATGGGGCTTCTATCTCCTTGCCTCATTGCACCTCTTTCTAGAAATGATATTAACATTGCCAATCTGCAACTGTCATGTTTTGTAGGTGCATACGCGATTTACTTATTACCTAAGTTGAATCTGCTCATCAAGAACCCAGATTCAATGGTTAAAGATGTTACAATGATCTGTCTCAGAACCCTCATTTCAAGTTCCTGTCCATGGAGATTGATGTAGGATGCTTTTCTGGGTAGATGTATAGTTTTTAATTGAAGAAAACATTTTTATTGCACATTTTTCGCCCTTTAACCTAAACAAATTTACTATTTGATCCTAATGAAACAGTATAATTATGTGATTGGGAAGGTTTTGTGTTTCTTGTTACATAAAATGCTAATGTATAAATATGGGGGGGTGTCATTGATTCCCTCAGCTAAAGAAATGTACCAGAAAACTCAGAATAACATTTTATATTTATATTTAAGGAATTAAAAATTGGAATAACAAAGATCTTCGCTTGGGCACATGACATGACCAGATGTTTTTGTTATGGTTGACTGCTTGACGCCTTCCTGCTACCACTAATTTATGTTCTTATAGTGCTCTCTCTCTCTCTTCTCTTGTTATCTTACTATTATATTTATGATGACAAGACACTTGATATAATAAGCAATCATTTACGGATCATTTTTTACTTTAGATTGTTGCGATGCATGCAAAGTTAGCCTCAAATTTATTTTTTTAAATTACTAATTTATATCAAATATTTAAAATTTTAAATTTATTTTCCGTTCCAATTTTTTTGAACGCTTTTAAAATAAAAATAAATATAATATTAATATACTAATCGCATCTTGCATTTTTTCCAACATTTAAACCCACTAAAATCCATTTTAAATTTATTTTACTTCCTCATTTTCAATTTTCAAATCATCTTTCAATTGATAAATGAGTATATTTTAAAATCATCTAATTTGTTTACACTTAACTATGCAATTTGTTTGTTTATATTTAACTATATAATTTATTTTTTGTATTAATTGTTGCACAGTTCACTGCAATTAAATCGCACTAGACTTAGCATTATACAGTATTTATGTGAATATACTTAATTGTGTTTCTCGACGGATAAATAAAGTTATGACGGGAAAATACATTAGTAACATTTTGTGTGCCAGTTGTAACTCGACCCAAATAAACCTAATAAGTTTGGACTATTTGGTTATGAGAAAATAATTGTCAACCTAATCCAGAAACCTACTTAGAATTTATTAAGGAGAGTTAGAAACAGCCCATCACAAAAGTCTTCAAAAAATAATTGTTAAAAACTTGATTTCGTCGCAGCACCATCACTGTCTCTGTGAGTTAATAAAAAATTAGCAAAATCAGTAAATGTTTATTTAATGAAAAGGACATGCAACTTTAAATAAGAGACACTAATTTATTTTTTATATGCTTTTCTCTCTCTCTCTCCTCTTGTTATCTTACTACTATTATATCTATGACAAGACACTTGATATACTAAGCAATCATTTACGAATCATTTGACTTTAGATTGTTGTGCTACATGCATACCTTGCCTCAAATTCATTTTAAATAATATATTTAAAAATTATGTAATTTGTTAAAATTGTATTCTATATTAATAGTTGGTGTAAATAAATTGTATCAAATTTAGCTTTTCATTTACGTGAATGATATGCTTGATTGTGTTTTTCAACGGATAAATAAATTTATGACGGGAAAATATTATTATTATTATTTTGTAAAAATCAACATCCTAATAAATAAAATGTTGACTTTTAGGCTAAGAGAAAATAATTGTCAACCCTAATCTAGAAACCTACTCAGAATTTATTAAGAGGAGTCAAAACAGCCCATCACAAAAGTCTTAAAAAATAATTGTTAAAATATTGATTTCGTCGCAGCACCATCACTGTCTCTGTCAGTTAATAAAAAAATTAGCAAAATCAGTAAATGTTTATTTAATGAAAAGGACATGCAGCTGCTTCAGTTAGAGACGATTAAAATAAAAAAAGATCCGCCTGTAAATAAAGATAAATATGAAGAAGATGAAGAAGAAAAGGAATCAAGAAATTAGAATGGATGTGCCATTCTCTTCTTCTCTACTCTTAAATCTATATGTTGGTCACTTTTTAGCCAGATGGGGTGCCAGGTTTTTGTATTTTCTTCATTCTTGATCCATTCTTGTCAATTTTTCTTCTTAATATTCATGTTTTCTTGCTAATTTTTTTGTCAAAATTACCGTTTCCTATGTTGTATGCAATCGAAATGATTATGTAGGGATTTTGAGTAATTTGTGAATTGTGCCAAACATAAATAAATTGCAGATTCAAGTTATTTGGCCCTGGGGTAGCAAAATCATGATCAGATTCAGAGAAAAACACTATTAGAAAATAGAAAATAGTGTATTGCCTACGAAAATTTTTCAATATTTTTTCAACATGCCTCCGAAATTTTCAACGAAAATACTTTCGTCTTAAGGTTTGTCTACGATTTACCTACAAAATTTTCTAATTATATAGGTTATTTTTAAATTACAAATATAATTATCTACGAAAATGTAAATTGCTTAAAAAATCATTTGTGTAGGTAAGTTTGTCTACATAAATTACAAATGTGTAGATAGATTGCTTGTAGGTAATGTATTTGCCTAAGGAATTATTTGTGTAGGTATTTTTTCAAAAATTATTCTAAAAATTGGTAGGCAAATCGTAGGCAATCTTTACTTTTTAAGGACCAAATTATTTTTGTAGGAAAATTCGTAGCCATTTGAAAATTTTCGTAGGCAATTCTTCATTTTCTTGCAACGTAAGAACAATATATCTCCACCAAAACCATTTTGAACATCTTTAGAATGTTAAAGAACTTTGAATTTAAACATTACACTCATTTTGTTTGTCCTAATTACTTACTAGTTACTACATGCTCCATGTTTGGCTGCCATAAATTAATTTCATGAAATTGCTTTTGTGTTGTAAATCACAGGATGTGGGAATTCTCTGTTGGTTTATACATGATCAATATCTGGCCAGACTCTTTACTTCTTGCTGCAACTTATGGTGTGGTGGAATCTGCCTCCACTGCATTACTTGGTCCTTTAATCGGACAGTGGGTCGATAAGTTTTCCTACATTCAGGTTTTTTCGTTGCTCGTTTGATGGCATATTGATTGTAGTCCATCTGCATTTGCATTGTTGTTAATTATCCACCAAATTGTTCACATGAGAAACTTTATTTTCTGATTAGGCTTTCATCTTCTATTCAAGATAATAAGAACAATATTTGTGTGTGAAATTCGATCATATTTTTCTATATGAACAGGTTCTCCAGCTCTGGCTATTGAGCCAAAATCTGTCATTTATGGTGGCTGGAGGTGCAGTAATTGCAATACTTACATATATAGACTCTATACCTTCAAATTACGGGGCGTTCATTTCTCTTCTCGTACTAATTAATATTTCGGGAGCTGTCGCTATGCTTTCCACTCTGGCTGGAACCATCTTGGTTGAAAGAGAATGGTAAGACATTTTTAGGCAGCCCAAATCTTATGTAGATCAGTTTCCGTGTACAATTGGTTTGCATTTCGTGTGTTATTTTAGCAGTATTAGTGGTTTCATTAAAAGGTATTAGCAAGCCACCAGAATAATTCTGTTTTTTTTCACTCATGGTCATCTGATGGTATTGGATGCACCCAAAAAAACTAATTCGTGATTCAACTTCCAGGGTGGTTGTAATATCAGAAGGCGAATCTCCCGGAGTTTTAACAAAGATGAACTCAATAATTAGAAGAATTGATCTAACCTGCAAGCTGTTTGCACCTGTAGTTTCTGGCTTCATTATCAGTTTCATTTCATTGACCGCATCTGCCGTTTTTCTAGCACTCTATTGGCTTTTAATGTCCGTATACAATGGGATCCCGAGTTTAAGAGAAGCAAACGAAAGACGGATATCAAGATCTTCAATAAGGGAAGTAGACGAAAGCTCATCTACTCATCATGAACAGGAAATCTTGATTCTTTCGGACACAAATAATAATCCCGGGCAGCTTGAAAGCAGCTTGAAAAGGACTACGAATATGATCCAGAAGTTTCTAGACCTTCCTTATATCACTGCTTGGAAATTGTACATTAAGCAAGACGTCGTCCTTCCCGGATTAGCCCTTGCTTTGCTCTTCTTTACCGTACTTAGGTAACATAAAAATTCTCGTTTTTATGCTTACGTGTAGTTGAAAATTGCTTTGGTCTTACTCTTTTAAATACATGATTCAGTTTTGGAACATTGATGACTGCTACTCTTGAATGGCAAGGGATACCTGCATATGTTATTGGAATAAGTGCTACGATCGGGATAGCAGCAACGTTCTTGTACCCAGTTTTGGAATCTCGTATCTCGTCTCTCTCGGACGGGCATTTGGTCGATTTGGTCTCAGGTGAACGATACGTCTATTTTCATCACAAATATTGCTACTCTTAGTTTCTTGTTAGTAGTGTCTTGATCTATTTTTTTGGAAATATTCAGTGGACATGTCTCTTGTTATGCGTTGCTTCTACTTTCGTTAAGGATGGACTCGTATCTGCATACATGCTAATGGCCGGAGTGGCTTCGTCTCGCCTAGGTCTTTGGATGTTTGATTTGTCGGTCATTCAACAAATGCAACCAAGGAAACCAACAATTTAATTACCAGTTGGTGTTATGTAAAAAGTTTTACCATGCAATTGATCACACTATCACTTTATAGTAACACAGCTAATACCTCTTAATGAAACAACTGATACTGTTTTAACATACACACAAAATGAACTAGTCATGATTCTTTGAGTTTCATCTCTTGACTACGGTTAATTGAACAGGATCACGTTGCTGAATCTGATCGATGTGTCGTTGGTGGTGTCCAAAACTCGCTTCAATCTATGCTCGACTTGATGACTTACATTATGGGCATACTAATCTCCAATCCACAGGTAATTTTAGTCTTTTGCACGTTTCAACTTGTATCTTTGAGGGTGTTATAGTCTTTTTCGTTTCCATTTTGTGTAGGATTTCTGGAAATTGACAATGTTGTCTTTCCTGCTGGTGACTGTTGCTGCAATATTGTACAGTGTGCATATTTATCGTGTACGGAAGCATCTACTTCACTTAGACAAGCTCCTTGTACTTATTAAATGGTCCTTTAACATCATATTAGGACCTTTGTATGAGTAATACTCATGTGAATCAGATTTATACATGAACTTTATTACTGGTATATGTAACTATTTATCTAATATTACACTATCTAAAGTCTAAACAAACAACGAGAAATTCTAGTATGGTTAATACCATAACAATTTGAGCATAAATGAAGTATTGATTGTTAATCAATTATTTTACGAGTTTATTTATGTATAATGATTCAGTGAATATTTATAATGCTCTATAATGGGCCTTCACGCGTTCAGCACCTCATGGACAAAATTGAAACTGGGCCTATTGGGCCAAGTTGTACAATTATGAATTTCTTAAGCTTTATATATATATATTGGACACGACTGATGTGAACGAGAGTTTTGGACCTAAGAATACGTGCAAGATTATTCGCCAAATTGTCCCAGAATTATTACTTGCGAAATTGTCTCATATTTATTAAAGATAGTGTCCCATATTTTACAAGATTTGGCAAGATCTTCAAGATTGGCAAGAAGATCAAGATTACTATGGAATTACAGTCTTATTTTGCTTATTAGATTAGATTTCGTATTTTTTCCTTTATTTTCTAGATTTAGATTCATTTAGATAACTTTGCGAGATTTAGTCCTTTTCAGATTAGGTTTAGTCCCTTTTATCTATTTAAACATCCTGTACATTTTTTTTTTCAGATTGGAATGAATGAACAATATTAATTTTCTTAGCAAATTCTTGTTAAAACCAATCGTTCTCCTGTTGGCTTGAGTCAGGGTGTCGATTTTATCGTGTTTTATATTTGTTCTCCTGTTAGCCTGTGCTAGGGCGACGAATTTATCGTGTTCCCAAATCGCGGTTCTCATCAACGACGAGGAACTCTCATCCTTGCAATATCGATCACAAATATACGTGTTTCACCGAAAAAAAATAAGAGTACCCTCGGACGCCGAACGTTTTGTCGAGTGTTTTTCTTGAAAATATTTGACAATTTAAAAAAAAAAATCCGAGAACGCATGAAATTTTCATTTTTTTTTTCCAAAATCAATTAAAAAATTTGCAAATCCGTCCCGAATTCTTAAAACACGAAATTCATTTAGTCGGTGGTTTTATAAAGTGAGTTCATTCGCTTTAATCAAGAACTCATAATTTTTCAATCCATAAACCAAACATTTTAATATAAAATTTTAAATAGCCTAAATCCTAACTATCAATAAAAATTTAAGTCATTAATACTATCCTTAATACCTTATGCCATTGTTTGGGTGAAATAGATACGCGAACAGATCTGGTGGCGGCGGCGGCAACAACGGCAACGTGGGCCTTATGTAGGAGATTAGAACAACAGTTTCTTCATTTGGGGGTGTCTTTTGATTTTTTTTTTAATTGCAGATGAAATGAAGGGTTAAGAAACACCCAAGGGTTGGTCAAGTGGTGTAGGCTTGAGACTTAGGAGTATGCTCCTCTCTAGGTCTTAGATTCGAAACCTTTTAGGTGCGATCAACTCTTGAGATGGAACCAGTTCATACAAATCTTTGTTCTGACTTAAAATGGGGTCCACGCTAGTGAACGGTGAGTTTTGATATCCCAGATTAGTTGATCTTCTGGCCTAATACTGAATTATTAAAAAAAGTAAAGGATTAATAGAGAGAAGGGTAATTTAAAAAGTTAATTGTGTATTTCTTAAAAAGGGATGCTAATAACCTGGGCCTTAAATAAATTGGACAGCTCCTGTCGGCCCACACAACAAAGTGAAGCCCAACAAGAAAAAGATGAATATTTTGTTCTAGATGTCGCACAAGGATATTGACCCAATTAAAGCTTCGTAGTCCAATGAGGCAATGCCGAGTATGGTGTATCATGTACGGAATCATTGACTGGTGCATTTCTTTTTCTTCTTTTAATTATTGTATATATAAATAACCTCCTATTCTGTTTTAAATATAGTACTTAAATTTATGAAATGACTGAAATACCAATCTCTGCCTATCTGGAATAGAATAATTTCTTTCCACCTAATAAAATGGACTCCAATAGTCAATTTTCCTAAAATTAATAAAATAAAACAACTCTTTTGTGTTCGATGAGATAGAAAAAAATATTCAATATAACAAATTTATATGCATAATAGTATATTTTAAATTTATACATGATCTCATATTTACTTTATGATTTTTTTTTAATTAAGAGTAAGACTCTTGTATTCCAATTATATAGTAGGTTGTACGTAATTATAATTCAACGCATACAATTTTTTTTTAATAGCACATCTAATATTATTTAAAATATACATGAAATATCGTTCAAGTTTTTATTTTGAATAATTGATATTAATATTAGGTAAAAAAAATCAAATAAAAGGACAAATATGAAATAGTGGGTGACGCAGAAAAAGTTGAAAGACAGCAGGGTGTTCCGTTCTTATCAGGGTAAGGTTGCTTCTCTTTTTAATATTTGCTCATAAGTACGGAATTTATTTGCAATTTGCAAATATATAGTAATATTATATTTCACTTTTTTAGAGAACCTATCAATTCATTATTATTTCGTATGCCGTCGTACCTTTCCGCACTATGGGTATGTCCTTCCTCATATATTTTCTCCACCGAATGAATTTGGCTCAGTTTGACCCCACTGGTCACTTTCTTCTTCCAAAATTGCCCTCGTCCACTTCTTCCGTCCTTTCCCGTACTGCACTGTCAAACCCCCTCCAATTACCATAATACCCCTCTTGTTATTTAATTACAATTTAGATCATATGGATATCAATTTCTGATTCTGCATTTCTTTTACTTTAACATATTTCTTTTTTATCAGAAAGATAAACACAATTTGCTGTAATATGAACTTTATACATCTAAAATTATAAATTACAAAAATATTTGGATTTCTTTATGAGGACATAACTCATTAAAAATTAGAATAAATTTTAAAATTCTCCATTCCAAACCTCTCATAATTTAAAATTTTTTTTTAATATGCAATTTATCCTTTTAAAACGAGTTACTTTCAAAATGCATTTAAGTGTGCACAAAATAATCACAAAAACATGTGTGAAATCGAGTTTATCGTGAACTCAATTCTTTTAGTGTCACTGTTATATACAAAAAAAATTACTATTATTTAAAAAAAATATTATTATCAAATAAATAATTATAACTGTTAAAAAATATAAAATAAAAATATTTATGCATAATAATAATAATTTTTACACATGATCATATTTACAACAGTGTTATCAAAACAATTATCCCATACGACAACTCACAACCGCCTCTACCCTTTTCTATAAACAAAAAGCTTTTCATTACCACATGAATACCATGATCCTCTTTATCTAAAATTTGAGAAATTCCACAAAAGGGCAATTTCGTAATCCGCATATTCTTCTTCTTCCTCACTCAATACCTGACCTTGATTCCTCAGCTAGCCATTATCCAAGCCAGAGTTATTCTGTTAACGGTTACTTCTAAATTCTGCATTTTCTTATCAAATATCAACCAAGATACCCCACCAATATAATACATCCAATCCAACCAATATTTGTACTTTTCTCAATCGCCATGAAAAAGCAGATTCAAAAAGCTAAACCCCACAAAAGTTTGAGCTAAAAAGATCCAATCTTTAGCCTCAACACCCAGAAAAAAATCCAGTCTCCAAAGCTATGAAGAAACAAAAATCCAGCTTTAGACCCTTCGATCTTCTCTCCGAAGAGATAATTTTCATAATCCTCGATTCCCTCGACGAAAACCCACTTGATAAAAAGTCGTTTTCACTCGTTTGCAAGTCGTTCTACGCCATTGAGGCCCGTCAAAGGAAATTCTTGAAACCCATTCGTTCAGAACACTTAACAAAAGTTTTGAAGCGATACCCATACGTTTCAGATCTTGATCTCTCGCTGTGTCCAAGAATCGCCGATGTTTCACTCGGCGTAATATCCGTTCAGTGTAAGGAAACGTTGAGGTCAATCAATCTTTCGAAATCCAGGTTCTTTTCTCATGTGGGGTTGTCGAATTTGGTGTTGAATTGTGCGAATTTGGTCGAGATTAATCTTTCGAATGCCACTGAGCTTAAGGATGTGGCAGCTGGGGCGATAGCGGGGGCCAAGAACTTGGAAAAGTTGTGGTTAGTTAGGTGTAAATCTGTTACGGATATTGGGGTAGGTTGTATTGCTGTGGGGTGTAGGAAATTGAGGGTTCTTAGTTTGAAGTGGTGTTTGGGTGTTGGTGATTTGGGGGTGGAGTTAATTGCTGTTAAGTGCAAGGATATTCGAAGTTTGGATCTCTCTTACTTGCCGGTAAGAGTCTTATTGTGGAATTTCATCTTTTATTTAGTAGTTTGAGGCATTTTGTGGTTGATCTGTTTATGATCTTTTGAAGGAATCTGTGGCATGTTCTGATGTTACATCCATGATATGTTGTGTTTCTGTTAATAGTTTGTCTTTGCAAGATTATGATTTGAACATGTCTTGTGATTACTAGAGATTTAATTTTGTTGATATGGTTTCTGTTTGCTTAAGATAAGAATGGTGAATTTCATTGCTTTTCCTTTTTGAGCTGAGACTTGGTTTAGCTTTTGATAGGCTTAGGATCATAACTTTGATTATTTCTCCGTACGGAGCTAAAAGTTACAGGTTATGCCTTTAACTACCTTGTCTACTCTTTGTTTTTCATTATTTTCAATGTAAACCATTTCTTGACATTGTGTTGCACTTATATTAATGTCGTACAACTAGAACTGTGAAAAGCGAACTTCTTTAACTACAGTGAGTGTGGCGTAAGAGACTGATGTTGTCTGTTTCTTCTTTTTCTTTAATCCAGATAACCAATAAATGCTTACCGCAAATCTTGGAGTTGCAACACCTAGAAGACTTGGTTTTGGAAGGGTGTTTCGGACTTGATGATGACAGCCTTT
>JBBCBC010000050.1:105709-409930 GCA_037126765.1 Stenogyne calaminthoides
AGCCACCGTGCGCAGCCTGTACGACGCCTTATCTAGCGGAAACAGAATTACAGAAACATCTCCGACCCCACGGCCCTCAGTACTGCCATTACATGATGAAAATGCTCACCGGAAAATCCTCGCCGTCCGATTTCAAGTTCCGGCCGCGAAG
Source organism: Stenogyne calaminthoides (assembly GCA_037126765.1). Classification (NCBI taxonomy): domain Eukaryota; kingdom Viridiplantae; phylum Streptophyta; class Magnoliopsida; order Lamiales; family Lamiaceae; genus Stenogyne; species Stenogyne calaminthoides. The sequence continues at coordinate 105,861 of JBBCBC010000050.1, forward strand.
CTTTGAAAGCGTCGACGGCGACTGTGTGATAGTGGAGGGCTGGGAGGGGATCAGGGTATTGGGTGCACGTGTGGACCCTGAAAGAAGGAGTTATTACTCACTTTAGAGAGTATTTCAACACGTGGCTAACCGTGAAGGATTTGAATTGCATGAGAGCCACCACTCTGTGGCGGAGCCACCCCCGAGACGTGGCGAGCCGCTCGTTGCCGGAGATGATGCTCGCCATTTGATGGTGGTGGAGCATGGAGATAGGATCATGCATGTAATTAATCTTTGATTAGTGGGAAAATGATTAAGGTTTAAGAAACCTTTAGTGTGTTAAATATGTAGAGTGAATTAATTAAATAAAATTGTGATCAAGCATACAGTTTGCCTGGTATATGTGGTTTATATTGTGGTGCATTGCCACTAAAAAAAAATTAAAGAATTGTCTGCAGAATATTTTAGTATGTCTACAGAATCCCAACGAAAGCCTACAAAATTTTTAAATCATATTGACATTTTCATTTATAGGTAAATTTGTTTATAGAATGTAATTCGTAGATAAATTTATTTATAAGTCATTTCTAAATTACAAATATAATTGTTACGGAAATGTAAATTGCTTGAAAAATTTTTTTGTAGTTAATTTATTTGTTTACGGAAATTATAAAAGTGTAAGAGATAGTTTTCTTTCATATAGGTAATTTTTCAAAAATTATTCTAACAATTGATAGGCAAGTTGTAGGTAATACTCAGGTTTAAAGGACCAACGTGTTTTTTTTTAAGAAAAATTTCGTAGTCATTTGAAAGTTTTCGTGGTCATTTTTTTTTTAAGTGTGCTACCAATATTTTCGAGGAGAGAATTGATATGAGTTTAGAGCACACTGGAAATTTGGTGCATTTGCTAAAAGAGTATACATTTTCTTCATAGTTCTAGAGTTCAATAATAGTCTTAAAGTGTTGTGTGGATATTCAAGCCTCTAAGCTACAATATATATTGCTACCAAGAAAACATTGTTGGGACTTAATAGTTGGTCCACATCTTAAAACGCACACGGTTGCTTTCTTTGTCAATCATTTTCTTGCCTTCATTTATTTCGTTCCTGGATTTATATTAATATATGTATGATGTATCATTGCAGTATAATAGTATAATATGAAATAAAGTTTAAAAACTTTTTTAGATTCCATTATTAGGAGCCTATTCCTAATGCATATAGATACTGAATTACATGATCATTGAGGAAATTTCGTTAAGGAGCACGGCAGCACACTGGAAAACACTTGTCCAAAATCTATTAAGTTTCAGGGTCCCAACAAGTCAAGAAAGGCTGGCAAGTGGCAAATAATGGTAATTACTTTACGTTTCTACAGAAATAGCAATACTATATGTTTTTTTCAAAACTCAAATTAAGATGCTTATGATGGATACACACACATATAATTCACAAAAGACAAACTATCAAGAATATTTGACGCCTAAGGGTCCCAATCTTCAGGTGCATTTCTAATAATCTTCCATATAGAGACATTGAAACTAGGGTCTTCTGGGGGTGGTGGAGCCTAGAGTAGTGGCAGATATAAATCTTAAAAAGGACACCAGAAATTTTTGGTTGGAATTGAGAGCAATAACCTGTCTTTTTCTTCATCACACACACTGCATATGACAGCGATGACTGAACCACTAAATTTGTGGGTTCAGTTCAATTAGTCAACAAATCAAGCAATGCAACATCAGTTTGGGTTTGGGTCCTCGGTTTTGATCTCGTATAACGTGCAATACTAAAATAATATGCGATCGCATGGTGTGTGGTGAATGATAAAAGGGTGCGACTATTGACCCGTGTATTTGCTCAATACACTCACTTTAAAGTTGTATGTGATGGTACATAATAGTTAAAAATTTGTACATATGAGTGCATTGAGAAAAAAAATACGGGTGTGAATAGCCACACCCATGATAAAATAACATGAGACATAAAATTCCGCACATTGAAATAATGGCTATGATTGTGCTGATATTGATGATAAAATAACATGAGATAGATAAGTTGTTAAACATTGTTGATACAACAACGTAAAATGCAATCTTACAAAGATCTCTCAGATGCCAAGTCGAGCAGTGGCGAAAAAAAACGGTGGGGATACATGGGAGGTTTTCTCTGCAAGTGCCTATCTTGAGAGAATTGACTATAACTGGATTGGGTCTCACTTCAAAGTTGATGGATATTTAACATAATAACATAATCAGCAATGATCTCTTTTATGACCAATAGTTATATTTCATTACACATGACAGCATATTAGCATTTTTACGATGAACTTAAAATGGTATTCGTCAAGGTTACCTGATGAATTAGGACTGTGGAAGGTGTCATCCCTGGAACAGTGTTAACCTCGATGATTAATACCTGCAACAGAGATTTTTCTGTCATTTATCACCATTTTTGTTATGCACAAGATTCCTGATAACTTAGATTAGCAAATCAAATACAAGTTTCGAGTTGAAAATGTTTTTTTGTCCCATAATTCTACTGTCTAATTTTGGTTCCAAAAAAAAAAAAAAAACCCTTTTCGGTTTAGTCCCAATATTTGAAAAAATTGTCCAATTTTGGCAACAACAAATCTGGCAATTCTATATGGAGTCTCGACTTACATCACCACTGTCAACATTGACAAACGCATCAATTCGTGAAAATCCTTCCAGTTGCAGGGTGTTGGCTATGAGCTCAATGCGTTTTTTACATTTCTCCAGAGCTGCATTACTGTTTTTATGGAAAATAATGCCAACAGGAGAAACAGAGAACGGATACAAGCTGAGATTAGTAATGCAACATAATAAAAAAATAATTTGAAAACACTTTAACAGATTCTTAGTTTCTTAATATTGGAACTTGAAAAAGACCATTCGAGAAAATCAATTTTCTTGATGCTGCATCTCAAGTTACACATAGTTCTTCAGGAAATATATGCTGATGATGTTTATTATATTACAATGACATTAATTGAAAACATCAAAATGAGAAATATCAAACAACGGAACCCAGATTTTTAATTTCATTGGAAGTTCATCAGATTGAATTGTTGGAAGAGGTAATGGATATTAAGGGACAAATACCTCATAATTGAGAGGGGTGGTGGAGTCAAGTTGATGCCAGTTCCACCTGAGATAAAAAAATTAACCACATTAGAAATAAAAGTTCTAGTGGAGAAGGCATCTATTTATTTCAGAACTTGCAACATGCTAGATCATCCATACTGAGTTGAAATACATACCTTGAAATTTCTCCTCTAGTGATAATATATCTCCAGATTCTTTCACAGTAATGCTGGGTGTCAACGAGCTCATTGACCCACGTTTTCCGACGACACCAACAGTTATTTCTACCCATCGGCTGTTTCCCTTCCACAGAAGATCATGTGTATTCCCAGAACTTGTTTGGGGTGAAAAAATTATCTCATCTGTCTCAATAAAAGGCTCAAATATCAAGAGCTCAGGAGTAGGAATTGGCATTTCTATCACTCCATGTGCCTGCACAAGTTCATACATGGAAAATGTTGACAAATAAAAAAGAAAAAAAAAAAGATGGAAAACAAATTTACTACTATAAACCAAGTAAAAGGGAATCTTCTGCTTGTGACCAGAACTACCCAGTAGCTACAGCCAAACTTAGAATTGAATGCTCATTTCATTTTAAAATAGTTCCAAGGAAAAATAGAAGTGTTGAATATATCTCAATGAAATCTAAACTAAATAAGACCAAGTTCAGAGCATGTTTTTTATGAAAAAAGTATTACATGAGCTTTTTGGTCAAAATCAAGTACACATTTAAAGTTCACATGAGCTGATACTGATTGAGTCAGATTTTTTTATTTATTTTTCAACATCATGCATCTAGGAAACCATGGGGAATAGACTGATATCGCATAAGTATTAAAAACTATACCTTCGACAAACTATTAGGAGGAATCCTTGGGAGGCAGTTCTCCAGTGCTTTAATGTATACCTCAAGGTCCCCATCACAACTGTATAGTGAATGGCACATCATGTAATTTCTTCCATATTAATATGACGGCAGACACTATGAGAATATTCCATTGCATATGCATTTTCCAAAACCAAAAGAAACATATACCTACCATAATCTTGCTACTCCAGTTGAGCAACCATCTCTAGCTGGTTTAACACATAGTGTTTTAGACCGAAGCTTTGATATCAAGTCATGCCAAATATCAAGTGGGGAAGTTTTTAGTAAATCCTCTTTTCCCTTCTTACATCCTTAGAAATTGTAGGACACCATCATCTGCAAGCTGGAACCCAAATTTTGGGGCTTGTTAAACAATATACATTAAGAAGTCATTGAAAAGTCAGAAACATGTCAGGTTACTGAAAATAAATATTTTTCACGCTATAGTTACCCATACATGTTGAGGGCAAGTGATGTAGCAACTTTATCCATACATGTCTTGGAAGCAATAACGCCAGGACCTTAGATTGAAACAACAGATGATCAAACTCATGTCGTAGAAGTAACTCACAGCGACTTTTTTACATGTTCAATAATAACTTTGAGTAAAATATTACCTGAATAAGGAACTCCCTCAGCATCCAACAGCGATTGGAGCGTGCCATCTTCACCTATTCCTCCATGAACTGTCCAGTGATAAACAATCAGTACCGAACTAAAGGCAAACCTCTCTCTAATATTTATTTTGAGTTGTCAGGAGGACGTAATCACAATGCAAAACCCAGAATGTCCAGTTATTTAATGTTACCAAGATAAAATTGAAATCCGATTCTCCATCCAACTAGAAATCCAGTTTAGTTCGACCAATAAATCATCCCCCAAACACATGAATGACTACTTTAACAGCCAATTCCATTATTTCAAGACTAATAGATTTCTTAGGTTTTATTTCAAAAAGTTGCCAGAAATGCTAATGAACAACATAGATAAAAAAAATTTGCCTCAGTATAGTGTCTCACTTATCAGAAAAACTATTGATCTTCTCCAAACATTATCTGCTGTCATATATTGAGAAATGAACAAGGGACGGTAAAATATTGTTCTTTTTTTAAAGAGATATTGCATTCTCGGGAGATTCAAAATCTTTTTAATGACTATTTCCAAAATCTTCACAAGGATTCAAATATGTAGACCGTAGTATTTGAAATCATAATGGAGGGGTAATAATGACTGCAGAATGTAGAAAAATACTTGAAGATGGATACTAATTATTACGAAGGTGCCAAATTAAATACCTGCAATAAAAACGGTTGCCCCCAACTCTTTAGCTTTCTTGATCCATTGGTCGAGGGAATATCTCTTTGGTAAATCATCAGATATATCAAACCCTCTGAACCAATCATGTCTCTTCAAGCCTTGAGTGAGTTCATCCATTACTTGACTCCGCAACCTAGATGTCAATGCTGCTCGAACAGGCTCAATGGCCTCAATGCATGCATCAAGAACTTCTTCAGTAGTATGTCTCAGCACAACAGAGTATCTGTAAACCATGAGACAGCATTGAATCAAAAGATAGAAAAATGCACAAGATGAGAAAAGTACGATAACCAAGGATCAAATTGTAGCTTTGGTATTTAAGTTTTGAATGAATATAGTCCAAAAGATTTTTAGAGAAGTCTACCACCTCAACATATAACATCCAAATAGCTCCACTATATGTACCACATCTTCAAAATGACAACCAAACTACATCAATCACCAAAATATATCTATGCAACCGACAAACTCATACATAAAAATAAATATGTTGAGACACCATATTACAAAATTACAAATTCAAAGGAACAATAGCTTCTGTTGTTATGGCAGAACATTAATTGAACTCTAAGCTTAAGTTTGAAGAAGTTAGCATTGAGGAATGCTGTAAAACAGTTCTCAGCATAACATTATATAATTAAAAGTAGAAGACAAAAGGAACTCACGGTAAGGACCAAACTGTCCTTGAGTTTATTCCCGATTTGGTCGTATCAGAATCCATATCAGACGAATACTCAGTTCTTGGGGCAAGCAAGCATGGAATCACTTCGAGCTGTAGCAAACACATTTCAAATGGCATTAGTTACACAGAAATTGTAACAAAAAGAATCAAATCACGAAAAACTTTGTCCTAAGCTAAAGATGTGAAAGCAGGTATCCTGTCAAAAAAAAAAAAAAAGACGTGAAAGCAGGTGTTGCATAAGATAATTTCTAGAGCGAGTCACTGAACAAATAAAATTAAGTTTTAAAGGATTATGAACTTCTAAAATCTCACAACCACTAAAAATCCTTGACTGAATACTTACATCATCAGATGCTTGGAGATTCAGCCAAACATTAGTTCCACTCATGAGGGATACTTGTCGTTCAAGTATCTCCACCAAAAATAACAAAAACTTTCCGAGACCTCGATGCTTTGGGAAAGCATTGTTAGTGCGTGAATATTTAGTTCTTAGAGAGGGACTTGATCGACACTGTACTGGCAGAGGCTTGGAAAATAAGCAAGCATGTTGGACCACAGTCACGAAGGATATTAGAGTGTGAAAATCCAACCTGTACATGACAAGACATATAAGGGATTACACATGTGATGAAGCTTATATTGAGACCCTGAGTTTAGATATATGTATCTATTTGCAAAAGAACCATGGATATTAGGATGGCATAAATGTGAGACCATAATAAGATCACATAAAAAGCGAAATTTTCCAAAAAAATGTAAAATACCCAGGAAAAAGTCAATCCCCCTTTTACCACACTATCTATCTCTTATATATTCACAAAAAATTTCCCACTGAAAGATGTAACTAAAATACTATCAATCTAACCTCATAATGGCGCTACAGAAACAACCTTTTTTTCACTTGATTATAATTGGAAAAGATTACGTATGGCTAGCTGAAGTCTCATTAAGCAACAAATAATTTGTGTGCGAAATTTCTCATTATAGTCTGTTTCAGAATGAAGGTGCTACTTCCAACTCCAATTCAAAAGTGAAACAAAGTGCATAACAAAGCATTAACTTGTGGTAGGACAAGGAGATATATGATAATTATATTAAAATTTGATAAGAATTAACTTCTTCATGCAGATGCTTTACAAAACTGTTTAGGCATTATCAGGCCTAAATTACATTAAAGAAAGACAAATTATCGCGCTCTCTGAACCATGATGAAGTACCTTTGAAGCTTGCTGAAATAAGAAACTTGTTTGCTCCATCCCACTAATCTGGAGGGGAAATGATGATTAAGTTTTTAAAATGCGAGAAGAATTATAAAAATAAGATATTCAATAGGGAAACATTAAATATTCTCACCAAAGTTAATATCAGTGAATACTACTGTGCCTGAGTCAGACCGTCCAAATTTATTGTCTGTAAGGTAATCAGTATCAGCAGAAGGTGGCAAAAACCAACCATCAATTCTAGCAAAATCACGTAGACCAAGTCGTTGAAATAATAAAGAAGCTCCTTCACGAATATTTTTAATTACATCTTCCGGAAACTGAGGTGGAGTATGATAAGTAACCTGCACAGTTGGCAAGGTCATTTAGACGAGTTTTGATGTATTAGAAATTGTTCTAAAGCATAATCTTTGTTAATTGTCAAGTCCTACAACATTAATCACTTGAATTTAGCATTTAAAAGAATAGTGAATTACTGAATTACCACTCCCTCAAATGCCCAAGAACAGAACCCGTTCCCACTAATGATAAGAAGTAGATTTTATGACTCTGAATATCATCTTCTACCTTGAAAAGACTACATAACTTCAAGGTAGTTTTTAGCTTGATATGGTAATATCAAAATGCCTTCATTTGAATCCAGAAGAGAGACATTATTCAGTACACATGTAATACGAAAGCCTTTATTTGAATCCAAAAAGAGACTTTATTCAAATAACAATACATAAAGAACAAACATTCATGACGAAAGGGTAACTCAACAGGTCACAGAATAATAAAAATGTTGTTCAAAATATACTCCGTTTACCTGTTGTGTTGGTAGATATTTCCGCCGATAATTAAAGATAATGTCCTTTTCACTTGAATCAATGCTACCATGAGAATGAAGCTCCACCTAGTAATAAAGTCATCAAGTTTATGTAAGTGAATAAAAGCTACCGTATCAATAAATTTCCATTTATCATCTAAAAGATATAAGAGTATACATAGAATAATCTTGAAAACGAGTAGGTTAGATATGCCATGCTTATTTCATTAACAGTCGAAATGTAATGCCATAGTTTTGCTCTGATATTTCTTTTGAGACACTTGAAAATACTTTACTGGATTAAAGAAACTGATCTGTCGTACATATGAGGCATTCCTCTATTTGCTAGAATAACTATTTCAGTTTAATTGCTATATGGTTTAAAGTTTAAACAGATGAAGATTGATATTAAGATAATGAAGATTTATTTCAGGTTTATATCATGAAATCTAAAGAGACAATGAGAGGTGACCCACTGAGGTCTGAGAAAAATTTCCATGGTTATTAGGTGGATTTAAGTTAAAACAACAGTACAAAATACTAATGAAGCTCTGTCCTCATGATAGAGAAATTGCTCATGCCTATATATTTTTAAAAACAAGAAAATGTAGTGTGGCATTTTGGCATATCATTTACATAAGCAAAAAGTTGCAACACAGCTTCAGACAGATGTAACCCCATGATATTGCACAGATTTAGTTATTGTATCAATTAAAAGATACAAGTAATAGAAACAGTAATGTATCATATCTATACAGAAATATGATGAGAGATGTTAATGGACCTTGTCTATTGCAGAGATATTGCACAGATAAGAGATGGAACATATACCTCAGTCGGGAGTAAAGTAACAGGATGACAATCAATACCAGAACCTACATCAAGGACAATGGTTGTAAATTCTCTACCTCCTTCCAGAAAAAAAATTTCTACAAAGGACTCTATCATCAATTCCCTGCTAAAAGTAAAACTTCACTTGATTAAATATCTACTAATTGCAAGATTTCAGTCTAACAACATGGAGAAGGTTAGCTGTACAACCAGAATAAATTAGGTTACTTTTTTTCCAACTATCGAATATGATTAATTATTAGTTTCACATAATTCTTTTAAGTATGATACCTGTAATTCCTACCAACATAAAGTAATTCAGAATAAAAGCAAACTTACAAATGCATATTTTCTCTGTTGAATATTTGGAAACCAAGCCAATGTGTGTGCTTCATGCTTTATGATACTAAATTCTAATTAAGACAGTTGTAGGTTTGTCTTCTTATCCATAATGCAAAAATGGAAGCAAGAGACCAATTACCTCAGTTATAATTGCATTAGCTTTTGCGAGAGAATCATCGACACCATAAGCAACTGTAACACCGATGCTTGATCCTGCTCTTGTTGGTTTTACCTGAAATTATAAAATTAAAGCTGGGACCTTAAAAGATGTTCATTAATGTTGTAGATGTAGTAACCTCCAAATGATCAAATGCAAGAAACAGGCTTACCACAACTTTTCCTTTTTCAATATCCAGATGATTTTTAGTAAACCACAGTGATAGCTCTGTTTCTTCTAATTCACTTCCCTGAAAGTAACTCTCCAAATGTCACAGGTTCAATATATTTTAAATCGAAACACTGATTCTCCAGAACTTCAAGAAAAAAATAAACAGAACAAGAAATTCTTCAATAGGACAAAATTTAATCTTGAAGTAGGAAACAGTGCTAAAACTAAATATTATGAAAATAATGCAAGAGCGCATGACACTGCAAGCTGTTGGCAAGATGGCACCCAGAAAGATACCTGTACTAGGAACCCGGGTACGGTAATAAATCCATGTTTATCAAGCTCCACAGAGGCGCCATACTGCAAATTATACAAGAATTCAACATTCCATTACCAAACAGGAAACACTAAAACAAACAATTTTCAATTGCATTTCAGGCCTGCAATACTTTACCATTCACCTCACCATCTATTGACTGAACACTTTTATACTAAATACTGTACATTTTGAAACAATGTTAGATATATCCATGAAGCATGCAAGATCAATAATGAAAATATCCCTAAGTACAACGAGCGTATTCAGAAAAAATAAAAAAAATGTGTACAGTTAGACTCCATAATACTTTGGCAATAAAGAAATTGAAGCCCATATATTAAAAAATGAAACTAGTAAGTTACTTTGTCAAATGCTCTCCGACATTCATTGGACTGTGTCCCAACAAAAGGAACATTTGATTTCTCCAATAGCTCCTGTGAAAAAATGCATCATATCAAAAAGAGCACAAATGCACAGAGAAACTGTATTAACAAATAAACAAATTTCTGAAGTCATTAAGGTCTCACTTGGATGCCACCATCTTCACCAAAGCGACCATGTATAACAGGAAAAACTATATCCACAGAGGTGGCGAGGTGTGCAACGAAGTCAGACAAGGACTCGAAACTTTGGGCGAGGCTGCAGTGTAATGCTTAGTTTAGTGAGAAAATCTTGATCAAGAAACAGTAGAGATTGTAACTTCTTACCTTTCAAGTTTGAAGTCAAAATCTGCAGGTGTGTTTGAGTACACCTAAAAATCATTCACAAGAAACTCAAAGACCAAAACAACAAATATTCCCAAAGTAGCAAAAGGTGAAGGGAAGCCACCCAATTATATAACACATAAATATTAAAATCCTGCAATAATAACCTAAGGCTAGTGATGCACTTCAAATTTCTGCATTTCTCTCGGAAAAGAAGGCTCGGAATACAATGATAATTGCACCATATTTACTACCTTCTCTATTTCTCGGAAATCACAGATTGAAGTTTGAGTCCTTGGCCATCAAAATCAAGATTTTCCGAATTCGTTTGTAGCTAAATGATTCCTTCCGAAGAAACAACAGGGTAATCAGAAAGAGGAATTTCTCTAACCTGAGCAGATGATATGGCGTACGCTTTCAGATTGTAGTGAATGTAATAGCAGCTCACATGCAAATCATCTCCCTATCAGTACGCCAAACGTTAGCACAAAGAAACAGAAAATTAAGTCACTATCAGTCAAATTCTTAAATTAATAGCATCTAAGCAAAGGTAATTGCAGACCTGAATATGATCAAGCACAGACCGAGCAGAATTGAGCGAAATCCCGCGCTCCGCGGAAGGACCACCGCAGATGAGTCCAACTCTCAAAATCCTGCCCTCCTCATCGGCGGTACGGCCGCTCTCCACCTTCAATTCCGTCGTCTTAGCGGAGGATTTCACCACTCCAACGCCTCGAAAACGACGTCCGCATTTTAAACTCCGTTTGGGAAAGGCAATTGACGGAATTTCCAGAAAGCCGCGACGGCGAATGAAGAAAGGAGTTTCTTGTGGCAGTGTGTCAGTTTTACTAGGGATGTCGAAGGAATTTAACGCGGCGGAAGAGGAAGAGGAAGCCATCGGAGTTGTGAGAGTAGTTGCTTTCAATTCACAGTGGACTAGCGGAGTGTGGAGGTGGCCATATATGTATGGGAAATGTCAAATATGTTACTTTACTCGCATGGAAAGGGTAATTTTAATTTATATATGGAAAATAATAAGTATTTTAACTCTGATAAACGAAATAAAGGGTCGCATCAACTAGCAGTTAAAAATGTATGGCTAATTATTTTTACAGATTACACTTATTATATTTAGATGGTTAAAAATTAAAACGGATTATATTTGGTGTATACTTACAAGTTACTACTTCCACAAAAAATATCATTTCCACCATAGTAACTTGTCCGAATTGATGAAATAGATTAATATAGATATAGATATTGGAAATCCATTGCTTCAAAACTCTACTTTTTCATTTAAAAAACACCCATATCATAAATGAATGAATATATATATATATGTATTTGGACGGCAGCTATGGGGTCGTTTTTCTTTTTCTTGATGCTTCACTGCTTTGGCCTTTTGTATTTGTTAATGAATAATTGAATACCTGATTACCTGGAGAAGTACGTTGGTTACTTTTTAATGATAACCTGATTGGACAATACCTTAAAATAAAAACCTAATTTGAAAAAAATGAGAGAATGTTGATAAAGTGGAGATGATGATTACTCCTATTATTATAGGATTGGTTGAAATAAATGGTAGGAGAAGAGACAAAATTGGTACCATCACAGAAACATAATCAATTCAGGTGGTTGGAGTCTCGTAATTATTTTGTATTCTATCAAAACGACAACGATGGGGACAAAAAACAGAGCAATTAAAAATGATGCAAGAGCATAACTGCCGGACTCAAACAAAAGATGCAACCACAGCAGATAAACCATCCCGTAACTCACTTCAAAATTCAAATGACTCCACAAACATATACAAACAACAAAGATAATATCAAGTACAAATGTGCAATAAAATAGGAAGCTTAAACGTATTTGAATCGAATAATGCAGAGTAAAGTAGAACCGGTTTCCCATGTTCCACATCATTTTCGAAGGCTTGCCTGCCTCAGGTCAGATCGTCTTCCTCGAGCTCCTTCGCCTTTATACTGTCCTTCACCCTCAATAAGAGTGTGGTCCTCAAAGCATCCTGTGGAAGTGAAACAGGCGTTCACAATTTAGACTTTGTTGTTGGTTTCATCAAGGAAAAGATTTTTTATGACTTGGATTAACTAGAACATTATTATCTAAGGTGTTTGGCAGGGATCTTCCTTTCTCTTACTGCATAACTCTTCGACAAAATATGAATTAGATAACAAAATAAAGTTACCAGTTTGGTTATGCTATCAAACTCCTTGACTGAAACAGTGAATTTGGCTACATCTTCCTCATCAAATGCAGCGGCCAAATCCTAAAAAGAAAACATTCTTTTAGAAGACATACTAATCAAAGCAATGCCAAGTACAATTCCTGGATTTAAACAACAGGTTTTACAGCATATATATAAATCTGTTGAAAGAAATGTTCCAACAAGCTAATACACAACAAACTACTTACAGTTAATAGATTGCACTCTCGAGTTCTTGAAAATGTAGGATCTAAGTCCTGCATCAGCGGTTCAAAATGGGGTGAGCAAATCCAGTATGAAGAAACACTTATAAATAAAGAAGGGGGAAAAAGAACTTGCCTGATATTTTTCTAGTGCATTATTTATTGCTACAATATCTCCTTTACATAATTGGCAGATTCCAGCATTAAGAAGATGTCCTCTAGCTCCATACTTGAGTAAATTATTGTTCAGAGAGTAGCGAGCTACCTCTTCATATATCTCAATTGCCTTTTGGTACCTAATCAAGAAAGTAAATCACTACTAATGGGTATGAATTCATATAAGATAGATGTTTCAACAGGTATAGCTAATAACTAAATCCACATCCTTCTCCCTTGTCTAATTTTATCTCCTGCGGTTGAAAAGTTCAGAATGTGCTAGTATGCCACTTTTTTCCAATTTATGAAAGTAATCACTTCAACAATCAAGGAATGAATTAAAAGTTGAGGGGGGAAGCGGGAACAACCATTGGGGGGTTATACTTACTTCCCTAACTGAGCAGAAAATTGGGCAACCTTTTGCCTGCACTGACTTGCAGATGTATTAACTTCTTCTGTCTGGAAAAGGTCTGCAGCCCGCTCATAATAAGTCATTGATTGGTCAAAATTCTGCTCCTGCTCGTACAAGTCCGCAATTTCCTAAAATATTAAAACCATATCAGCCACCATTTTAAAGGTCTACCAGCTCCTATTTAAAAGCCTCTGCAAAGATACTCGAGAAACTTCATGAAATATTCTTTTACAACAGTTACTCTAAAACCTTCATGCAATATTTGTTTACAACAGTAGCAACCTAGAGACATGACGGATACTACTTGATGTAGTTGGAGTTGGAACAAAAAAAGTCATAATATATGGAGTGATAATATACTTCAAAAGCAATTTTAAGTATTTAGTTCATCTACTTTACCTTGCAGTACCTTGCAGCCATGTTGACTCTGCTTGTTTCCAAATGTATATTTACTGCTTGATCTAAACATGATATAGCTTCTGCAGAAAACAAGGCCAAAATTAGCACAACAAAATATAGATTTTACTGGATAACTTCACACATAAATACACAAACAACACTTCCTATTCTCCATTTTGTTAAACAATAAATTCAAACATTCGGCGTCCAAAGTCACTTCAATAGAGAACATACGTTTGGGAGAAATTTTCTTATAGCAATTTGCACTATCCACGTAAGCGCTGGCAGCTTCGTGCCCACTGTCCAACTGCAATGAGTTACGTCCATCATTTCCACAGCTTAATTGCATCAAGAGAACGTTATAATCGAAAAGATACAATCACTAACCTTTAAATAACAGTTGGCCAATTTGATATAGACTGTTGCAGCTCTGTCCCCTGAAGAGCAACAGCAATGCAAATTATCAAATTACACATTCTAACATTGAAAGGTCCTAATCTGCACACGCAATAATAAGCACAACTTCACTTTTACTAAAATACTAATGTACAAAATGCATCAAAGCAAACTTAATGAACACAAGTTTCTCAGCTGCACTGCAGAATCATACTTAAGGTAACAAATCTACTGTGCAAAATCATATTAACAATCCAAAATTGGAAAACGAGACAGTTAAACACTATTTCGCTATAAACACCGCAAAACTTCAGTTACAACGCATGATTAATTTATATTTAGAAAAACATTAAAATCGCAGATAATAAAAACAAATACTGCAAACACAAGTCAAAATACTCACATGATTTAAAGAGTTTAAAGGAATTGGCGGCTTTTTGGTACAGATCAGCGGCATCCTCATATTTGGAGCCAAATAACCCCCAACCTTTGATTTTCTTCTCCGCTTTCCTCTCGAATTCCTCACCTCTCGTAAAATCTTGATTCCCCAATCCCATCGTTGCTTCGATCGTAGATAACAGGTCGAGATATTCGATCGGAGCTTTGAATTTTTATACTATTCTTGTTTTGAAATTTCTGATTTTGAATAAATAAACTGAAGTGAAAATACAAAGCCGTCAAGTTCTTTTGTTGACCTATTTTCACTGAGTTTTGCAGTTTTTACATCAGAAGGTAAAATTTAGTCGAACTGTTTTTTGGAAAAAATAAATAAATATGAAATATGAAACTGTTTTGTTAGTCGAACTTTTGCCCCGTTTACCGTGCATTGTTAGCGCGGCCCAATTAGGCCCAAGACGAGAGTATTAATCAGGCCCAGATTACTCAGCTACACAACATATCTTCATGCATATGGCCCCAATTCTTGGCCCAAAGTCGATCTAATTGACCCTCCCCTGAGACCATTACTTATTTTTTCTCAAATCAAATGCAATAGAACTAATGCAGTATAATTTATAGGTATATCCTTCACCTATATATGGGGTAATACCGTACTAAATATGAAGGCATCTAATACCTGACTCATTTCAATCGAGTCAACCCCATTTTGTTAAAAAAAATAAAAAATTTAAAGTGAAATGATGATTCGAACCCACAACGTAAGTTTTATGTTATAATCACTTGAGCTATTTCAATCCGTAGCTTATTTAGGGCCTCAGACGGTGAGGACTAGTAAAAAAACTCGTATGAGACGGTTTCATACATTCGAGGTACAAATTAGCACAATTCAATACTCGTTCATTTCAAAGTGTTAAAGTATTATGCTCAAATTATGTTATACTATATCGTGAGACCGTCGCCTCGTAAAATTAAAATTTCAGGAGCCAATAGTCCTTGATATATCTCCGTTAGTGTACCTCGTGATATACCGTAACTAATTATTAAAAAGTGGGAGACTTCCGAACAAAGTCACAAACTACTGTTAGGTTGAAAAGTATATTTAAATACATTATATTTAAATTTATTTATAATTTAAAATTATACTTTTTGAAAATATAAATGAAGTTTAATACCATAAATAACTCAAATGAATAGAGCAGGAGTATTTCAAAATAAGAGCTTGTTAGATAAGAAATTTATTTATCATAATTAATCGATAATCAGGTTAATGATATTAACTGAATAGTGGAGTGACAATGCAAGTAAAATGATGGTAGTGTCCCAATCTCATTATTCCACCGGTGTCTATATGTAATTCCAGTGGATATGGGAAATGGACTATTGAAAATGATGGATCAATTACTTGTTTCCTCCTAGCTATATATACTGGCAATTTAATAATGGAATTGAGATAATAAGTATCGAATGATGATTTTATTGCTATCCAGTACATGAAGATTTAATGATATTTATATTATACACCAGCTTGTTTCAAGAATGGTTACATTTCACCTTTCGGATAGAAAAGAGGTCAATAATGGAGTTATGTACATTACATATAAATTAAATTCAATGTATTTAGTTACTTATGATTGAGTATATAATATACAATTGTATGCCCGTCCCGTCATATTGCCGACTTGAAATCCGATTGATATTGTTATATAAAAGATTAATGATATATCAAATTATGAATACACATAGAAACAAAACTAATTAAGTAAATATATATGGTGTAGTAATTCCATGGATGTAGGGTCATACTCATATCTATTTAGTTACATCCCATCATCCAACTCATCTTTTGTATATCTTCTTTTATGCTGATTTTGAAAGATGTTAGGCAATAAATTGAGGTGTCTCTACTCTACTTGCTTTAATTTTTATTCTTTTCTCCTTCATCTATGGGGTTGCAATAACTCATTTTCTCATGCCAACTATACTATGGAATTTGGAAATTAACATCTCTTCACACAGTAACATTTATAATTGGTATAAGCATACACCTGAGTGAGGTAAAAAGTCGATTGAAAATTAGTATTATTAGAGATTATTTTCATACTAATCTACTGGGACACTACTCAGCAGGTAGCATAGAAAAAATTATTACTTATATAGTTATATATGAGACCCATGAATATGATAAAAAGTTTGCATATCTTTATCCTATTTTGCTATAAGAATGGTGTCTCAAGGAGGGTAATACAACTAGAGTTATAAAATATTATAATTGTTACTTTTACTTTCATTAAAATAATTTAATTATTTGCCGTCAGTGGAAGGTCAACTCAAAAGGATGCTTTTGCGGATAATTAGAACATCAATTTTAGAATCAAGATTCTTGAATAAATTAAATAAGCACTTTTAAAGGGTGCTTATATCAGATAAATAAATGAGTTCTGATGTAGATTAGGTAAATATATATATATATATATATATGAAGGACCTAACAAGCACAAGAAAAGGTGTTTGCAATCTGTCACATCCCACCAATACCTTTTTCACCTTAGAGTTGCACCTTCTCTCTCCAACTGGACCATTTTCTTCTGCTTATTTAGATTAAATTTGAAAATGTTTTCTTATAGGTTGATCTAAATTCTCACAATCCTTATATGGAGAATATGTGGATATCCACTCATTATATTGATTTAGGGTCCGCTTGATATGACTTGGGAATGATAATGATAATGGAAAAAGATTCTTATGAAATATTGCATCCTATTGATATGTCCAATACACTATAATTAAACTAATTTTTTAAAATATTCGCGGGTCGGGCGGGCGCGGGTCAAGGATGTGGGTTGTGGGTTGTGAGTTGGAGCGGACGCATATATATTTATAGAAGGATATCTTTATTAAATATGTGTTGTAGCCTAGTGGTTTAAACCTGTTGTTAGTATGTGTGGTCGTAGGTTCGATTCCTATTGAGCACATAATTTTTAATATATTTTTTTATGTGTTACTACATGGAAAAAATGTGATGCTTATAGAAACGAAATGTGTTACTACGTGAAATAAAAATTACATTATCATTTAAAAAAAAATACATTATCATATGGTAACACATTGTTGCTTATATGGTAACACATGAATATTCATTTAGTATGACGACGACATGTGTACAGTGTTACATATTACAAAAAAAAAATATATATGTGTTACTACATGAACAAAAAGTGTTACCCTATGAAGAAAAACATGTTACCACATGAACAAAACCAGTACAAGCGCGAAAAGAAATCTTGAGTCCAAAATTAAAGATTTAAATAACAACTTGATGTGTTACTACATGACCAAAAGAGTTACCCTATGAACAAAAGAGTGTTACTACATGAACAAAAACCAGTATATTCGCGAAAAATAAATCCTTAGTCCAAAATTATATATTTAAAAAACAGTGTGAGAAGCAGAATGACTTATAAATTTGCAAGGATGAGAAAATTGAAGAAAGCAAGAAGAATATGGAAGAGAAAGAGAAAAAGAAGAACAAGAGAAGAAGATGAAAAATCTAGAGACGCACTGCCATCAAAATCAATGGAGATCTGGTCGTGTTTGTTTCGACGTGAGAAGAGGAAGAAGAAAAATATGCCAACGTCTGTGACTGCGCGACCGTGAAGAAGAAGAAGAAGAAGAAGAAGAAGAAGAAGAAGAAGAACGAGGAGGAAGTCCATTCACCCGCTAGCACTAACCCGACCCGATTACATGACTCGCAAAAAAAAAGTCAATTGTACATATCACTTGTATGCAATATTGCATATAAGTTTTTGTCATGGTAATGAGTATCATTGAGGGGTCAATCACTAAAGGTTATTGATTGCATTGTTATTGCTTGGTTAGAACATCAACAATGAGTATCATGTGAGGTGTGTTGAGTGAGTGTGGATAATCAATTGTTTACTTTTATTCTCATTACTTGTGTACCAAGATTACCAAGCAACATCAATAAAAGTAATTCACATTACCACTTCCATTATCCCCAATCAAGCGATCCTTAATCTCCATCCAAATTAATTAGTCAATTCAGACATGATTCTACATATATGTTTCATTTGAAACTTAGGTGTTGAAATTTAGGACTCCAATTTTTTCTTCATTGCAACAGAGTTTGAGATTGAAAAACTGTACAATTCACCCAAAAGAGTTGAAAGGTTTTTTTTTTTTTTAAGCAAGATAATGTAAGAGAAATTATGTCCTCCCAACATTATTTAAGACATGAGAAGCATCTATGACTACATCAAATCAAGAATAGAATGGAAAAAAAAAAAGGGTTGTTAATCCAAAATAGAAACAGTGCTCCAGTGTTTATTTTCCACCAATTAGCTAAATAATTTATGAGTGTCACTAAACATACCCCAAAGTCCTCTAAACACATCCCATAACTTTTAAGATAAAAATAAATAAATATATATATATATATATATATATATAATGATTAAGTTACACTATAATAAATATGGGTATTATTTGTCTTTTAAATTTTATTTACTTTGATTTTATTCCTCTAAATTAATTTCTTTAACTTTGAAATTGATCCTTTACTATTTGTCAACCTATCATTTTTAAAATTTATACATGGAAAAATAATTGAAAATTTTGAAAAAATTAAATTAAAATATAAAAATAATAAAACAATAAATATATATTTTAAAAGAACTAAATTTAAAAAAACCAAATAAGCAAAACCCGAAAAAATAATCTGAAAAAATTAAATTTTAAAATATTATAAAAAAAACAACTAAATCTTCAAAATTAAGTAAATTAAGAAAAATTCAAAAACCAATTAAAACTAAATAAAATATTAAAAAATAAAATAAATCTTCAAAATTAATTTAATTAAAAAAATTATTCAGATTTTATTTAGGTTTACTGTTTTTTTAATTAAATTATTTTTTAGATTTAGTTGTTTTTTTTTAATATTTTACAGATTTCATTTAATTTTTTCAGTTTTTTCAATTTAATTAATTTTTAAATTTTAGTTGAATTTTTAATATTTTATTTTGTATTTAGCTTTATTATGATTTTGAAGATTTTTTTTTCTAATTAATTTTTTGAATTAAGTTATGTTTGAAATAATTTAGTTGATTTTTTTATAATATATTTCAGATTTTATATAAAATTTTAAGGATTTTTCATAAAAAGATAATGTTCAAATGATTTTTTTAGGAGATAAATGTTCATGAAAAAAGGAAAGGTAGGAAAGTGTTATTTTTTATTTTGATAGAGGAAGGATATAATAGAAAGAAATTGGGTGTGTTTAGTAATGCATGTTAAGTTTTAAATTTTATTGGGTCATGCTTAACAAATGGGGTGTGTTTAGAGGATTTTGGGGTGTGTTTAGTGGCACTCATAATTTATAAGGATTTTTAAGAATATTCAACTAAAACTCTCAGTTTTGTAAGGAAAAAAAATCATCTAGCTTGGTATGTTAGACCCAAAAATGACGTGTTTGACAATCATTGAGTAGAACATGTTGTGTATATATATATACCACGTAATAAAATTTGTGATGTCTTTCTCAGTTTTGATATGTGATTAAATTTATAAGAGCTACATTATTTGTTTTGTCGCTTATATAGTGTCTCGTTTGCCATTGCGACTTGAATTTTGTATGTGCACGAGAGAGACATTATGTAAATGCAAGACCAATTGAAATAGAGAATTGTGTTATATATAATGGTACCTTTTTATATTTCCTTTATAAGATCCATTGTGTTCCTACTGAAAGCCAATCAAACATCTCTGTACAACCTTGTTCCCACTTTCTCTAGGTGTGGTTGGAATTACGGGGAAGGAAAGCAATAACTGAATTTTAAAAAATCATTGAGAATTGAAGAAAATTCAAAATAGTCTCATTTTGTTACAATTAAATTTAGTGTTTATTTTCATCAAATATACGCATAATAAAATTGTACGAGGATGAGAATGGAAAGAGTGTGAAAGTATGCGCGTACCTCTTTTGCATGGATAAGATACAATGAATTTCTTAATTTTGGGAATCAAAATCGTTTTAGTGGTGTAAAAGAAGAAAATAAATCCATAAACATATTTTTAAAAACTTGTATAGACCTGGTTCATGTTATGAACTCGGTTATATAAGTATCATTGTTACATACAAAAACTCTCACTGTTATATATAAAAACTATCACTGCTATGAACAAAAACAATCACTGTTTAGAAAATGTTTTATATTTTTAAACAGTAAAAGTTTTTGTGCATAACAGTAATAGTTTTTACACATAACAGTGATAGAGTTCATGTGTGAACCTAGTTCACATGAGTGTTACTCTTTTTAATATCATATACTATTACGGGAATGATATAGAGCCCACCAGTGGGCACTATAATTGTGTCCACCGCCTACATGGCTGACGATGTGGCAGTGCAACATAAGAAAATTTATTTTTTTCCTTAATCATCATATATGTATATATTTAGATATTTTGGATTTCATTTAATTTTATACCATAATTGCACCATTTACACCAATTTAGAATTGGGGCAATTGAATTTTTTTTTTCAACTTTTGTTTTTTAGTTTTTTTTTTTAGTTTTTTACCCGACTCGGACCCAACCCGACCCGAACTCGGCTCGACTGGTTCATGGTTCACCCGACCCGAATGGATTTAGGTTTTATTTTTTTTTCAATTTGTTTAAATATCCATCCCTGACCCAACCCGGCCCGCTCCGAACCCCGCCCAAGTGGTTCATGGTTCACCCGACCCGAATGGTTAATGGTTTATGGTTTAAGGTTCATGGGTTAGGGTTTATATTTAGAGTTCATGGTTCATCTAAAACATATACCATGAACCTTAAACCCTAAATCATTAACCATTCGAGTCGGGTGAACCATGAACCACTTGGGCCGGGTTCGAATCGGCTAGGGTTGGGTCCGGAATGGGTATTTAAAAAAATTGAAAAGAAAAAAAAAACCTAAACCCATTTGGGTCGGGTGAACCATGAACCAGTCGGGCCGAGTTCGGGTCGGGTAAAAAGCTAAAAAAAAAAAAAAATGAAAAACAAAAGTTGAAAAAAAAAATTCAACTTGTGATATTGCAATTATGGTATAAAATTAAATGAAATCCAAAATATCTAAATATGTACATATATGATGATTAAGGAAAAAATAATTTTTTTTATGTTGCACTGTCACATCGTCAGCCACGTAGGCGGTGGACACAATTATAGTACCCACTGGTGGGCTCTATTTCATTCCCGTATACTATTATATACTTATTTTTTAATTTAAATTTAAATTTAATGTTAGGTATTTTAAAATATATTACTATTACCCACATTGGTCAACCCACCTGCCCTGTGATCCACAATGGATTGCCCCGCTCTATCCCGCATAAGGAACGGGGCTGGCATAGATCTTCAAGTACCCACCCTGTCCCATTGTCATTCGTACCGTTGGCATCTTTGTTCTAAGAAAAAAATGAGTTTGAAGGATTGAATTGATATTGGGAAAAATAAAAATAAAAATTTTGAATGGCAAAGAGTGATTGGATTGATGAAGAAGGAAACAAAATCTCTTGCTTTCTTTGATTGATTCTTGTTGAGTGAAAAATGCTTTTATCACCTGACGATGGACACAAGATACCAACAGGATTTTATTGAAATTAAAATGCACACTTTAATAGTTAAACAACCTTTTAGCTTCAACGACAAGATTCGTGGTAAAAGTTGCACGAAACAAATGAAGAAAGACAACGATTTGTCGATAGGTACGATTATAGTTGTATCCAACATGCATGCAATAATGCAAATTTGCAGATACCGTGTGCAATCAATTTGAGATACTTGCAATAAATTCATTTAAAGCTATGCTATTTAGCTCAACAAACGCTCAAAATTCAACTTTTTTTTTCGAAGGGTCCCGAATTAATAAATAAAAATTGTCAAGAGATGAAATAGAAAGGTAAATTGGATGAGGTAAATGTGAGATGTAATTCAAATGAGCATGCCAAAAATTTACTTTTTAACTGTATTCAAAGAGTATTTTGCAAAGAGTGATCTAGAGTTATACCCTCAAATTATAAAAAACAAAAACAATAACAAAAAAAAACCCACATTTCTACTCAATATAAAAAATAAAAAGATAACTTTATGTTGGGATTATACTGGAAAGTATGCTTTTACTTTTGTATAATCGAAATTGAATTTTCAGACTTATTTACTGAAATAAATTGTTTATCACTGATGCTTTAAATATTATTGAATGTTGCATATATTTACTGCATAATTGTTCAATAAGTCGTATGTGTTACATTGTAGTTAATTTAGTGATACCAGATCACAGAAGATTAAATTAACAGTCCCTTGTAACTAAAAGTACGTTATTCACAACCTAGATGGAAATGAACAACCCATCGTGAAAGGTTGAAGTGTAAGGCTCAGATTGACTTGTCTTGACCAAGAGATTACACTAGGTCATGATTGATCGATTTGAATAGGACCTACAAGAGGATAAATTCTTCAGAACTGAACAAGGAAGAATTAGACCTCAGTGGTTCGTTGTTTCTTAATCTTCGTTCCTTAAATAGAATCACGTGGGATTGGTAACTATTGCTTTGACTTATCATGGGTAGCGAATCAATGAGATTCAATACTTTTTATCTTGGGCAATATTATTAGTCACATGTGATTGCTAAGATTTAATCTGAAGAATCGGTGCAAAGCACGCTTGTTTGATTTGCCCTTGGGAGGTTCATAAGCTTTATCATACCAAATCTTGCAAGTGAAATTAGTTTCAGTATGGATAATAATGTTGAACCGTTTCTTGACCAAGGATAAAAGATATTAATTAATGGAAAAGCTATTTCAAAGTGGCTTGAATTAATTAATGGGCTAGATAATCTTAAACACGGGAAATAATGACCGGGAGCCATATTATTTGTAATATGGGTTAAGATGGATAGTGCAATATTAATTATGTAGTGAGATTAATTAATATTTATGAGCTTGAATTATATTGTGGCTCAATATTAGATATTCAAGATCCATTAGAAGGTCCAATCTTAATTCTCCTAAAAGGCCCCGAAGAAGTAGCCCAACAAATAGTCAAATAAGCTGAAAAATGTGATTAAAATAAAATAAATATTGTTGCTTATTTTTTCCTTGATATTTTTGAAATTTATGGATAAAAGAGGAGAAAAGATTTTCTTTGAATTTTGTTATGGAATGAAGATATGTATTCTTGGAATACAAGATTATCTCATTAAATTCAAGAAATCTCTCACTTGGTTATTCATAAGGGATATTCGAAATTTTGAAAAATAAAGGGCAAGAAAGATTTTCTTGATTTTCTTGAAAAGATATTATGGAAGATATGTATTTCTTGAAATACAAGAATATCTCATAAATTCAAGAAGATCCAAATCTTAGAATCTTTGGACCCTTAATTTTCGAAAATTCCATATATTGAGAAGGTGGGATTTTTGTGGAATATTTTAATTATGGGAAAAAGAATATAGGAGATATATTCAAGATTTCTTGGTGATCAAGAAAAGTCTTTTCCCACATTGATTTTTCATCAAAAATTTCGACCACCTCTCTCCTATAAATAGGGGATGATTGTTTCATTGCCAAGTACAATTCCATGTGCTGGAAAAATTAACAAATCCACAAAGGTGGTGCAACAAAGTTTATTTTTTCCTTTTGTTAATTGTTCGACAAGTGTCCTTCCACCGGATAGTTGAGCAAGGGCTAAGGGAATACTTGGGAAGTCCTTTTGGTTAGTCCGTCCGACCAAGTCCTTGCCATCCCGAGAGGAATGCGTCACGTAAACCCGTAGATTCGTATCGTAGGTTTTACGTGGCTTTTTATATGCATGATATGTTGTTGCAATTATTATTTGAATTAATATAGGATTAATTCATGCTAGGTAATAATTAAAGAATTAAATTTGTATTTAAATATTCACCCCGAATAGATCTGTGCAACTTATTTCCCAACACTTTATACTGTTTCATCTATACATATCTAATAACAAAATATTGGACCAAAAGTTGGGCCAAAAAATTATTATAATTTTCTAATAAAACTTTAAACATCATAATAAATTTGATGTAGCTCAAATGGTATAACAATTTTTTTTATCTTCTTTGTATGCAAGAGTACAAGGTTCAATTCCTCATATCTATCACACATATATATTAATTATTTTCTGAATATTTTTTAAATTATTAATATTATTTTTGAATTTTTGAACTAGATCTATTTATACATATATAATAACAAAATATTATACCAAAAAAGGAAAAAAAAATCAACAAAAAATTTATTACAAATTTTTGAACTAAGTCTATTTATACATATATAATAATAAAATATTATACCAAAAAAGAAAAAAATTCAACAAAAAATTATTACAAATTTATCATAAAATTTTAAAAGTGGCACATTAATGATTAATAATATAAAATGTTATATTTTGTAGTTGATATGGATAAATTTTTTAAAAAAAATCAGTTACTCCTTCCATTTTTTTTTAGATTGTTCACTTGATTTTGACACGAGTTTTGATGAAGAAATTCTTTATTAATATTTGAAGGTAATAAAATAGCTTTTTGATAAGAATATTTTGTTAATTTTAGTGAATAAGATAAAAAATAAGTTAATTTTGTATGTAATTATTAGAGACATGTGATGTAATTTAGTGATGTTTGTAAGGGGTAGCATGAACTGTATGGTTACTTTATTGTTATTTTGAGTATATGATAAAAGATGGACTTTTTGGATTTTGAGCAATCTATACATATCTAATAACAAAATGTTGGGCCAAAAAATTGTTATAAATTTCTAATAAAATTTTAAACATCATAACAAATTTGAAGTAGCTCAAATGGTATAACAAATATTTTTTATCTTCTTTGTATGCAAGAGTACAAGGTTCAATTCCTCATATCTACCACACATATATATTAATTATTTTCTGAATATTTTCTAAATTATTAATATTATTTTTGAATTTTTGAACTAGATCTATTTATACATATATAATAACAAAACATTATACCAAAAAAGAAAAAAAATCAATAAAAAAATTATTATAAAATTTTGAACTAAGTCTATTTATACATATATAATAATGAAATATTATACCAAAAAAGAAAAAAATTCAACAAAAAAATATTACAAATTTATCATAAAATTTTAAAAGTGGCACATTAATGATTAATAATATAAAATGTTATATTTTGTAGTTGATATGTATATATTTTTTTAAAAAAAATCAGTTACTCCTTCCATCTTTTTTTTAGATTGCTCACTTGATTTTGACATGGGTTTTCTTTATTAATATTTGAAGGTAATAAAATAGCTTTTTGATAAGAGTATTTTGTCAATTTTAGTGAATAAGATAAAAAATAAGTTATTTTTTTATGTAATTATTAGAGAAGTGTGATGTAATTTAGTGATGTTTGTAAGGGGTGGCATGAACTATATAGTTACTTTATTGTTATTTTGAGTATATGATAAAAAATAGATTTTTTGGATTTTGAGCAATCTAAAAAACACGAGAAATATTGTATATATGAAAATGTATAATTTATATACTTATTTGTATGATAATATTACATGATATTGAATTTAAATTGATTAGTCCAATTACCATAAATTAGTTGGATGAGCTATTGACATTAGACTTAAATTGTTAGTTGAAACAATTGAATAATTTTTAATTAAATTATTAGTTGACGTTATTAGTTTAATTGTAAAATGACACTAGATTGGCTGTGATAAAACTCGATTTGTTACTTATTTGTACGATTCTTTTATAGGATATAATATTTAAATTGATTAGTCCAATCATGGACGGATCCAGAAAACTTTCATGACGGGGGCACAAAAATAAATAATATAACAAGTTGATTTTCCTGGTGAACCCGGGTTCACGTGAATTTTATTTTTTTAGTGACACGATTATGCATATACAATTATACACTATTACTATCTTAAAAAATATTTGATTTTTTAAATAGTGATATACATAACAGATCTACAAATTTTTTAGATGAAATATTTGCATGATTAACTAATTATAACACTTTTAAAAACTCATTTAAGTCATTATATACATATAATATAAGTATTACTACTAATAATTAAAATATATATAACATATACTTAAAAAAATATGGGGCACGTGATCCCAACATAGGACATGTAAGTCCATAATTGAGTCTAATTACTATGAATTAGTTGCATGTACAATTGACATTAGACATTGGATTGTAAAACGATACTGAGTTGGTTGTGATGAAGCTTGGTACCCATATTTTTAAAAGAAAATATTAATCAAGACTAACTTAGGACAAAGAGTGTTGATTTCGGGAATGACACTGTCATCATCAGATAGTAGACTCTCTTTAACATTTTAGAAAGATAATTTTGACTAATGATATCTTATGGTGTGATCATTAATAGGAATTATAGACAATTATTAAAAATCTTGGATTTTCTTAAGGATATCAATTTCAATAATGAGTAGTTATATGTTATCATGTTCATAGTAACTAAAGGGGACAATTTGAAAATTTTGACATGCAATGGAAATTGGGAAGACAATAATAAGAGACAATCAAAGTGGTTTAGAAGGAAATAATTTAAAATTATAAGAAAAAAATACCTTTAAATTTACATTATTTAACAATGTAAATTTTTTAAACAGTTGGAGCGCTACTCATTCCCATGTCTGATTGCAAAAGCATTGTTCATAAATCGTGCGTTGCATCTAAATAAAAAAAAAATTAAAAATGAAAAAAAGATTCTTATTATTATTATAAGTAAAATAATTTTTTATAATTTATTTAACACAAAAATGAATACATTTTATATTATGTTCATTTTATACTCACAAACCGTGCAACGCACGGGTGATATACTAGTTTTTCTAATAAAGTTAACTTCTAAATTCTAGGGAATGTAGAATTTTTGGTCCTGTAACTTTGATCAATTTTGATCTTGGTCCTACAAATTTATAGTTTTTTATCTTGGTCCTGTAACTAATGTATAAAATTCAATTTTTTTATCCGGTCATCAGCTAGTGCAATAGCAGGTGACAGTGCTAAAAAGTTAAATTTTGTAAAGTTACAGGACCAAGATCATAATTTATGGATTTTGGTTTAGTCCTATGACTTAGAATAAATCGACTTTTTAGATCTGTCACCTGCTATTGCGGGTGACTAGCCCGTGACAGGACGAAAAAGACGAATTTTATAAAGTTACAGGACCAAGATCAAAAACTATAAATTTATAGGACCAAGATCAAAATGGGTCAATGTAACGTGACAATCAATTTTTCCTATATTTTATTAATTATTTGCGTGCCCTCAAATTTAAAATTCTGAATAAATCGCAGCTAATATTTCATGTCATTTACAGGAAACTAAACCAAAGCAGATCGGCTAATAGTTATTCTCACGTTCACATTTCTACAACATTTAATTTATAATGAGGGAAAGATAACATTAATTTATGATTCATATATAACAATTTAAATTGTGACATTACATATTGAAAAGCAAGGAAGACCCACAGTAGATATGTTTGGTAAAAATAGCAAAATCGTGTTTGATATACGAAGCTTGCAGATGGCCTATTAAAGATGATAGGTGGAGCAATTGAAAGAGCCTTAATAATTGTATGGTATGGTACCTCAAGCTAGGTAGCAATAAATTATTTCACGCTTTTCTTTATATATATATAAAATAAATCATATGTCATTATATATCAATAATTTTGATAAATTTCACATCCTTGATTGGGGTTTGCACATGGATTAAGACATTTTTTTGGAAAGGTAAATTAGACAAGTACAATTTTTATTATAGTCCTATTTAATGGTTGTTATAATTTGTAACATAATTAATGCATAGAGTTATATTAGTAAATTAATTAGAAAAAGTTATTTTATTTGAAAATAAATCTATATATTTGGGACATTCATAAAAGGAAAACAAGTCTATATAATTGAGACGGAGGAATTATGACACAGTTAGGAAATTGCAACAATAATAAGCATGCATGTAATGTAACTATCAAAAATTCAGCGCGGTTTCCCTGTTTCACAAGCCTGTTTCATCTGATGTTTCATGTCTTGGATTTGCGCCACGTGTTTATGGGCCGGGTGAACCATCTAGACCCAAACACTAAATAATAAACCTTAAATCATGGCTTATTCAGGTCGGGTGAACCATGAACCACTCGGACCGGGTGACGGAACGGTGTGGACCGAAATGGATACGTGGCGCAAATCCGATGCATGAAACACCAGATGAAACATGCATGTGAAATAGGCAATACGAGGCGTCAAAAATTCAACTTGACTGGTTATTTGGTTTAAATCACCTCATGAATAAGACTACACAATTTTGTTGTCTTGAATATGATTATTGCTTTAAACCAAATTATATACTCCTTACATCCTGTTTTAAATTGTGCATTCACTGTTTGATTCGTTCATATTTTAGCGAGCGAGTTATTTATTAGTATTTGAAATTATAAAGAATTTTTTAAAGTGGGTATTATAATCCTACACCTTCTTAAAAATCACTTTTATTATTTTATATATACTCCCTCCGTCCCAATTATATAGGCTTGATTTTCTTTTATGGATGTCCCAAATATATAGGTTTATTTCTACATAAAGTAATTTTTTTTAATTAATTTACTAATATAACCTTATGCATTAATTATGTTGGAAGCTATAACAATCATTAAATAGGGGTATAATAGAAAATTGACTTGTTTAATTTACTTTTCCAATACAATTTCTTAATCTGTGTGAAAAGTCAAACAAGCCTATATATTTGGGACGAAGAAAGTATATATTAATAAACAACTCGCTCGTTAAATCACGAGTCAAATAGCGAATGATCAATCTAAAATAGATTGATCAAGACTCTTTACCAGACATATAAAGTTGGAAATGTCACCTTTTTTTTTTTCAAAGGGTGTTGGAAATGTGACTTTGAATTAAGGTTAGTGTTGTAATATCATGAGTGGTCATATTCATTTATATATGGCAAACTTTTCTAGGTTGCAAAAACTTGGTCCCACTTCAACTAATTGTTTTCACACATTTATCATCACCCCCTGAGGGATCTACTCTTGCAATATCCTTTTCTACAATCCCAAAAAGGGATTCTTGCAAATAATATCAACCATTGAAAAAATAAAATTAAGTGCTCGAATCGGCCCGTTGTATTCAGCATCTCAATAACGGGCGGGGCTAAAATTGAATTAATTAATTAATTACATTTAGTGTCGATCGAGTGACGAAAAGGCTATATATATTTAATATTTGGAATAGCTATTAATTATAGAGAATCTAATCTGCCTCTATATATACACCTAACCCTAGCACTTGAACATAGTCTCCATTTTGTCATTCATGTTATAAATAGTTGAAAAGAAAAGGGAAGATTACTACTTATATTTCCAACCAATCCCCCCACCCCCCAAAAATAAAAAACTACACATGAGTTTGAGATCAAAGGTTTATTGCATTTGGAAGCTAAGAAGGTGAGTGATGAACAAGATGGAGAAGCAGGGCATGTGCATTTCTAACTCGAACGGGCATTTTTTACATGTTTCGAGTTAGTTCTTCATGTGCCCATCTTCCCCATCACGACCACTCAATCTTGTCTGATCAAGCTGGGAATCACGGCAATAAAGCATATGGTGTATCTTATTTCAAGGTAAATATGCTCAAAAGTCCATTTTTTTTTCATTTGTTATATGTATGTTCATGTGGATAATTTAATATTATATTGGGATAAGAGTACAGATTTCAAAGTGATAATGATAATTAAGCTTAGAGTGAGATTATCAAGAAATTAAGTAGAAAAATATATGAATCTAGTGATAATTAAGTACTCACTCATATTCAAAATATAAGATGTTTTGGTCTTTTGTACGTTTATTAATAAAGAAAAATTATACCAAAATTAGCCTTATTTAATGATAAATTATCTTTAATGACATGATAGGGAGTAAAACAAAAAAGTAAAGAAAGAGTATTAAATAAGGGCAGTGTAGGAAAATAGAAGCCAGAATATCAAATAAAAAGTAAATAATGCAATAAGTCAAAACATTTTATATTTTGAATATGAGGGAGTATATCAATCTAGTGGTGTATATAATTTATTATGATTGAAATGGCTAGGTTGATCAATTACATCGGACCACATGATCAATAATATTGATGACGATAATTAATATGTGAAAGTGAAGTGCACAACCAATGGTGTGATCAATAATCAATTGTTTTTCCAATCTGATTCTTTGTAGCATTTTATTACATTAATGCACATTACATATTATTATTAAATGTTAATCGAGTCATTAATTATATATACATGGTATATATGCATTGATAAAAATGAAACACAAGATCATGTGATGAAACTTAATGTTGGAAGAAATGGTATATAGGCAGTAGCAATTTATATCTCATGTCTTCATGTATGTTTCTATCAAGTATCAATTTGCATTTTATTACTGGATTTGCTGAATCTTTATGGGCCTTATGGCCATGATAGGTCTCTATGGGGCATCCATCTCCATTGCTGCATTTATGTCTTTTGATTTTCGTTGTCTTTATTAAACTTTGGTTTAAATAATTTAAGAAATGTTTAGTTCTCGAAATTAAATCTTAAAAAAAAAATTAAGATGCATATTTGTCGAAAATACGATAACGTGGCTTGTTATAAAAAAATGTAAACCAAATTGAAAACACATTTTTTAGTTTTTAAAAATTATATCAAGAAATTGCTCATTGAGTTTCATGCATGCTCTCTGATTCTAAATTATATAATCGTTATCTGAATTCAAAGATACACCTTCTTGACCAAACTTGGTAGCATTAGTTGAATTCAAAGGCATTTGGACCGACCATTCTTATTTTAATTTATAGAAAATGTATATTATATTTTAGGGAATAACTTTTTAAATGAGAAGAGGCTAAAAATGGGGTTTTCTCTATATTTTATAATATATAGATATTAAGTCAGAGTACACTAAACCTCATATATGGGTCCTGCACTTGAAATATCAGTTCCAAACTTTTCTTTTATATAATTACACGCACTCTGATAAAAATATTTGGATTAAGATAGAAAATTGGGTATCTCGTGTATGAAAATATAAGTATGTAATTACATGTGCTATGCAGCATCATACTGCACCTATTTATCTGGTTTTAGTGACATTATGACTAATGATATTCCATTGAGAATAAATAAAAATCATCAGTGGATTTCATACATACATATATATATATATATCACAATTTTCTGGAGCAGAAAAAGGTGATCAGAAACTCATAATTTAATCATTAGCGAAAAAAAAACATCTTAATTTGTTTCTTACATGATTCCAATTTTAAGGAATAATTCATATGCATATAATCCAGAAAAGTTAATTATTGCGATCAGGTGAAGTAAAAAAGTACTTCACATTCCCTTTTAGTGCTTCTACTAACTTTGTTATTGCATGAGTAACAAGGATACAGCTCAAACTACTATTTTCGGATATAAATTAATCAACTTTCATTTATGTAATATTTTTTCTGCTACACGCACACACACACATATTTGCACACACTCTCATAAGCTATTTCTGCAGAAGAAACATATTTTTGTTTGGTTTGTGTTTTGTAAGTTTGTAACGGTTAAGATTCTCTTTTCCACTTTCATATTTCATCTAGAGATAATGACTCTAAGGTACAAAAAATAGAAAGTAGTAACTCTAAAGTACAAATGCAATTTTTTATTACTCTAAGGTACAAAAAAAACTGTACTTTGTTTGAAAAAAAAACTGCACTTTATACCAAAAAGTTGCATTTGAACCTTAGAGTTTTTTGCTTTTGCACTTTGTACTTTAAAGCTTTCCCCTTTCATCTATTGTTAGTTTCGTTACTTATTAAGTTATTATACACGTCGTGTGTATTGGGAAACTATATATAAAATAATTAATTCTTTTGTATGAGGTGTGGAATTAATTATTTTGTGTATAATTCACTAATAATGTGTTAATTTGGTGATGAATAGTAATGAGAGAAATGCTGTAATTAATCTGTTGTAATTTTATCTCTGATCTCTTGAAACCTGTAAGAACGAAAATGATTTCAGAGTGATGCTTTCAATTGTCCCAAAACGAACAAGATAAAATAAAATTTAATCGGGACATAAAAGCTTGCTGGAGAATAAAAATTAATTTGAAATTAAACAATGCACCACCTTTTGATCTAATTTCAGTTATATATATGACATGACTTTTTTCTTTTTAATACACCATCAATCTTTTAAATTGTTGCAATATGGTATAGGTATCCTCATGCATCAAAAACCTTGTGCTGGAAATGCAAATTGTACATTGAATTGCACGATTTAAACAACTATGTATTTTAAAAGGGAAAAAAAAGTGTCATATTTAGATTATAAGGTCAAAAAGTTGTTAATTGTTAAGGGTGTTTTTTTTTTGTCAGAAAAAAATTCATTGAATCATGAATTGTTTGGGTATAAGGGATACTCGATACATATCCTAATAACTATACCAGAATTGTCCTCGGATCGCCTATCAAATCCTTTGAAGGAATAGTTAAGGGTAAGAAACTTGTTACATTTGGTTTTTATTGTCTTCTTAGCTTGGCAATAATGCTTTGAAATCAAGATGATATTTTGTCTTGCTAAAGTATTTCTAATTTTTATAATAGTAAATCAAGTGATATTGAGAGATGATTTGACTCCAAATAATATGAAATTTGTCGGCATATATTACCTCATTAGAATTTAGAACACTATTTTGTATGCTTTTGAACCCCCCCTTCTCTCTCCATCAAGTCCACCATTCACGCTAATTATCTATTCCATTTTTGTGTAGGTTGTTGTGTAGGTTTATCTTTTCCATTTTGAATTGATTGATTTTGCATTGTTTTTTCTATTCATACTAATTGTTGGCCTACTGTTGATGAACATGTTTGGAAATCACTTCAAAGAGTCAATTTTGTTATTCTTCTCCTTTGATGGATCACACTATTTAAGTGGGGACAATGTGTGTCATATCTTGTCTGGTGATAAATCCATCTGGTAGTTAGATATGGGCCCATATACCTTGAGCCCATATGTATTTTTATATATTCCCCAGATTTTTTTCCTATTGTTTTTTTTTTTTGTTAATTGAAGGGTCAAAAAATAAAAAAACTTGTAAGAGAATATTTCATATTGGGTGGGTCTCATGTGCAAGCGGGTGCATCGTGCACTCGTAGTCCATTTTAAAAGCGTGCAATTATATAAAACATAAACGTGCAACTATTCTAAATAGAAGCATGCAACTATGTTCTCATATTAACAGTTGTATTTTTTTGTGTAAATAAGTCGCACTTTTCAGCATAACAAGTTGTTCGCTTCTAAAATGCACTATGAATGCACGGTGTACCCGATGCATAGAAGACCTAGCCTTTCACATATGTAACGGAGACTCGTTTTTATCATGACCTCAACCTGGAGTATAATTTTTTAATTGAAAGTGAGTTCAAATACCCAAAAAAAAAAAAAACAAGAAGTACGTGCTAAATGCTAATTGAAAAAACGCAAAAGATAGGATTTGATTAAGAGTCGGTTTCTAAATCGGCTTCATCCATTAATAAAGTCAAGAAAACATTAATGTTATGATTATCCAAAGAAATACTGTGGTGTATATACCTTCATCTACGCAACCAAATAGAGTTTTCTAACACGCGATTTATGACATGTACATTCAACACGGTACTTCCTTTTGATGTTTGGATTTAGTCAAATTCATAAAATTAAGAAACGTACACTATATATATTTTTGCGCCTACAAAATATCCCCATATATACAATTTTAAATTTGTAATAACATCACAAAATTAATGATGGAACCAGATTATAGACAAGTTTGATGATCCAATAGAAGTTGATGTTTCACAAAGGGTGTGGCAAATCACAGGGCGTGGAGATTATGTTGTGAATGATGTAAATGGAAACATGATGTTCAAAGTTAAGGGAATTCACTCCTTTTCTAATACAAGAAAGCTTATGGTTGATGCTAATGGAGCACCTATAGCTACAATATTCTATAGCATGCCCCATCTTTATGTGTATTAATACTAAATAGGCAAAAAAAAAAAATTAAAAATACTTCAACGCATCTGTTGCTGTTTTGGCCATTTATTCAATCCTTTTGTTTTATTTACTCCCCCTTTCTTTTCCAATTATGTAGTTTTTTTTAATGAATGTCCTAATTATACAGATTTGTTTTCATATAAAGTAGTTTTTTCGGTTCATTTACTAATATAACTATATGCATAATTATGTTTAAAACTATTAAAATAATTGTTATAATAAAAATTTTGCTAGTTTAATTTATTTTTCCAACCCGTCAAAATATATATATATATATATATATATATTACTTTTTCAACATAATTTTTTTATCTTTGGGAAAAATTAAACAAGTTTAAATAATTGGGACGGGTGCGTATTTGCTATTTTACAAAAACAATTGACAAAATTTTGTATGAACCCGAGTTTACCGTGAATTCGTTTTTTTTTTTTTTCGTATCACTGTTATGTATAAAAACTAACATTGTTATGCATAAAAATCGTACAAAAACTATCATTCTTTAAAAAATATTTTATACTTTTAAACAGTGAAAATTGTTGTGCATAATCGTGATAATTTTTTCGCATAACAATGATAGAGTTTATTTATAAACCTAGTCCACGTGAATGTTATTCAAAATAATTTGTATTTAGTATACTGAAAAGTATTAATATTGTTCAACATACAAACTGATGTTTTTAATTTACAAACATAAACTAATAGTGTACATTGATGCATATGAAAAGTTGAAGAGATGATTAATTTGGGTTTTTGTGGATTGATTATTGTTGCAGCAATATAGTTCGCGCAGTAGATGGCAAGTTTTCAGAGGGGATAGCACGGAAGAAAAAGACGTGATGTTTAGTGCAAGAAGATCTTCAAGATTCCAAACCACCACTAAATTACATGCCTTTCTTGCAAATAACACATCCGAGGATGTTTGTGATTACTCCTTAGTACAGGGAGCCTCATTCTTCAACCGATCATTTAAAGTTTATGTTGGAGATTCTTCTACCAGGTTATTTTTTTTAATACTCCTACAAATTTTAAGTGAAATTTGTTCATAGTATGAAATTGGTATCATTACTCTTATAAACTAATATCAAGAGCGTTTAATATTATTATCTTAATTTATAAATATAATTTTATTAGTTAATAAGTGTAGTGGTATTAATTTGTAAGTGTAATGGTATAAATTTAATATTATGAACAAATTTTATTGGAGATTTTTTTTATATGGAATCAACTTCCACTTCTATTAGTTTTTTTGTTTTGTTTTTGCAATCCACTTCTATTAGCATTAACAATAAAGATTTATGAGTTAATGGAGCCTCAATCCAATTATATTTTAAAGAGAAATATGGCTCATACATATCAAAGTGAATGTTCTCATTTCATGTATGCATGAGATCATCTCGCAAAAGGCTCCTTTAAAAAATGTTATGAATGTTTTCTATGATTTATTGGTTTTTTTCTTGTATATTTTGTAATTTGTCGGCATTTTGAATTTTCAGATGCATATGAATTCGTCAATTGGAAGTAGAATTAGTGGAAAGAACCAAGTTAGATTGAGGGTTTACAAGAACGTGGATTATGCCTTCATCGTTGCTCTTATGGTTATCCTTGAAGAGATCATTTCTCAGAATAGCTAAGCCATCACCACCATTCACTACCTAAAAAATAAAAGAACATTGTAATAAATACTCCCTCCGTTCCGTTCGATTGGTCTTTTATTATTTATACGGTATTTAATGTAAGAGTTATTTATTAATATTAGAGGAGATAAAGCAGTGTTTAGTTAAGAGTATTGTAGAATTTTATACTTTATTGTTAAAATAGATGAGAGAATATAGTGACTTTTAGGTATAAACTAATATGAGATGTAATTTTTAAGATGTTGAAAAGATATATTATAAAAAATAATATTATTTTACTGTCATTTAAAATCAAAAATGAAAAATCGATAGGGCACGGAGGGATATTATATAAACATATCAAAGTTTTTTAATGTATTAATATGTGCTACTCCCTTCGTCCCGTAATAACGTGCACAATTTTTTTTTTGGTCCGACCCGCGATAACGTGCACATTTCTTAAAATGTCAAAACACTCAAAACTTACACTCTCACAATATTATTATAATTGATTTAAATAATACCAATAAAATAAATTTTTTTAGTTTATGTGTCCAAATAGGAGTACACGTTATCCCAGGAGAGATGGAGTATAAAAGCACAAAACAATAAATGTGTGGATGTTTACTCAATTTTTTTATTTTTTTATTTATAATTTATCTCACCTACTAATAATTTTATTTATAAATTATAGGATTTTATTTCTCTCACCAAATAGCTATGTTTTAAAAATCGGGTCCGGCCGGTTTGGGACCGATGAATCATTCAAAAAACGGCCCAATAGAGGGTGTATAGAACGCTATTGGACGCCCACCTCAAAACCAGGAAAAACCGTTTAAAACCGGTGAAAACCGAACCCAGGTGAACCGTTTTTCACCGATTTTCAACAAAAAAAAAAAAAAAAAAGGGCTATGCGGAGACCCTGGGCGGGCGACCTTGAGGCGGCGGAAAAAGGAAGGCCTGGTCGGGCTCGGCGTCATCAAGGAGAAGTGTGGTGAGATGGCGTTGGCCGGTGGCGAGAGCGGGTGGCGGAGGTCGTGAGCAGTAACGCAGTGCGGTGGCGGTGGTGATGGTGGGCGAGGCAGAGAGTGGGTGACGTGAGAGGTTGTCGGTGGTGGATGGCTTGGCGGGCTAATATATTGAATTGAAGAAAGCGGAGAACGGAGAATGAGTGAGTCGATGGATTGAATATGAAGGAAGAGAGAGAAGATTAGGTTTTTTTAATTTTTATGTTTTTTTTTTTTTTCATTGACCCATTTTCAACTTTTTTGGGCTTTCCTTTTATTTTTTATTTATAAAATACAATTAATATATATGTATTTTTCTTAAAAAGAATAAGGGTGCTCCAAATTTTAAAATGTTATTTTAGAAGGTTTCTAAAAAATTAAATTTAATGAATTCAAGTGTAATTATAATATCATCTCCTCTGTCAAAAAATAAAAATAATTATAATATCATCTCAATCTTATTTTAGTATTGATCTACAAATTTTAAATATCAAGTAATTAAATATCAAAAAATAAAAATAAAAATTAATACTTGTGACTTTTGTATTGTTGATGACATTTCTATTATGTTTGGAAATTGAAATTTGAAAGTTGGAACTATTTATGTTAATGGACATTTCTATTATGTTTAGAAATTTAAGTTTGAACTTTGAAGTTTGAAGTGAGTTTAGATACTTTATATTCACTTATCATACTCTATATTTTGAATTTTTAAAAAAATTATGCATATTATATATATATAATATTTATTATGACGTCATACCGGCTCAATCCGGCTCAATCCGGTCCGACCCCGGTCCAACCTTTTTTTGGGGTCGTCCGGCTCAACTTCCGGTTCCGGTTTTTAAAACATAGCCAAATAGGATGCAAGATTAACAAAAAAAAAGATTATTTTTGCTTATAAAAGAAAGCTTATTGTTATCCCAGACATTTAGTCATGTTGAGATCAATCATAACGTGGTGGAAATCAAACAAAACTTTCTCTTGTGAGACAGTTATAACTTATAACTATTTGATAAGAAATTATTATGATCATCTCATAACCATTTAATATTGGAAACCAAAAAAAAAGGTCAAACTGAGATGGAAGTTAACTCTCAGCAAAAACAATCTTCTTTTTAGGAGGATTACATGTTACACAGACTCGAGCTCCACAAATCATAAACCTATAATATGGATGGATGAGAGTTGATATTCAAGTTAACTCTTCAGAATCTGGAAATTGATCATCCAAAACGAACCTGTGATCTTCAATGTTCATCTTCATAATCACTTTTTCGAGCAATTCCCCTGCTTTAGAACACAAACCATTCTTGCACATCCAACTAATC
The DNA here is from genome assembly GCA_037126765.1 of Stenogyne calaminthoides. Classification (NCBI taxonomy): domain Eukaryota; kingdom Viridiplantae; phylum Streptophyta; class Magnoliopsida; order Lamiales; family Lamiaceae; genus Stenogyne; species Stenogyne calaminthoides. The sequence continues at coordinate 144,692 of JBBCBC010000050.1, forward strand.
ATTTTATCCAAAGACATCGAATCTGGAACCGAGTTTATATCCAACATTTTGTTCAACAAAATGCAAGCTGAATCTACATCACCATTACCAACAAAACCATCAACCAGAATCTCACAAGTACTCGGATTTAACTGTATGCATTTTCGTGTCATTTCATTCACCATCTCGATTATCCTATCCATCTTCCCTGCTTCACAGAGTGCTCTTAAGATAGCGTTAAACGTATTCGAATCTGGTAAACATCCCAGCTTCTCCATTGAGCCCATCAATTCAATTCCATCCTCTACCTTAGCTTGCAAACACAAACCATTGATGTACACATTGTAAGTACGAATATCAGGAACTAAACCCAACACAAGCAATTCATCAAACACTTTATCTGCATTACAAAAGTCCTTTTCTTGAATCAATGCCTCAAGAACCAGATTATAACACATAATATCAGGCTTAACCCTGTTCATTTTCATCTGTTTCAACAATCTCAAAGCATCCATACCTTTCCCCAATTTCACCAAAACCCTAATCACAGTGAAGAAATCCCCCTTTCTTGGCTCAAACCCTAACCTTTTCAAATCCTCAAAAAATCCTACTATTCTACCACTAGTACAATCCAATTGCCTGCACATTGTTGCAAGCATCAAAGAACAGGCCTTCTGATCTACATCAAAACCTTCATCCACCATTTGTATCAACAACTCGAAAGCATTACTTGCTCTCCCTATTCTGCAAAGAGCTCTAATCAAAATCTGGAAACTAGATTCCTCAATCCTAATATTCAACACCTGACTCTTTATCAATACTCGAGGAATAATCTCGAGACCCTTTTCATCCCTACAAAGAACAATAAGCAGAGCATTAAAAGCATCAACAGATGGAACGCACCTAAATTTCGGAATCCTCAAAAAAAAGCTCCACCGCGTTATCATACATGGCATTATCGCCATAAAACTTAATCAAATCAACGAAAATGCACTCCGGTGTTTCGAATTTTTCAACTTCTGCGATGTGGTCTAGAACTTGCGAGATCTGTTCGTGGCAGTTGGGAGGCCGCTTTTGGATCAGGATTTTGAAGAGAAAATGGTACGATTGGGGTGATGGGTCGATTTCGTAAGCAGCGAAGGCGTTGATGAGGTCGGAAAGAAGATTGGTTTTGGAAATTTTGATGGATTGTTTGAAGGATCGCTTTGCTAGCTTAGACGCAAAGGATTCGAGCCACTGCTTTTCGTACGGGTGGATTGGCCATTTTCTTCTTTTTCTTATATAGTAATTGTTCACAGAGGATGATTTTCTCGGAGAAGATGAAAATGAGAATGAGGCAGTTGAATTGCAGAGGGAATAACAGGTGGGATATTTTGCAGAGAATCGACATGGATGAGTTTTTCCTGCAGCAAGAAGACGCTTGCACTGAGCTACTCCCCTCAACATTTCGGCCCCCCAAATTTGATAGTGCAATTTTCAATTGAATAAAAGCCTTTTTCTCTTTCTTCTTGAAATATGATAAAATTAGTGAATTGAATTCTCAAGTTTATTGATGCTTTCAATTTTTTCCAGTATGCAAAAGTAGGTCCAGTGGCCGTCGCGGCGCCCAGGTGCTATAGGTGCTAGGCGATCATCACACATTATTTGATAATGCGATGCTTTGTTCTTAAAATAAATTGATATTAAAATCAAGATCGATGATTTTTACTGCACTAAAATTTTCAATGATTTTTACTGCACTAAAATTTTAAAGTACATGCTTGCTTAGTTTATTTATATTAAATTAATATTCTTGTACACTATAATGGATATAAAAAAAGTTGTTTGAATTATTATTTTAATTTAGGCTATTGTATAATGAATTTGTTAATTAATTTTTAAATGTATATCGACAAGTAGTTAATAAAATTAATTTAGCGGGGAAAAAAAATCGAATCGACTAGCTCACGACTAATCCCCGTTCTAGGCGCTATTCAACCTGCTTATTGGATTTACGAAAGGACTACTTCAAAATTCAAAAATAGGAATTCTTGACTCTTTTTTTTTTTCAAATCAAGAATTTCTAGAGTTTTTCAAAAATAAGAATTCTTGAGTTTTTTTTTTTTTTTCAAATCAGAAATTTCCTCACAAGAATGACAAATATTTAATTTTTTAATTCAAATCAGATTAAAACTAATCCCGCTCAGAACAACGTAAAAACCAATCAAAACTTCAATGAATTCACATAAAACTCCAATCCAAGGCTTCTTTAGTTTATTTTTTCTTGAGAAACCAAAACCTCTTTAATTAATTTGGACAAAACACTAAAATTATAATCTATACCAAAAAATTTTCCTTCAGTTGATCAATATATTAATTTTCACCACCTCGTATCACAAAGCGTAAGAACATAACAGCAACTTCAGTAAATTACAGTTTTGGAAAAAAGAAGAGCAGCATCCTTAAACAAGTTTGTACTACCAGAAATGAAGCTAACAGGTGTTACAATACAAGGCCTCAAAATTGGGTTCATCGACAATTTAGGAAAGACCAAAAGGCCAAAAAAATCGAAAAGAATTTTCAGGATTTAGAATTTTCACGCTCTAGATGCTCACTCGCTTCCTTGAATGATAACAGCTCTTGCATCAGTGATGCAAGTTTCATCTTGTCTGTTTCACGGATCTTGGAGGGAACTTTTTCCTGGTAGCCAGAAGCACTCGTCTTCTTCTTCAAGCTATCATATTGCCTGCAACAGATTCAATTGTATTGACAATGGTTTTTAGCATTTATACTTCTGTGAACCAGTATTAGATTCAGAATGAAACAACCAACTCTAGACTTCTTACTTCTGTGTATCCTCCGTTTTTTTCCTGATCTTTTCAAGTTCAGCTTCTACGTTAATGCTTCCTGTCTGTTTAAGGAAAACCGAAAGAGCTTCATCCACCACATCTACCATACAACCCACTGGAGCATCGTCGCTTTCGTTCAAGACCTAAAATTGTCGGAGCATTTTACAATATTTGAGAAATGAGTGCTAAAGAGGCAAGAGATAATTACGGAAATGGACACAAAGGTATAGCCGAAAGAAAAAACCACTAAATTTTGTTTCCTTGCAAACCTCAAGGGACCATTTGTAATGCCCCGAGGCAGTATTTGTAAGAAAATAAAATTCATTGGGTTCTTTAATGTAGGCTAAACCTTCAGAAAATTTTAGTAATTATCCCTATAAATAAATAAACACAAAAAACAAACTGGTTTTACGTACATCTAGAGATGATACGGAAGCAAGAGTGGTAATCTCCAGTTCATGCCTCTTGATGATCTCACATACATCAGTTGTGCGGCAACGTACAAAAGCAGCTCGCCTGAAATGAGACGTGTCTTTGTAATCAACAAAGAAAAGGGAAATAACTATTCAAGAGCTTATGTAAAATTAAAACCTCTAAGACCAACGGAAATTTATGGAACATGCTAAAGTACTGGGAATGTTGTCTTCCAAACAACAGCAGTCCATGAGTTTATTATTCATCAGATAACTAGCCACCATAAAGTAAATGGTCACAATTCGCAATAGATTGAATTTTCAATTACCTTTCATGCCTCTCATTAGGTGCCAACTGGGATCGAAGAGATCTAAGTGATCTCACCACAGACTCGATCATGTCCATCTCCTTCTCCACACCATCATTAGTCCAACTCTGCCAAAAGAAACTCGTATTTAAAGGAATTGACTACTAATCAAGAACAGAATTGTTAACTAGCATTCAACTAGAATACTTAGAAAATATAATTAGTGATAAACTAGCATTCAAGCATAATTGTTAACTTCACGGACTAAACTATGTTAGATAAGACTAGAATTTAAAAATAAAAATAAAAAAACAAGAAAAATAAGAATTTAGCACCCCTCTCACATTACGCACAAAATACAGCTGTAAATTAGTTGTTAGAATTACCTCAACGGGTGATGGATATTCAGATATCACTATAGATTCTTTCCTCACGGAATCTATCTTAGAAGGAAGACGTTGCCACAGTTCCTCTGTGACGAATGGCATAAAGGGATGAAGTAATCGTAATCCATAATCTAAACACAACCACAAGGTATCCTGAGCAGATCTCCGTGCTGATGCAGATGTTGGATCATTACCAGTAAAATATGGCTTAATTACTTCTATGAAAACATCACACAACTGAAACTGCCACCATGAGTATAGAGCTGTAGCAGCATCAGAAAACTCATATGAATCTAACGATAGAACTGTTTTTGATATGGCTTTATTTAGAACAGAAAGTATCCACTTGCAGCTGAAAGGCATTACAGCTGGATTAATCTCCGCTGGAGGGGTATAATCGTCTCCTAGTTTAGTCATTGCAAACCTAATAGCATTCCACAGCTTATTGCACCATTGTCGATAACCAACCACCCTCTGGATGTCCAGGTTTATTTTATCTGACTGAAATAACAGAATATGAGGATTGATAATAAACAGAGAGTGCAATCAGCAAAGCGAACAGATAACGAGTATTGACCTGAGCTGTATATGAAACAAGAGCAAAGCGCAAAGCATCAGCTCCACATTCGGGAATACCCTTGGGAAAATCCTTCTTCTGCCCCTCTTTAGCAGTTTTCAGTTCATTAGGATTGAAGTTTCCTTCCTCTAGCCTCTTGTGAAGATTTTCCAATGTTACTCCATTAATGACTTCGAGGGGGTCAATAACATTTCCTAGTGACTTGGACATTTTGCGACCATGGCGCATCACGAACCATGGGATGCAAGTAAACCTGCATGCAGTCAATAAAATGCATGATCATTTAATTTTTCAGTCTTAAATTTGCAGAAGCAGAAATTGCAGAAAATTTGATTAATGGTAAATAGATAAATAAATTCCATAATATGACTAGATGAAGATTTTATAGCAACTTCCTCTTGGAAACACATTTCCAAGTTTGTGGTCAAGATATTCCATAATTCTTGTATATGCTTAGAGATGGGCGAGCAAAAAACCATAGCAAGGCAACTGGAGTACCAAAAAGCAACCATATTTTAATTTTGAATGGATTATAAGTCAGAAATTAAAAGAAAATGAACAAAAAAATGCTGCAGACCTTACTAAATGGCACATCACCACCTAGCTTCATTCCCAACATCACCATACGTGCAACCCAAAAGAAGAGAATATCATGGCCAGTTTCAAGCACGGATGTCGGATAAAATGCTCTGAGATCATCTGTATCATCTGGCCACCCTAATACGGATCCTGGAAATAGACCAGAAGAAAACCAGGTGTCCAGAACATCAGGATCTTGGGAAAGCTCGAACTTCTTTCCAGCAAATAATTTGCTAGCTTCCTCCAAAGCCTCTTCCTCATTTCTGGCAACCACCCATTGATCATGGTATGCACCAATTTCCTTCAATTCATCATTCTCCAACGTTACATACCATGCAGGCACACGATGGCCCCACCAAAGCTGCCTTGAGATGCACCAATCACGAATATTCTCAAGCCATCTGCAAGACGTCAATAACAAAATTCACATAAACAGGACATCAAACAATGAGCATATATTTGACCATTTGCCAAACAATAACTTCTTCAAAACCATCTAAAGGTAGCATGAACAGAGCAGCCAACATAGCAAACACATAAAAAACCTTGAAGAATCATAAATATTCACAAATTACCTCTGCCACTCGGCAACATATTGTTTGGGTATGATCTCTATCTTTGGATTTTTTTCATCAATGACAGCATCAAGTCCTTGTTGTGCCATGTTCTTGCAGTTTACATACCACTGGGGCTTTATGAGAGGCTCAATCACCTCATTGTTTCTTGAACAGAGGCCAAGACGCATCTCGTTATTCTGGTCACCTCTATATAGTCCCTTAATTGCAAAGAAAAGAATAGGCATCAAAACACTAATGCTGGACAATGTGAATATCTTTATGCTTTTACACAAACCTTTCTCACCAACAATGTCTACAAGAATTGCCTAAAACGTTATGATCTGGTACAATTTTAATACTTTCCATCAAATCACATTGGTAACTTGTTAGATCGTTTCCAATAAGTCTAAGTAAATTAATATCATGATTCAAAACATCAGTTACATAAGGAATAAGAATACCATTTCTTTTAAAGCTTTGATGACAGCCACACGAGCTTCAAAACGAGGCATATCCTTAAACCTTGGACCACCATTGCTATTTATTTTTCCATCATCAGTAATGATATTGATGAACTCAAGATTATGGCGCTTGCCAACTTCAAAATCATTAGGATCATGGGCTGGGGTTATCTGCGAAACATTTATCAGCATTTGCATTAACTTGTCTGGATAAGAACACCAAAAAACTAATAGAATCAACCCAAGCACTGATGATATTGTCTACCTTAACAGCACCAGTCCCAAAGTTCATATCTACAAGAATTGAATCACAAACAATGGGAAGTTTCCTTCCATTAAAAGGATGAACCGCATATTTCCCATGAAGATGGATGTATCTTGGGTCTTCTGGATGCACTGCAATTGCAGTATCACCAAGCATTGTTTCCACTCGAGTAGTTGCCACAACAATCTCACCCAACCCTTCTTCCAAAGTATAAGCAAATGATGTCAGCACCCCAAACTCGACAGGATCATCATATCCAGGAACAGATAATGGCGTCCTCTCTTTGATTTCTATATAATCCACCTACAAACACCAAAGAACTTGTATAAACATAAAATACTATTGTGTTCATACGAGAGGATGAAACATAACAATTGTATCTAACCTCAATATCAGATATAGCAGTTCTCAAGGTACAATCCCAGTTCACTAGACGTATATCCCTTGAGAGAATAAGATGAGAAATTTTGTGAATTGCATAACAAACAAAACACAACAGATCAGGCAAACACCCAAGAACTCAGATATAAGCAGTCAGGTAGTGAGAAACACCAAAGATCGGTGGTTGTAAAACAACAAATCCAGAAATTTGGAAAAACAGTTTATATGCTGGTGCATAAGTGGTGTCGAGGAACCTCATGGATATAACAGTACTAGTATTTTAGAGAGCAGAGCAGAAAGGATTAGTAATCAACAGAAAGTGCATGGTTTGACAGAACCTAGATTTTCAAAAAAATATAAATAAACAAATAATCAAGTGCAAATTGAAGATCAAAACATACACAGACTTTCCAATTAGACGTTCAAAATCACATCCTAAACAATTAGCTGAAGTCCAAGAGACACAAGCATACCTATATATGAGACCCTCCTTGTGAAGCCTAACAAAGGCCTCTGTCACAGCAGCTGATCTCTTCTCATCCATGGTAAAGCACTGTTTGGGACAAGGTTTAATTGACAGAAGAAATCATTCACTGATTATAGCAAAACAGAAAACTAATAAGTATATAAATCAAATCAACGATTATCACCTCGCGTGACCAATCCAGTGATGCACCCAATCGTCGAAGTTGTTTTAATATTGTGCCGCCGTATTCATTCTTCCATTTCCAGACCTATTACCCAAATTCTAGAAGTGTAAGAATGCAAAGAAATGAACTTTTCACTTCCCTGTCTGAAGAAGATATATAACCTAATGCTTATATTATGTAGCGATTTGTCCAACCAAATGTCAAAGCACCATTTACAGGCTATAGAACCTTAATACAGAAAAAGTACAGAAATGCACAAAATAAGAAGAGATTGTTAAACTCACTTCAGCTACAAATCCTTCACGGCCAAAATCATGCCTTGTCAATTGCCTTTCCCTCTTAAGTTTCTTCTCCACAACAACCTGAGCCAGTTACAACATCAGTTGATTACTCAGAGGCCACAATATAGGAGATGCTTTTATAAACATCACAAGCATCACATCTGTACTTTCAAAAAAAAAAATAGAACTCGTTTCGTATATCTTAATTATTCAGTAGGAATTAAAGAACCGAAAATGTCCTGTGTTGAGTCATCAGTTGTCACATTTTTCTAAATGTCTACTAAATTTCTAAATTTTTCAAAATACATAAGACAGCATCGAAATCGAACTTTACATGTACAAGTTGAATGAGTTTTGCATCAACATGACTTTTAATAGTAGTTCATATCAAACAACTTTAATCAGTGTATCATCAATTAAAACCAATATCCATATCAAGGTTTTTGCATGATGAAAACTGTTACATTTTTCCAATAAGATTTCTTCAAGAAGCAATTGTCAAGCCATTTTACGTGAATACTAAAGTTGTTGTTAACGTAATCAGGTGATGCAACCCATAAAGTCATATTTTTTGAAGCTTTAGTCCCAGCTTTGATCACCATGAGACACAATACACAAGTTCAAAGCTTATGAGTGAGCTAGATGACAGATTTCACAGAAGACAACAAAATTCCACTCAGAAGAATAATTTCCAGCCAGAAATTGAAACAATAGGCAACAGATACAATAAATGTTACATAATTTTGAAGAAGCAACCTGTGTGGCAATTCCAGCATGGTCCATACTAGGCACCCATAATGTATTGTATCCAGACATTCGCCTCCAGCGAATAATTGTATCCTGGAGGCAATACATAACATGAAATAAATGAAACCGCAATTTGTGATAATTTTCACCAGAGATGCCCATAATTCACTGGAATACCTCAATTGCAGCAGTAAGGGCATGGCCAATATGAAGGGCACCAGTAACATTAGGTGGTGGCAGAACCTACATTTCAATAATTATAAGTTTCTAGTGAGTTTCTTGAGTTTGTTATATAAAGCAATCAATTAAATAGCTTAGCATGATCTATTGACGATTTAACTGCTAATAAGTTAATACTTTATATGACAAATTAGAAAAGAAAAGGAAACTATAAGGATCCACCCTCTCATTTATATGTTTCTTTCAATGGGCTATAGCCTATTCAGATAATATATACTTCTACGTGTGCATCCCCCATGACTAAGCACACGTGATGCAAAATTCTGTAGAGCTCAGGGAACTCACAATGGCAAAAGGTGGTTTGGAGCTTTTTGAATCTGCCTCGAAGAACTTAGACTTCTCCCACCATTCATACCACCTAGATTAGAAATTTGAGGCACAATGATTAATAGGATGCAGTCATATAATATTTCATAAAGAAACAAAATCAGATGATTTAAGCATACGAGTTCTCCACGGCATTGGGATTGTAAGTTTTTGCCATTTGGCGAGAGAGCTTTTTCTTCTCACCGGAAGGTGTTTCAGGGTCAACATAATCCTCGGGATTTTCCTCCTCAACTTCTCTTTTCACATTCTTCTTCTTATCTGACTTTGAAGCAGTAGCAGGTTGGTGTGCCTTCATTTTCCAGAAAATTGGACATCTAAAATGTTATTATTTCCATTACAAAAACAAGATTAAAAGAGAACACAGTTCTCCTGAAATTAAGCATTCACAAGAACCTGAAGCTTTGCTGCTGCAGCTTTCTGAGCAGCCTTCTGTTTCTTCAACTCCTTTTCTCTAGCCTACATTGACAATGCATCAATAGATATCATCATTTCAAGTGAACTACAATTAGACAGAACTACTTAAACTCTAAACTGATCTCGCTAAATCCAGGTAAACAAAACATCAAGATTGGATAAACAAACCAAGAAATCCACAGTAAGCGAGATTAATAAATTTAATAATTAATAAGATATTATCCTCGTTCAAAGTCCAAACAAGCTTCATATCCAAACGAACTAATGCCTACATGTCACCAATCCATAAAATCAGGATATCGAAACTGAAAGTCGTGAAAAAACAATCCAATTACATATTCAAGTTCTTCAACTCATAATTCACATCAACAATACAACAAATATAATTGTCCGCACCTTCTCGTCTTTCTTCTTCTTCTTTTCGAGTTCTTCCGGCGTCAGTTCCCGCGAATCCATCGGTCCTCCCGCTATCAACAAACAGAAAACGGCAATCACACAACTTATTCAAGATCGTCGTCAAGCAGTTCAAAAAAGAATTACGTTAAACCAACTCAAGCAGCCACTGCAATGACGAAAATGAGGTGTGGTGTGATTTCTACAAAGCTGAGGGTTTACTCGAGAATTAGGGGTGATGTCTTTGGGCCATGTCTATTGGGCCAGTCGAGTAACTAACCCAGAATTCCGAAGGCCCAGGTTATTAGCACCCCTTTATTTAGGAAATACACCACTCATTCATTTTTATGATTTTACTTAACAGATAAAATACCAAAATTACCCTCTCCCTCATGATTTTATGACCCTTTATATAGAGCATACACCCTTTGTTCTTAGAAGTCGAACAGTTTGCACAGTTTTCAGCGGAACTTTCTACGCCATTTTTACAGCACACTGCAAGACTTTGAATTTAGAAATTGTATTTGATGCATAAAGCAATATAATGTGTTGAAAACCAGTGATTTTAACACGAATGAGCTCTCTGGACAGATCCCAGATGAGATAGGGGAATTTTGGTGATTTATTATATCAAAATCTCCATCTAGCAGAATAGAGAAACTAAGATCCAGTCAATATTATACCCTCAATTTTAAAAAAAACTCTGCACATATATATACCTACCTAGCTAGTTCATATACATATTAAGCAAGCTGTAAGAAAGGAAAAAGTGACGTTCATATACATATTAAGCACAAACTAATGCTTGCATCAGAAAATGGTAAATTGTTATTGACAATATGAAGAATCCTTAAACCACAACAACTTATAAGTCATATTGAGACCCAGATTCGGAAAAAACTTCAAAAATATAAGTCATATTCGAAATCCAAAAAAATTCTAAACCCAGATCCGAGGTTTTAAACCCAGAAACCAGAAATTTTGGGTCGCAATTTCATTCGTTTTTTGCCAAAACCAAGAAATTTTCGTGCAATAACCCATAAATTTGTACACAAATCAACAAAACCCTAAATAAATCAATAAATAACCTCTGTCTACAGTACAAACTTGGGAAGGATGACGCAAGTGCTCAGTGGCGGACCGGCGGGAGCGGTCGCAACGCGATGGGCGGAGATGGCAGTCGCGGCGCGCTGGGTGGAGGTGCGGACTGGAGGCGTTGTGGGTGGCGCGATGAGAGACGGATTTCGCACGTGAATGCTCAGCGGTGACGCAGTGGCGGCGCGATAGGCGGCGGTGCCAGTGCGGTGCGGTGGGAGACGGTTTTGATTTTGAGTTTCCAAGTGGAGAAGGGTTAAGAGGGAGGGGTAATTTGAGGTGTAATTTAGGAAGCACAGTTGGAGTGTATTCATCTTGTGAGGGGTGTAGTTCCTAAAAGAGGGGGTGCTAATAACCTGAGCCAATTCCGAATATTTGGGCCCATACATATTAAGCTAGCCAAGTAATAATTAACAAAAAACTTGAGACGTTTGGGCTTTCTTTATATAATTTTTGTGAACTTGGGTCCGGTTATACACACCGCCAACATTAGTAGATACACTCCCTTTTATATTTTTAAAAGTATAATATAATTATATACTACCGCTTTGAAAATTAAAAAAAACCACTGTTCATCAAATTTGAACCCCAACCATTAAACAAAATTTGAAAAACAAAAAAAAAACCACTGTTCATCAAATTTGAACATTTCGACAGAAATTCCATTGGGGATGAAAAAACAAGATTTTTAAGAGAAAAAACATCAGGGCGGCGATTTTAAATCTGAACAAAATCATATAAATTAGGACAGAATGAGAGAATAGTATTTTCATTCAGGGCATTATAGTCTTTTCAATATAATTTATATATGTTGGGGGTGTATATAACCGGACCCCTTGCAGCAGGTCCCTGCGATGGAATCTTTGCGGTTTTCTTGTTAAAATATTTGGGAAAAGTTGGTCATATAGATATATCAAAAAAAAAATACACAATTTTAACATTGAAATGAGAAATTAATATGTAAAATGACCATTTCACATTGGAATTTGCCTATACATTTAATTAGGTTTATAACATGGTATTATTCTTAATCTTATAAAAAACATGGCAACTACAATAGAATTACTAGCCTATTCCAAAATCACTAAAGCTAATTTTCAAAATACAACGTAACTAATGGACAATTGCAAAAAGACATGGTCTGGTAGTTCGGAATATTAGAACATCTTCACAAAATATCATATTATCTATACCCCTTTTTTGACCTTTTTTAGAAGCTCAACACGAAACAACAACGTAAAAAACTTTATTTTTATCACTATGAATTGACTCCTTTGAATCTCCTTTTCGAGGGTGGTTACCTAGATTCACATTTCATCAAAGTCCAAAGTTTCCTCCTAAAATAAATATATATAAATTAATTAATGAATACCAATCTTATTGGAAAAAACCCGTCAAATTTAAAAGTTTGAACTTGTTGAGAAGTGTGGAATTAATTAGTTGATTTAATTTTCCTAACACTCTCATTCATGGGCTTAATTATCTTACTTCATTATTAGAGGAGGCTCATCGAGTGAACAATTTAATATATGTGAAGTTGCTTTCAGCGGGAATCGAACCCAGGACATGGGGTGAGCATGAAGACTCCAATATCATGAAAGAATTATGTTTCACTAAAATTTCAAACTTATAGAGAGATGTACAATTAATTTGTTTATTTAATTTCCCTAACACTTATCCATTAATGGATTAAACGCTGGCATGTGTCAATTCCACGAAATGTTTGCTAATTTTCAACCGAATTGAATGGGTCTTCCTCGGAAGCAAGATGGGCTTTTCTACGTATATATATAAACAAAGATTTGATCTCATTTTTGGAGTTTGCATGTGATACGAATTTCATTTGAAAAACTTCACACTTCTCCTGAGATAATTAAAAGTTGTCATAATCAGTGGATCGAGATGCAGATTATTAGCCCCCGTTTTTGTGTTCCTCGGTCCATGGATCTAGCTATTACCAAAAAGATTTGGCAGATTATTGGCAATGGTGATTTCGTTATCAACGATGCTCAAGGCAACCTCATGTTTAAGGTTGAAAAATCATTCTTTTGCTTTGATCGTACAAGGTTGATTCTTGATGCTGCTAATATACCTGTTGTCACTCTCCGGAAACAGGTACAATCTTAGAAGACACAAATTTCTACGCACAAATTGCACGATGCAATTGCTGCAATTTTGACTCGATATGACTCATGCGTAAAAAAATAATATAAGTATAAAAAAAGACAGTTTGGTTGAGATTTTTTGGTCAAAATGAAGTTAAGATTGCATTAGTTGTACGGTGCAACTAGTGCGCTGAAGTGTTACTCATCTTAAAAACGAAATAGCCATGAAGTGTGTTTTCAAACACAATTCAAGCAGAGTAAGCACTTATTTTATTTAAAAGTGTCACGCCAACTTTGGAAAAAAACCACTTAACCACCGTGGAATGGAGTTCCAAAATAGCTCCTAAGTTTATTAATATAGCACAATTGAGAAACACTTAGGGCCCGCTTGGTTGGGTAACAGAGTGGGTAAAGAAAATCATTTATATTGATGTTATTTGGCAGTTTAGATACACAAGTAATGGAAATAGAAGTAAGTAATTGATTACCTTCACTCACTCAACTCACCTCACATGATACACACAATGTTTAACCAAACAATAACAATGCAATCAATAACCCTTAATGATTGACCCCTCGATGATACTCATTATCACTCCCGAGTCATGCCAAGCGGACACTTAATAAAATTTCAATGGAACTTGTTGATTCAAACAAAAACATAATATCTGAACTAAATGATATACTGCTACTTAAAATTTCGGTTCATATAATTAATACAATGAGGCGTTGATTTAACAAAAAAGTCGAATTAAGTGACAAATATGATTTCTGAAAATTAATTTCTTGCTTGATGATTATTGATGCAGATATTTAGTGTATATAGCAAATGGGAAGTGTTTAGAGGGAGGAGCACAGAAGTAAAAGACCTAATATTTAGCGCCAGAAGATCTTCAATAATCCAAATGAAGACTAACTTACATGTGTTTTTAGCCAACAACAAATCCGAGAATGTTTGTGATTACACGGTACAAGGAAGTTGGTTTCAGAGATCGTGTAAAGTTTACGTTGGAGATTCTTCCACCATAGTTGCCCAAGTAAGACCATAAGTTAACATCTTAATTATTAATTCATTTTATTTATACTTGCACGAACATGATAATTAATGATACATGATCATATATAATTAATTAATTTAATTTTTCAGATGAACAAGAATTATTCGATAGGGAGTCAATTTAGTGGAAAGGACAGATTTATGGTGACGGTGTGTCCAAACATTGACTATGCCTTCATTGCTGCTCTTATCATCATCCTTGATGACATCAACTCCCAGAAAAATCGAACATCAAATAATAGGAACAAATAGTATAGTGATTTAATTTCAATGAGCTTTTAAAATTATTCATTTTATTTATTTAGCATTATTTTTTGTTGTTTTAAATTGATTCGTTAATATATATTTCTAACTCTTTATTAAGAACATGTAGCACTATTATTACTATTAATTACACCGTGCAAGAAATTAATTGCTGTCATTTGGTATTTGATTGCTGATCATGAAATGCTACTCTGATCATTGTATATATATATAAGTAATATATGTGGTTATCAAGTTTTAAAAAATCAGGCATTCTTCATGGGAAATACATAAACTAGATATATAGTACTTGGAGCGCTCAAAAAAAAAAGGAATATATAGTACTTGGATATGTTGAGAAAAATGATACATCAGCTTATCAGCATAATAAGTCGGCGAATTAAGATCCGGTCTAAACGCAAGCGACTTCTACAAGAAAAAATAAATGCATTTTACATTAATATATAGAGCTTGATAATTAATTGTACAGAAAAATAACCCCAGTGCAGGCCTAATTATTATATTATTATTACTTTTAAAAATTTATTAATGTAATTTTGATCATTAAAAAGGAAAAAAAAAACCACTTCGTGCAAATATTTGTATGAAACTAGTTCACAAACTTGACATATATGTACTCTATAGGTCCTGAACAATATAATATATATATATATATATATATATATATATATATATATATATTTCAATGAGTCTCACTAAAATAATTGAAATATGTAGATAAATATAATTGAAACATGCACATTAGATTTGACGTCTGAAAACATAAAATAAAATGTGCAAGCTAATATATATAATTTGAATGTGCAAATAAACATAATTGAAAACGTGAAATCAATGTTTTTAAAACAGGCCTTGAACGGACAATTAACTGGGTTACCGTTATATAAAAATTGAATGACTTGAATATATTATAGTATATATATATATATATATATATATATATATATATACCATAAAATTCAATATTACGACCAAAAAATACATATGATTGTAAAATAAAATTCACAAACTAATTTTTCTAAATAACTAATTGTACTCGTCTGTTAATTCTAGTTTTAGTATTGATTAAATGCTTTATCTTTGTTAATATGATATTCATGAAATAATACACAAACAAATACCTTTTTATTATAATATTATGTTTAAATATAAAAAATTATATATGTATATATATATCAATGCAATTGTACATTACAAGCAACTTAATGGTAAACTCTCAATTTCTTTAATTCATATTCAAAATCAACTTAACTGGATGAAAAGGTTACAAATGATGACTATAAATAAGAAAATCATAACATTAATTACGGAAATATAATAAATACTAATAAATTATAATAATTACTAATTTTCTAATTAAATCACAATTATAATTAATTAAGATCTTCATCGCGATCTCATCTCCATCAATTTCACACTAGTTTTGTATAAATCAATATACAGTAAAAATCGGATTGGTGTCGCGATTGAGTTCCCACGAGTTAAACGAATCGAATCGACATATTCAATTTTAAAAATATTGTGTAAAATAAAGCGTGAAAACTAATATAATTGAAACATAATGCAACACATGCACATAGTTGGTGATAAATTTATATTTGAACCATTTTATAAATTAATGAAAAATTGGATGAAAGAAAACCTAGTCCCACACACAAGTGACAGCTCACAACTCACAAAGCCTTGCTCTTGGCGGAATCTCACATACGTTGTCTTTGTTAATTTCTTTTTGAAAAAGAAAATTGGAGAGATACGGAATAAAACGGCCACGCACACTGCACACACGTAACGTAGACGCGCACACGAGTCGGTCAATAATCAAGAATATTGCAATAATATTTCCATACAAATACACCCCTCAATTAATCTCATATCCCTCAGCGACTAAAAATATCTGAAATAAATCTTGTACAAATTCAACAATGATGACCGGCAGCAGTTACCCGGCGGCGCCGGTGAGCCAGTTGGCCGTAATCAGCCCGCAGTTCCCGCAAATTGATGACGTTAGCAGACGGAGCCTTCGGCGTTACCGACGTTAACGGCAACCTTATGTTCAAAGTCAAAGGCAAAGTCTTCAGCTTACATGACCGCCGCGTCTTGCTTGACGCTGCTGGAAACCCTCTTCTCACTTTCCAGCAAAAAGTATGTGGTTTTTTTTATTAATTAATTAACTCTGTTTTGATGAATTAATTAATTTGTCTTTTTTTTGTTAATTTCAGCTGCTGACTGCACATAGGAGGTGGCAAGCTTTCAGAGGGGAAAGTACGCATGAAAAGGATTTAATTTTCAGTGTGAAAAAGTCTTCGGTTTTGCAGTTTAAGACCAAATTGGATATTTTTTTTGCTTCGAATACTAAGGAGGATGTGTGTGATTTTAGAATTGAAGGCAGCTGGTTTGAGAGATCCTGCGTTATATATGCTGGACGCACTAATAATATCGTTGCTCAGGTAAACTTCCAATTTTGACTGATATTCATACTTTTTCAGTATACAACTAATACTTTTCATCATATTATGAAGTGATACTTGTCAAATTATGTGGTAATTGATGGGGTGATATTTGATGGAAATGCAGATGCACAAGAAACACAGCGCGCAGAGTATATTACTAGGGAAAGATACATTTGGTGTGACGGTGTATCCTAATATTGATTATGCCTTCATAGTTGCTCTTGTGGTGATTCTTGAGGAAATTAATGAGGATAGAGCCGGTGAGGATTAATTGACTAAGATCAGATATAACAACTGAGATTAAATATATATCTCCCTATAATTACTTTGAGCTTTCTTGGTTTGAATCAATATTGTATTATTAATTTATTATTATGTTTCTGTATAGGACTCGTTTATTATATTTATTTATATATGTCTCCCAAATGTACTGGATATTGTAATCCATACTTTTCTAATTCTCTGTTGAGTTTGTTAATAGCAAGTCGAATTTATGTTTATTTATACTTGTGCCTCGTTGAATTGTTTCGCTTAATGATTGGCTGGTAGTCAATCCTAAAATGGTGTTAGGCTGTTAACTCCGATAGATTTTGTGTTTTTGGGTAATGCCTTATGAACTTATACTTTATTTAACACATAAGAAAATAAAAAACTGACATTCTTTTTAACATTGCTATATAATTCTCAACAAAATAATTATGCTCTTAGATTGTGTGAATTGTCTATGATCTTACCTATAATTTTTTTAATCATATATACATCTTTGTTGATTAAGTTATCTGCAGACTACATAATTCAATGGTTAATTTATTTGTAGTAATTTACGGATTATTATTTATAATTTCGGCCCATACGACCATCAAATACTAGCCCGTATCCCCGCTGCATTAGGCCCAAATCCCAGCCCTTATTTTAATGAAATGAAATGGCAGCTCAAATTCTCATCCATCAATGGCCAATTTTAAGATTTGATAAAAATCATCTCCTTGCTAATGCTTAACCTTGCACTTCGGGGATCCAAATGCCACGCGGCCACAAATCGATCAAAATCGCTAACCTAATTTCCTTTTCTCCCAAAATGAATCATAATCAATCATCTCCAGCTCGAATCAACAATGGAATTCGGCAGCAGCTACCATCCGCCGGCGCCGCCGCCGATGAACTCGGTGGCGGTGATCAGCCCCCAATACTGCGTCGGATACCCGGTCGATCTCACGATCTGCCGAAAACTAATGACTCTAAAAGACGGAACGTTCGGAGTTACCGACATTAATGGCAATGTAATGTTCAGAATTAGGGGCAAAGTATTCAGCCTCCACGATCGCCGCGTCCTGCTCGATGCGGCCGGAAATCCTCTCATCACTTTCCAGCAAAAGGTGATTTTAATTTTGTTGTGATTTTTTGTTTCTGGATCTGTTTGCGAAATTTGGGGGTAATTGAATTTTTAGGGTTCTTATTTTTGTGATTTCAGCTGATGACTGCACATAGAAGATGGCAGGCGTACAGGGGGGAGAGTACAAATTCAAATGACCTGATTTTTAGTGTGAGAAAGTCTTCGATTTTGCAAATTAAGACGAAGTTAGATGTATTCTTGGCTTCAAACACTAGAGAGGATGTCTGTGATTTCAGAATTGAAGGCAATTGGATTGAGACATCCTGCGTTGTGTATGCTGGAAACACTAATAACATCATTGCTCAAGTAAGTTCTAAATTGAATAGCCCTATTGATAATTATAGATAATGCATGTGTTGAAAGGGGGCGTTTGCAAGCTCTTAAAATTGGAGTAAATAAAAGTGATTCCAGTTTGCTTTTAACTAATCAATTGTCCTATATCATTTTGTTTTGACTCAATTGCAAATAAGATCACCATTTCTCACTCCATTGCAATCTAATCTAAACTTTGGATAATTGTAAATAAATCACCACTTTCAACTATTGTTGCAAGTTAGATTTGTAGGCAGTCCCTTTTGTCTTGGTATGCTACATGACAGTCGTAGTAGGCTTTTCATCCGCGAAATGACGACATGTTGAATTAGCGGCTGACTATATCGATTGGTCGTATTAGATTCGAGTACAAAAAAAAGTTGTTCTTGAACTTAACTTGCAACAATATTTAAAAGTGGTGATTTATCTGCAATTATCCAAAGGTTTAGGTTATGTCGCACTGGAATGAAAAATGGTGATTTAGATTGCAGCCAGACACTAGCCACTTTTAATATGTTCACATAAATCACTTTTATAAACTAGTATAAAGCATGATCACACCATGAAATCTTTCTTGAAACGTAATGTTGTGTGTATGTGATTTTTGTGATGTTGATGGATAAATTAATGTGATGGAAATGCAGATGCACGAGAAACACGGTGCCCAAAATATCTTACTTGGGAAAGATAGATTTGGGGTGACTGTGTATCCTAATGTTGATTATGCTTTTATAGTTGCTCTCATTGTCATTCTTGAGGAAATTAATGAGGATAGAGATTGAAATTGATTGCAAATATGTTCTTCTAACAACTCATATGCCTTTCTGGTTTTGATTTCATGTACTATGCTTATGTATTAGGTGCAATGGCTATTGTAATAAATGTAACGGCAATACGCATATACTTACGTACAACATTTTTTAGCACAATGTATTACTACATACAATTGTACATGTAATGGATATTATCGTGCTCAACTTAGAAATAGTTGATTTGGAATATAAGAGAAAAACATGTAGCTAAATTTCTTGATAATTTTGTCACAAGGTTGTAGATTACTGAAAAAGATCAAATTAAAGTGGGTGCATTTTTCTTAGGTTGATATTTCTGAGCTCATTATAAGATTTCCAACCAAAAGAAGAGAGAGAAGCGAATTTCACACCAGCATTTTTTTTGTAGAAACTAACTTCTGCATAATTGAATATTTTCGTCAAAATATAAAAAGTAATTCGTTCATGGGTCATCTGTATTTAGCCCAACACATTGAATAATGAGATAATGTGTGAAACTGAGTCCGAGCCCGAGCCCATTAGAATTAATATGCTATACAATGATCAAAATCCTAGCTTATCTGATATATTCAAAATTTATAATAGTCAATTCACTGATATTTGGAGGAAATTTATTACCCTTTTATTAGTGGTGGGGTGAATTTATAAAATTCATTCTACATTAAAATGATAGTATAAAATTTTCAACCACATGTTTGGCGGAGTATAGTAGTGATATATAATTCTTTCACATCAATAAATCCAAATTGGCCATGTATTTAGGAGGTGTAATTTACAATGGTGGATGATCTTACTTCCACCATTTGTATGCTGTCAATGCTGGATATTGGAACATCTTTCTACATACTTGCCCCCAAAGAATAAAAAAAGGAATAAAAATAAATTTTAAATATAAAAAATGAATTTAATGTAAAATTTTAATTTTTAAACAGAAGTGAGAAAATAGGAGTTTTAATTAATTTTATGTTTTTGGTTGTAGTTGGGACATTCGACTATAATTATTGTGTTGATATATTATAATTACTACGCGAAAAACGTAAAGAAAAAGAGCATAGATTTTAAAATTTCCAGACAGTTCTGTTTGTTTGGTGTTCCACTGCCATTTTTTACTTGTTAAAATAATTGGAATTCAACCTTGGAAATCATTATCCTTTACTCATTCATGGCCCACGTTAGCAATAATTAAGAATTGCCTTTTATTTATGCTTTTGGATAATTTCTTTAATTAAATCATGAGTTGGAAAGCTGTTAATAAAATGGCCGTCGCACGTTGAAGAACTTGCGTGTAAAATCACGGGATAAAATAGAACCATTCTAGAAATCTGACAAGTAGTTTTGACTTTTGACCATATTTTTATACACAAAACTTATATGCAATATTGCATACTAATATTATGTCAATTAAGTATTTTTTTTTCGCGGGTTAAGAGGATCGGGTTAAGACAGGATTGGACTTTTTTCATTTTCGCGCTGCGCACCAGGGGCGCTGTCAAATTTCTTCTTCTTCCTTTTCTCTTCAGATTGCTGGCGAATCTCATGGGTTCTTCTTCCTCGTTCGTACCATAATTTCTTGTTCAATTTAATTTTTTTCGATTCGTTTCGATCATTGGATGAAATCGGGTTGTTCAATTTGAATTTTGGTGTAGATTCTGCGAGAAGAAGAGTAGAATATGTGTGTGGTGTTTGGATTACATCTCAACACAAAGTGTATGCTGAAATTCAGATCCTTCTGCACTCTTTTCACGTTGTTCTGTAAATCTGTAATTTTATACTGATGATTTTTTTTTTCGCGTTTGTACTGGTTTTTGTTCATGTAGTAACACTCTTTTGCTCATAGGGTAACACTCTTTTGTTCATGTAACATCACATCAAGTTGTTATGTAAATCTGTAATTTTGGACTGGGGATTCTTTTCGCATTTGTATTGATTTTGTTCATGTGGTAACACGTTTTTCTTCATATGGTAACACTTTTTGTTCATGTAGTAACACATGTTTTTTTAGTAATATGTAACATTGTTCACATATCGTCGTAATACTATGTGAATACTCATGTGTTACCATATGAACAACAATGTGTTACCTTGTGAACCATGTTATCTTATGAATATTTATGTGTTACGATATGTTTTAATAGGTGTTACGTAAGACATGAAGTTTTTTCAATATAACAATGTAGTAACACTTATACATAGATGTAGGAACACACAAAAACTTGACAAAAAAAATATTTTAAAAATTATGTGCTCAATAAGGATTGAACCTCGCAAATAAATACATTAATTTAACAATGAGACCTAAATCATTAAAATTTACAACACATATTCAATAATGATATGCATATATATATATAACCTTGGCGTAACCCACAACCTTGGTGATCTGCTTTCGCCCCATCCGCGCCCGGCCCGACACGGGAAACTTGTCACGACCCACAAATTTTTGAGTTTTTTGCCTTAATTATAGTGTATTGCACATATCAATAGGGTGCAATATTTCACAAAATACATTCTCATCTTTATATATACAAATCAATTTATAAATTTGTTTTATGGAAAAAATGATAGTTTCATTTCGTTTTATCAAAAAGACCTATTCAATTCCA
Source organism: Stenogyne calaminthoides (assembly GCA_037126765.1). Classification (NCBI taxonomy): domain Eukaryota; kingdom Viridiplantae; phylum Streptophyta; class Magnoliopsida; order Lamiales; family Lamiaceae; genus Stenogyne; species Stenogyne calaminthoides. Next base: position 166,548 of record JBBCBC010000050.1, read on the forward strand.
ACTTTAAAGATTTTATCATATCTAAACTAAAAATATTACTTTACTTAAGACTCGTGTCCTTTTGACTTTTGATTATAGAACATATTGCTTCAATTCAACAATTATCTGTCAAGCGTGGATAACTTAAATGGTTAGAGTTTTATTACTTAAAACCTTGAGGTTTTGGATTCGAGATATAAAAAGAAAATATTTATTCTCTCTTGTGATAGTCTCCCTCTTGTGGTGGTTGTGGTTCCGGTCTACAACAAGATGAAATGATGTTGCAATGTGTCTGATGGTAGAAGAAATTATTGTAATCGATTATTTTACGAAACTATTGTAATTGATTACCTTAAAAAAAACTTTAATTATCTAATTTTGTATGCCTAAAAATTATGTCCGACTCCCAATATCTATCCATGGCCGACATCTTACAAGAAGTGGCGCGTAAGTTTTCTCAAACTAAACTTGAGGAATTCTGCATTCTCCTTTGGGGTATATGGAGAGGCCGGTGTGACTATAACCACTGCAAGACGAACCGAGAGAAGGAACACCAGATCTCGGCGGATTGGTGCTACTCCCTCCTGAATGATTTTTGAACTGCCCGAGAGCATTTCAAACCTTCCCCAGCGATATTGCTTCGGCACTTTCAATTAAGTGAGCGGACGAGAGATGGCTAGTTTAGTGCGGTTTATGTCGACGCGACCTTTAAAGAGGATAAGCTAGAGCTTGGCTCGGGCTTCGCTATTTTCGATCCTGGGGGACATATCATGGCAGGAGGAGGCAAAAGATTAAAGCCCCCAGACTCGATTCTAGCTGCTGAACTTGAGGCAATGAAAATAGGCATGGAATATTGTTTCGAAAACAACATCACAGGACTCCACGTGTTTTCTGACTCACATGATGTCGTACAAGTTGTTAGAGGCAGAGCAGACTTCTTTGGCATTGAAGGACAGACTATCGATGCTTTGAGAATTATGATCAGAAATACCTCAATGAAATGTATTTGGTATACACCCCGCTCCAACAACAATGCGGCGCACAAGCTGACAAAGTTTGCTCCTATATCCCCCCACTCTCACACTTGGGTTGGGGTGAGATTTCACTTTGGATTACAAATATTGCTCGCGATAGTTTTGTACTAAAAAAAATAAAAAATATATATATATAGGAATATATTTGAAACCCTATGATTAATTTTGGAGCAAGCATGAAATGACAGCGAACAGCATAACTGAAATGGGGGAAATGATAACATTCGCTAAATTCCAATTTTTATTATTTGATAAAAATTGAAGTAAGTTTTTGTACTTTCATGGAAATTCATCTCCCATCTGACAATAAAAGCATACTGTAGAAACAGAATAAGACCAACTTATAAAAATCAACATATGGTACATGTGTCTTGACTAGTTTTGAGTAATTATTAATTGACTTCAATTATTCTACAAATTAAGTTCTACCAAATTTGGTCCAATTTGATCAGCAACTTGTTTCACATGTTGAAATTTCAGTTTTATTTATCCGAAACTGCGTATCTTTTTATTTTCCGATTCTTGAATTCGAAAAGTCCAAAATTTATTTACGATATTAAATAGAGTTAATTAGGAAAAAAAAATAAGTATATGTCAGGATATATGACCCACTGTAACGATAAAATAAGATGAAAGGTGGCGTTTTATTTTGTCGAATAAATTTGAAATAACTTGTAGCAAATTTATTGGGGTTTAATTGTTTATATTTCCTCTTCTTTTTTTTTTGTATTATAAATTTATCATTCTCATTTTCATAGAATTTAAGTGAATTTGCACAAACTTTATAAATAAATTTTGATACATTATATTCTATATACTAAAAAATACAAAATGATTTATTGCTTACTCCCTCCGTCTTGATATATTTGTCTCACTTATTTTTGTTAAATTGTTTAAGGAATAATATTAAAATAATAAATAATGGACTTTTATAGTATTTAATGGATGAAAGTTGAATGTATTAGGGGTAGTTGAGATGAAAAGTGAGGGGAATAATATTAAAATAATAGTTAGTGGAATGTTACTTTTTTCTTTTATAGATTGAGATAAATATAATGGGACATCTATAAAAGGAAAGTGAGACAAATACAGTAGGACGAAGAGAGTATTTCTTTATTTAAGATTAATAATAGTTTATTATTATTTTAAATGGGTTTTTCTTCGTCAAATTCTCTAAACTCACGGATCCCCTATGCCCTAGCCACTAGATTGGACCCAACGGGCTAGAATTAGCTTTTAGTAAAAAATAAGAATAAATATTGAAAAGTTGATGGTGAAAACTCAAGTATCAATAATAAAATATTTTTTAATTAGAGTGCAATTATTGATATCAAATAGTCACGCAATGAAATAGAATATAATTTAAGTGTGATATTTTAATATTTAAAAAATATTCTCTCCGTTCAATTTAAAGAGAACTCTTAATGTTCATGAGAATTTTAAGAAACAATAATAAAGTGATAAAATATTAGGGGTAGAATAATATTTATTAAAGTTAATAAAGTGATAAAATGTTGATGGTATAAAAGATAAAGTGTTGATATAGTAAATACGTATGGTAAAATTTGAGTGTTTGAAGAGTGTGAGTTAAATTGAGTATTTTCATTTTAGGAAATGTTACATTAAAATTGAGACAAAAAAATAGAAAGAGTTACGTTAAGATTGGAACGGAGGGTGTACTAAATATTGATTTATGTTAATTTATGCTCTATTTATGTATGAGATTGTCTTATACAAATTTTTGTCATTTAATTTAAGTAAAATTCTATTCCTACGTATAAATGTGTTTGACTATTGATTTTAAAAAAAAGGTGTAAATAGCCTCAAATTCTTATTATTAATATGATTATTATTATTATAAATTTTACTTCCAAAAGTCTTGATAAGCATTAAACTCTGATTTTTTTTTCGATCTAAAACATAGACCTTCATTATCAAACCATTATTATGTAAATAATGCAACAAATATTATATAAAAAAATGTAACCTCTTATTATATACTCCGATCTTAAATTATAACAAATTGAAATTCACTAATTTATTTTGAGACAATATTAAATAATCAAAATTTTATATGCACAAGATGCATCATACAACTTAAATGCATTTTTATGACATATAACTTAGTTTTTTGAAATGTTCAATTTATCTTACGCTAAATAATTTACAACGTTTTAAAGAAAAATATTCAACATTTCAAAAGTAAAAATAGAGCTAGTGAATTCAAATAAGATACATATAATTTTGACCAATTTCATAACCGAAATGATATTGTGCTCTCTAACACTATATGTGGATGTCAATGTTGTGGTTTTAAAGAAGTCACCATTAAATTTGATGTCAAAATTAATTATACGAATGTATATATTTATGATAACAGAATTCATAATTTGTATTTGAAAAATAAGTAGCTATTAAATAAACTGGAGTCTGGAGTCTGGAGTCCAACAAGAGAACTAAAGAAACGGAGTGTGAGAGCGATGTGTTTGGCGGCGAGTGTATCGCGGCGCAAGATAAGAGCGTGTTTGGAGAACGCTTCAGCGGCATGACAGGGGTATTACCGGAATTTAACAAGAAAGAGAAAAACAAAATTCTGAATAATAGCCATCTAAAAGATGCCCCAAAACACAAAAACAATACAAAAGGCCGAAACTTTACTAATACAGAAACAGAGGATGAGGCACAACAACAACAACATAGAAAAAAAAAAGTAATCTTTTTGCGAAATTAGCAGCGCACAATAGTCAAACCCACAAAAATTCCTGGGTTTTCTGTTTATTCTTCTTCTTCTTCTTCTTCTTCTTCTTCTTCATAACAATAAAGGAAGAGGGCTCGAGAGGAAAACGAAGAGAAATCATGATTTCGTCAGTTGGTGCCATGACTACGCCTTCTGCGGCTGCTATTAGAGTTGATAAAGCGACGAGCGAGTTCTTGATCGGGCCCGATTGGACCCTCAATATTGATATTTGCGACATCGTTAATACCAATCAGATGTATGTTTTTTGTGTTTATTTATGTTGGTTTTTTCATGCAAAGTTGACTTCTCTCTCGTTATCCACTGTTGGGTTATCTGTGTTCTTGGTTCAAGAAAATGAATTTCATGGGGTTGGATTCTTTTCTGTGGATATGCCTGTTTCTGAGGTGGTTTCTTTGTTCTTGTAGACTTGTTGATGAAAAAAAAAAAAAAACAAGAATTTTGTTACTGTTGTGATTTTTTTTATTTCTGTTGGGAGATTTCATGATTTGAGGTATATGTGACTAGGGCACGATGGAGTAGAAAGTATTAAATTGGAAGATATGATCTATTGATAAACTTTCTTGAGTTGAGATATAAAACAGAAGTGAATTATGTCTTTTTGTCCAGACAAAATCCATATATATCTGTGTGGGGGTGGGATTTTTGTTATTTTTGGCTGAATTTACAGCTCTCAATGTTTATCTCTTTTGTTTTTAAGTGGAATTTATATTCAAGCACATCTTTAATAGTGAAATTTTACTGTTTCACTGGTTAGGCTGGCAAAAGATGTTGTGAAAGCTGTCAAGAGAAGGTTGCAGCACAAGAACCCTAAAGTTCAATTACTTGCTTTAACGGTATAATGAGAGAAAAATTCTTTCCTTTCAGTGTGTTCTTGCTTATTAAACTTACACTTGTTACAATTTGAGTCTCGTGCTGCTATACCGTATTATTTGTTGATGTTATATTTGTCATTCCAATTGAGTTACTTTCTGTGTCTTTTTATAGCTTCTGGAGACAATGGTCAAGAACTGCGGTGATTATTTGCATTTCCAAATTGCAGAGAGAAATATACTGCCAGAGATGGTCAAGATGGTAAAGAAAAAGGTAAGTGTGTTTGCATTCATGTTAGGGCATTTGACGCGTGTGATGAATATGATGTATTTTTCTTTGAAAATATGTTTGTAAGTTTTCCTGCTTTCATTTGGCTGTATCAGTAGAAACAAGTTATTTTGAATGAGAATGTAATTCCCAATTTTGATGGAGCAGTTATGCTGTTTATTAGTTGAAGAGGTGCAGATTGCAATTAAACCATAAACGACACTTTGCTTTTGGTATTCTTGTCGGCAATTTGCATTAAAGTCTTATTTCCGCTTTCTCATTTATTTGTTTTGATTCGGTGCAAACATTTGCACTAACATGTTGAAGTAAATGGAATGGGTGTGCTCATATATAGTATGTCATTTATTTGTTTGGTCTTGACATAGTATGTACTCTAATTTGATTTTCGTTATAGATTTTTCGGAAAGTTTTTACGATCTTGCTGCTGGAGTTTAGGCTGACAGCCTGACACTGTTTGATAATTAACCAAGCCTGCTATTGAAATTTCATATTGAATGATAAATGTGCATATAAGATTTCCATTTTCTTATTCTGTTTTTTGATTGCAAGCTTCATGTGTATCTGTCAACAAGAATAGGACCTCACTTTGAGCGTTTGTTTTCATTGGATTTCAGACGGATATGCACGTGAGAGATAAAGTACTGATGCTGATTGGCTCCTGGTGTGAGGCTTTTGGTGCGTCTAGAGGAAAATATCCTCAGTATTATATGGCTTACGAGGAGCTGAGGGTAAATATTCTTGCTCATCACCTTGTGTCGATCGCTAGTAATCTGATCTGTTGGGATATCAGATATGGGTTCCAGCAGTTCCCAGCCAAGGTCGTGTGCCAGATGATGCGAGTCCTGAAATATGGCCTGATCGTAGCACGGCTAGGCATTCAACACAAGGCACGTTAAAAGGAATTGATTAGTACTACTCATACCAACAAGGTGCATCTTCTTTTCTGGTGTCAATTGTGAAAGAACTCTAAAGTTAAGCGTGCTTGGCTTGGAGCAATTTCATGATGGGTGACCCCCTGGGAAGTTTTCAGGGTGCGTGCGAGTGAGGACAAAGCACGCTAGAAAAGACTCGTGTTGGTTTGCGAGGATAGTACATCAATTCTGATTGTGCTCCCGATCCAACATGATCTGTACTGCTCTATTGATATGGTGTTAGAAGGTGTTTGGCTAAGCACGAGCTTGTTTTAAAAACCTACACTTGATAAGACGTTTTTATCTTGTTGAAGTGTTTAATTGAAGACAATTGTGTAATTTAAATGATAAAGTCTGAAGTTTGTCAAAGTACGGTCTTATTTTAGGAATAGCTGGGGTTTCCTAACTTAATGAATATTACGTATATGCTTCTACCATCTTACTTTAGGAGCAAAAAAAAAAAAAATTTACAGCTTTACCGAACACTTTTAAGAAGCTTATAAACTCTCAAGAATCTTATAAGATGTTTTTACTGCTTATAAAACTCTCTCAATTCTTTACAGTCGGTCCCTTTTGGTTTGGTAGTTGAACACAGTGTCTATCTAATATACAGTATATATTAACAGTAGTTGGTTCATTTGAAAAAGGTCGTAAGCTGTCAATACTCTGGAAATTTTGTCAGTTTTTTATTTGGCGCCTGGTGATTTATTTTTTTATTTTATTCTCATGGCAGCGGTCTGGTGTAAATTTTCCTCGACGTCAACCTGATGCAGTTCCTCTAGTTACTCCACCTGTTACACATACAACATCAAGATCACCCCAACCAGGTTATGGAATGCCGAGCAGTTCTTCGACGAGGCTTGATCAAGCCATGGCAGCTGATGATAATCTTAGGTTTGAATATGGTCCAACTCATTAACCAATTATGAGTATTTTACTTGGATACTTGGTCTGTCCTTTTTGTCATTGTTAACGTGTATACTGATTTGTCCATGTAGTTTATCAAGCTTAAACTCCATGCGCGATGTTGTTGAACTCCTGGCTGATATGCTGCAAGCTATTGATCCAAGCGTTCGCTCGGTATTTGCATTTCCATACCTACTTCTTTGGGACAAAAAAACCTGTCACATTTCTAAATATCATTTGTTTCCTTGTAGTCTATTAAAAATGAAGTGATAGTCGACCTTGTTGAGCAATGCCGTGTTAACCAGAAAAAGTTGATGCAGATGTTGGGAACAACCGGGTTAGCCTTAATTCTTTACGTTTATGCTTTTCATTTAGGCAGAGTGCATCAACAACTTCCTATACTATCAACTTTTGTTTCGATAGGTTCCTAATTTTTTTTTTTTTAAGAACCCTTTTAAGTATTGAAATTTTATTTAACAAGCTCAATCTAGAAGAAAATTAAGGTCAATCAATCGTCTTGAGAAAGCTCGTTAAATAAAATTTCAATACTCAAAGGGCTTGAACAAAAAAAAATAGTTTAGGGACCTCGAACCAAAGTTGATAATTTAGGGATCTTTTGATGCATTCTACCTTTCATTTATCCTAATTTTATTCTGATTCATTGTGTAGTTTCTTATTGCTTCATTTTATAGTGATACCCCATAACCTTGGTTCGATTCCTTTAACAGGGACGAAGAACTTCTTGGTCAGGGACTTGAGCTAAATGATAACCTACAGATCGTGCTTGCGAAACATGATGCAATAGCTTCTGGTTCTCCTATACCACCCGGAGTAATTACCCCCAGACGTGTAGCTTCTGAGAACCAAGGCTCTAGTCTCGGGCCTGGTGAAGTCATCACACCTGATAATACCCCTCCTGCACCGATTTTACCTGCTCAGAGCAGTGTTGTCGAAGAAGAGGAGGACGAGGAAGACGACTTTGCACAGCTGGCTAGAAGGTTAATTTAAATTCGAAAAACTTAATCATATTATTATTAGTGTGATTACCATCCTTTCTTCGTTGGACAAAAACTTGTATGACCTGGTTCACAGATTTGAGATCCGTGAATTCCTTCGATCCCACCCTTAGAATCCAAAATGGATCCTAATATACAAGTTTTTATTAGACCCATTTTTTTTAATGGGGGATGGGAGTTCACTTGAATCAAGTTCACGCAAGTGTTAATCTTCTGGTTGGGATACTAATATTGTACCGAATGCAGACATTCAAAAACTACGACTGATGAAAAAAGTGACGCAGCTCCGTCCGAAGATCCCTTAATCCCGGCCATGAGCAACGCACTAGTTCCAGTCGACTTCCCTGCATCCACACGATCAAAAGATCAAGATCTCATCGACCTCCTAAGCCTCACCTTATCAACCGAGCCACAGACTCTCCCTTCCCAAACGTACGCACCAGATCCCGTTTCTTCAACCGGCCCGGGGATCACATTTTCATCGGGGACGTATCCTAGTAGCAACGGCATGACCTTCAACAGTTACGTAGCTCCATGGGCCCAGCCTGCTCAGCCCGTACAGTCCATTCAGCCCCAACTGCAATACCTACCCAATCCATATTCCCAGCCTCAACAGTACCCTCAGCCCCAGTTTCTGTCTCAACCCGTAATACGGGCCCAGCCCGAATACATCACCTCCATGTACCCTCCTCCACCTTGGGCCGCCACTCCCGGTTATTTCAGCAGCCAAAATCCCGTCTCCAGACCGAATTTCCCGTACTCAACTCCTGCGCCCGTGTCTTTATCCAACAATCATTCATTAAACGGAGAGTTACTGGTGAACACCAGCCCGAGGTCTCCTCAGAACAATGGTGGACAGAAGCCGTTTATTCCATCGTATCGGTTGTTTGAAGATCTTGATGTTTTCGGTAATGCAGACGGAAGATTTAAATCTACGAGTAATGGGTCGCCGAATTTGGCAGGGCCGAGCTTGAATGGGGCTAATAACCAGAATATGGTTGGAGGAAGGAAGTGATGTGGTAGTTTCAGCAGCAGAATATAATCTAGTGGATTGTTTTATTTGGTGAATATTTTCTCTTAAATTGTTTGATTTTGTTTTACTCAACTGACATAGGTGGTGTAAGTATTAGATATTTTCAGTAACGCTCATTGCAGTCTAGGTTGAGAATAAGAGGTTGGTCTTTACATATTTTTTACAAACATAAATTAGCTTCTTTAATAAATTAGAATGACCGGGGTGCTTTGGAAAATCACAACTCTTGATTAAAGCTTCAGATCATATTATAAATGCATTGTTTTCTAAGAATTGTATATCTTCATTAATTGTTCCAATTAAGCATCATACAACAAAAAGAAATGCCATTCTTGTGTTTAACGATATAATATATTAATATTAGCAAATAAGATGTAAAATGCATCCAAGTTTAATAGAATTTACCCGCTTACGAACTAACACGATTTTAAGGGGGTGTTTGCAACTTCAACATAGTAGGATAGAAGCACTTTTTTTAAAAGTAGATGCGATCCAACTTTTTCAAAATATAAATGCTTCTACCTTGAATAGTGATTGCAAACACGCACTAATACGATTTCACAAGCAAATGTCTTAAAGAGTGAATCACCAACCAGATTTTAGTAGTATTTCACAAGCTACTAACCCAATTTTAACACAATAAAATTTATATTAGTCTAGTCTACCATACAAACTGAGTGAAGTGCTGGAGCTGTAATTCAAAAGGGGAAAAGCAAAAGGACCACACATACATACAAGTATACAACAGAAAGATGATTGAAGAATGAGTTCACCATGGTTGAGAGGTCTCATTCGCATATATCGAGATACGAGCATCATTAGCACCAGCAGCAAGCAGTACTCGATAGGGATGGAAATCAAGGCAGCTGACAGATCTCCTCCTTTGAGCCATGAAAGTCGAATGATAATGAATGATGCCTAATGGCTCGCCTTCCAATTTGAACACTTTGATGAGTTTCTTGGCTGACCCACATGCAATAATGGGTGCATGTCTATGAACAGCTAGAGCTGTAAGTGAATCCCTATGGGCATCGATTATGAGGTAAGAACTTTGCATACGTCTCGTATCCAGGAACTGAATATCTCCAGCTTGTGATGCACTAATAATCTAAAAAAAAGAAAGACAAAAAGTCACGTTGATAGGAAGATTGGACTTTTTTTCGATTAATTTCTCTTGTCTCACCTTTGTTGGTTCTTGACCAGGTAGGAAGCCAATCCCTACGACTCGTTTATCGCGTTGAGTGTGTGCTTGGGTTTCCTTGACGAGCCTAAATAAGGGAAGAACAACAGAGTTAGGTGAAAATAAGTTGTGAAGAATATCCAGAATGAATAGACTTGTGGTTGTAGGTCCAGAACGAGTTAAATGAGGAACAAGTTAAATGAGGGTAAGATGTCTAAAGGGGAGGGGTGAATAGACTTTTTTACAAACTTTTTTGTGCACTCAGCTGGTCAGCTGAGTCAACTTCAAATAGGCTAAATTTAGTGCAGCCTGTAAAGCTCGAGTATGATAACAATCCTACTGACTGCTTATCTAAGCTGATCAATTGGATTACTATCAAACAGAACTTGTGCAGAAATGTGTAGGCCCTTAGAGTATACTCGTTGTGCTTGTGAAAATCCTTTCCTTAATTATGAAAACTCTTTATCCACTAATTTACAGATGAATAGCAGAAGCTTTAGAAAATAAAAAACCGTTTATTAAATTAAAAAAAAAAATGATGGAATGATATATGAAAGGTATGTTATCGTGCTTGAAAAAGGCATGTGTATAGTTAGTGCTCACACGGAGGTATAATGAAGCCAGAAATGATTATGGGGTTAAAAATGGCTATAGAAGAGACATTACTTTACCAGAAAAGATAAAAAGAGTTCTTACATCTTAGGAATACGAATATCGTATAATCTGACATAACCATCTGCGAAACCAGCAGCAATTTCGCCTCCTTGAACTCGAGAAACAGCCTACAATTAATAAAATCAAATGATCAGCAATTCTCAAATTTAGATCCAAAGAACAAGAAACAGAAATAGATGGCCATGCGAGAGAACCATTTCAAAAGTACCAGAATACAAAATGTAATAACAAATTTGTCAAAGTAAAGCAATTAAATGAGTATAGTGGCATATAAAACCCACCAGTGCTGAGATTCTTGACTCATCTGGTAAGGAAATCTTATTAACGAGTTGCTCTTTGTTTAGATCCCAAGCCATGATGGATGAAATCTCTCCCGAAGAAAACTAGGCAGGGCAGAACTAAGGAGATTACTTGGGAATATAATACCAAATAACAAATGTGCTCAATGTGCCACTAATGCATAAAATAAACACAATCATATGCAGAATTAAAAAGTTCTTTGGTCCCATAACTCGTCTACTGTTCAAAATTGGCCCCAATAAAAAAAAATTGTCCATTTTTGGTCAAAAATCAGCGAAAATTTGAATTGGTATCGTTTTATGTCATGCGATTACCTAATTTTGGCCCCATAATTTGTCTACTGTTCAATTTTGGCCCAAACTAAATCCTCATGTGACGTGACGACACCGTTCTAAAATTCTGGCAATTTTGGGACCAAAATCAGACAAATATTGGGAGTAAATCGAAAACTTAATATTTTCGGGACCAAAGTTGGCCAGTGGAAAAGTTATGAGACCACAAAAAAGTTTAACTCATCATATGTGTATCACATAGTATGATGACGTACAACATATCCTGACTGCGGTTGCCAATCTACATGTGTGACCCTGAATTGAAGGAAAAGCAGTAACTAACTTTTGCTGTTCTAATGACGCATAATCTTTCCAAACCCGGATATTTCCATCACCTATATATAAAAACCGAGCAGTATTCAGTTAAAACTAAAAATTAAAATCTGTAAAGGGATGCCTTCATACATGAGGCAAGAGATTTACTTGATGCAACAAGAAGCAAGTCACGAGACACAGCTTGGAAACTCCTTTGTCAGGGTTATCATGGTTCCTGAAACTGTTAAGCACAGTTGCTTCCTCATAATTATATATCCTACCAAGTTATAAATGAAAAAATTAGTTCTAACATAATAAATAATTCCTCTGTCTCGTCCAATTTTGATTGTCACTTTAAATAGAATAAATATCCTAATTTTGTTTGGTCATTTCTTGACAAAAAAGAAAATAAAAGAACTTTCAATCTTATTTAATACTATTATTTTCTCAACCAAACCCACTTTACACCATTTAATACTATTATTTCCTCCACCAAACCCACTTTACCCATTCTTTACACCATTTAATTCTTATTATCTCCTATTTTTTCTTAATCTCCGGGATAGGTCTTTGAACCTTCCCTATTTGAATACCTACGATGAGCTTTTTTTGGGATAATAAAAAAAATAGGATGGAGGGAGTACAACAATAATTCCAAAAAAACTAGTGGATCAAAAAGCAATATACAAAATAAAACATTAGATTAGTCCAACCTTCAACCAGAAAAAGACTATGAACTATAGAACACTTGTCACATATAACTCCCAGTTAAATATAAGATTTTTCATGAGCCAATTTCATATTAAAACAAACAAAGAGAAACCTAACTTCAATTATGACTAGAATGTTTTAGGGAAGAAGATAACAAGAGAAAACACAAGAATGATCTCAGAAACTATTTAGTTTCTAGGTCAGTTGAAATTTTCTTGAATCATCCATCAGGATTCATACTTGTCATACAACCAAATATAAACTAAAACTGATTAATGCAAACCATAAAACTGTCCTACAAATGAAACATAAGTCAATCCATTCAACATTCAACAATAGAAGCTCCATATACACTTCCTACCTAATTCTTTCATTTTCATCACAAGCAATCACAACCGGTGAGAATGGCTGCATCAAAACAGCCTTGGTGCCATTTTCGAACATTGTATCCCAACTGGTGATTCGATTCTGCAGTTTACTCACAGCTACAAAGAGAAAAAACAATATTAAAAGACAGCAAGTAGAATAACAGGAGAATCCATGAGCAGCAGTTAGAACATACATGAGTTTTGGCACTTGACTATATAATCAAGTGCCAGTTTCTCCCTTTCTTGCCTTCTTGTAGCATTTACATCTTCCTTTGCAGTAAGTGTTGGAAAAATTAGTTGGCGTGTAGACGAAGATGGCTATGAAATTGACAAGGAATAAGTCGAGTCAAGAGTTAGACTGATGATTTTCTCCCTCTACCAATATTGCCTAAGACGATATTGGACAAATGTTTTAACAAAAATTCACAACAACAATTTAAATTAAACGGTTCCATAACAATCAGTAATGGTAATAGCCATTCCAAGATGGAAAAAATTACGACTTTAAAGCTTTCCGACAGCTGCACTCGTGCGAACCAAACAATAATCGAAAAACTATGAGGGAATAGAATAGAAAACAACAAATTCAAGAATCAATTATCTAAATCGGTTCTCATTGATGAATACTAAAATGAGGGAATAGAATAGAAAACTTGACCTCATATGACAAGATTCAAGAATCAATTATCGGCTCATAAAATTCAGAAACTTTACATTAGTGAATGATCGAGAGTTAAATCGGTTGTTATTCAGTGATGACAGAAGCAAGCAATCCCTATAATCAATGATCACTCTTGAATTGCTTAGAAGAAGAGTGACTTTATTTGGAGAAAAGTTGCATCGATTGCAAAAATGAAATGTACTCACTAGAATTTGCAGTGTGTGTATTCCAGTTTCCAATGTATGATGTGACGATGCCACGTGGATAATAAAATGACTAGAGTTGGTCCTGGGCCCCGTTAGATATGGGCCTAAGAAGGCCTAGCATTCAGAGTTTCCCCACCTTAATTATCCCAATTTATTAAAATGGGTGATTATTTCAAACTAAGTAAAAACTAAAGATTGATATTTATGTGCATCAATTGCACTGTGCAATTGAATTTAATTTTAATTTGAATTAATTATAATATAGAATTTGGATAATTTTATCTTTCATTTCTTTTTTCATTTCCAAACTCTGAACCCTAAACCATGAACCTTGAACCCTGAACCCAAATTCGAACCCTGAATCATGAACCTTGAACCCAAACCCTTAATCATTCGGGTTGGGTCCGAGTCTTGTTTAAAATTTGAAATATAAAAAAAAAAACCTGAAATTCAATCAAGATCAATTTAAATTCCACAGAGCGATTGTCTGTATAAATATTACCCAAAACTAAATAGGAAAGCAACTTTTTTTTTTTTTATAAAAAATACCCCAAACTTTTGAAATATTAGCCGGAAGCAATTTTTATTATCAAGCACCATCCACTTTCGATTCTCCTTTTAGGCTTTTACACGATTTTTCTGTATAAATATCAATATGTAAGTAGTTATAGCAAAATATATCACACCATTATGTAACAAAAGATCGGGTGTGCTTAAAATTAACACACGATTTGACAGTATTTCAATCAATGAAATATCTTCTACAACTCGATTGGCAAACAGAGTTAATAATTTATATCTTGACCTATTGATAGGAAATAAAATACGTTTACGGTTTATCCTTTGCACTACACAGGAAGATCATGCAATGAAACAATGCAGTAGATTAACAATTAAATTATATTAGTCGAGAGAGCATTTTAAATTTCAACTATACAAATTGAACAAAGTGCCAGATCTGTAAATGAGTTGACATATTTACACCTTTCTTCACCTATAAACAACAAAGATTATTTGTCAAAGCCTCCATAGAATGTGTTGATCCTTCACTTTCCAAAGATGACCCGAATGTGGAGGCTTAATTAATATATTATACACCTTCAAGAGCGGTCCCACCTGTACCTTCATAAACAGAAGTCCATTGGGTCAAATTTTTCGACCCGGTTTGAGTTCATCGTGGTGGAGAGATCTCGTCTGCGTATATGGAAACACAAGCATCAGCAGCACCAGCAGCAAGCAGTACTTGATACGGATGGAAGGTGAGGCAGCTAACGGATCCTATCTTCTGGGCCATGAAAGTCGGGTAATAACGAATTGTGCCTAACGGGTCGCCCTCCAGATTGAACACTTTGATCAGTTGCTTGGCTGACCCACTTGCAATAATGGGTGCATGTCTATGAATGGCTAGAGCCGTTAGTGAACCCCTATGGGCATCTATTGTGAGGTAGGTATTTTGGGTATTTCTCATATCCAGGAACTGAATATTTCCCGCTTGTGATGCACTCACAATCTGAAAAAAGAAAAGAAAAGACATGACATAAATGGAGGGAGGTGGGTGGAGGGTGGGGAAGAGGGGGGAAAGAAAAAGTCACCTTAGCTGGATCACGGCCGGGTTGGAAGCCAATCCCCACAACTCTTTCGACTCGTTGAGTGTGAGGTTGGGTTTCACTTACAAGCCTAAATGATACAGGTTAAAAGCAAAGTTAGGTAAAGATAAGTTCTGGGAAAAAGGATGAACAGATCACATATTGAATACATTTTGTACCCACTAATTAACAGTAATAAAATAGCAGAGATGAATGCCTCAGAAGCTGGAAAAGAAACAGCAGAATGTTTGATGCTTTTTCTTTTAAATATTCATGAACAGTATGGAAGGTATGACTGGAAAGGCATGGTGGCACGACCAGACAAAGAAATGGCTATAGAAGTGACCTCATTTTACCAGAAAACATAAAGAGTTCTTACATCTCGGGAGTACGAATATCATATAATCTGACATAACCATCCACAAAACCAGCAGCAAATTCACCTCCATGAACTTGAGAAACAGCCTACAAATTAATGAAATTAGTTGACCAGCAATTTCTTGAATGTTCAGCTGAAGAGCAGCATGAACAAATTATACGCCTAGGCGCACAAAATCAACCAGAGAAGCGGAATGGGCAGAAATTGTTGACCCAAATATCATACGTCCTATTTCTTTAGGTAAGTTCAAGCTTTACAGATTCGGTTATATAGATACAAAACACATTGATTTGAAAGGAGAAATCAGACAAATATATGAACATAATAAAATTACATGATACATCAACAGAAAATAAACAAAAATAGATAAACATGAATATAGTGGCAAAAAAAAAACCCACCAGCGCTGTTATACTTGAATCTTGGGGTAAGGGAATTGTTTTGACAAGTTGCTCTTTGTCCAGATCCCAAGCCATGATAGAAGAAATCTCTCCAGAAGAAAACTAGGTAAGGCAGAATAAAGAAGATGAATACAGGATGATAAATATATTAACATATATGAAAGATATAAACAATCACACACATATTGTAGTAGTGTGTTACATACAAGATATCCTGACTGCTGTTGCCAATCCACAACAGCATTCACACTGCGAACACCAGGTCTGTGGCCCTGAATTGAAGGAAAAGCAGTAACTAATTTCTGCTTTCCCTTTACTGTGTAATCTTTCCAGATTCGGATATTTCCATCATCTATATTAACAGAAAAGGAGTAGAGTTCAGCTAAAAGGTAAAAGAAAGTTAGGGCATGGCTTCCTACTTGAGGTAAGAAATTTACTTGATGCAACAAGAAGCAAGTTCTCGTCAAACTCGTTTACGAGACACAGTTTGGAAATTCCTTTGTCAGGGTAATCATGGTTACTGAAACTATTAAGCAGGGTTGCTTCCTCATAATTCCACACCCTAACAAATTACACATGAATAAATTAGCTCATCATAATAAAGAGTATAAACAAAATATGAAATGAAAATAATCAATGACTGCAAAGACCAAAGAGAAACTCAACAGCAAAGAACATACACCATAGAAAACTAATCACATACGATTTCGCAACTAATTTTTTTAAAAAAAAGTGGTGTATAACATTTCATGAACCAATTTCACCCTGAAACAAAGTAAAACAGTTAGAAGACATCCACACTCGTATCCATCACCATCATAGACCAAAAACATGAGATGAAAGAGAAACTTCCTGATCATCATATAAGAGAGAAACTTAAAATTCTAAACTCGGGCTTGAGTCCATGCCAATAACATCACTTTGGGAAGAAAACAACGAAAAGACATTTTAGCCCCTCTACTTCTAGGGCAGTGAACTTCCTTTCGTTCACGTGGCTAGATGTTTTTGAGACTTGAAATCATATTTATTGTATCAAAAACAATCACCATGACTAATCATGTTTAACCTCACCAAACCTCATAACATCAAATTAATTTCCTGCTAATAAAGTAGAAAAAAAAAACAAGAGAAAATCTTTGGGCACGGATTAGCAATAGTAACTATGCCTATGGCCCTATACTCTAAACAAGAGAATGCTTTTTGTAACTAGGTCAATTATAGAATTTATCTTGAATCAGCCTTAAAGATTAGTGCAATAAAAGCTGCATATAACATGGTGCACTGATTTTCCCACCTAATCCTTTCATTTTCATCAGAAGCAATAACAACAGGTGAGAATGGTTGCAGCAACGCAGTCTTGGTGCCTGTCTCAAACTTTGTATCCCAACTGGCAATTTGATTATGCAGTTTACTCACAGCTGCCCAAAAAAAAAAACAATATTAGAAGATAGCAAGTACCACCAGGCAAAACAGGAGGGTAGTCATCAGTTAACAACTTACAGGAGTGTTGGCACTTGACTATGTGATCTAGAGCCACTTTCTCCCTTTCTTCTCTTCTAGCCACTATATCTTCACTATCATCCATTGCAGTAAGAAGTGGCTTTGAAAAGTGACCACAGCTCCAATTATAGATCATTGATTGTGGTAATAGACTACGTTCTGTAGCACCAGATGGCCCAGGAGAAGCTAAAAGTGGATCAGCTAGTCCTGAATCTGAAGAATTCATCAGCTGTGGCCTAAATTCCAAGGAGCAAACTCTCCGCATTCCTGTCAAATAGCTAGGTCTAGGAGGACTAACAGGAGGAGTTCTAAAAGTCAGTGGCAAATGGCCGCCTACAGAAAAGAACAGGAAAAAATATAAGCTTATATGCAAACCAATAAAACAAAAGGACATTAAAAAAAATGTAAATAACAAAAAAATTCAATGGAATAATACAGCCTACAGGTAGAAACATTTAGCTTTTTACCCAATCAATGGGCATAAATGCAGAGAAACCCATGGTCTCTAAATAATACCATAATAAAAACAAGGGCTTACCTCCACTGAGTTCAAACCAAGATGAAGAACGAGCTAACCCAGCAAGACTAGAGCTTGCCGTTGTAATTGATTCACCAGGACGAGCGTTTATACCAGCTGGCTTGACAGATTTGTCAACTACTTGTTCAATACCAATAATGGCCAAAACTCGCCGTCCAAGGCTTGCGACACGGGGCGATGGGTCCTTGGCTAGATTGCACATAGCTAACACACACTGTGAATATAGTGCATTATCTAGTGGTCTTCGCGTTGAATGGTTGAGGACCCCATTACTAACATAACCATTGAGTGCCCCAGAATCAGAATGCTGAGATGAATCATCAGAAAGTGGAGAACCATGCATTATACCAGAGGTGGCAAGTGGGCTACTGGTGGATACTCTTCCATCACGGGACACAGACGGGCTGTCATTCCTAACCCTTAACAATGGAGCAATAGGAGATGGAACTATACTTCCATAGTGGGTTGGAGTTGTGTAGCCACTACCAGAACCCTTGACTGCAAAAGATGGCAAGGATGTCAGAACAGACCCGGATTGGGGCTTCCAGTATGCAGCAGCAACTGACTTCAAGTGTTTGTTGTGGCCAAACGCAAAACGAGACAGAGCTGCACAGATCATGAACAAAGTTAGTCCACAACAACGTTTCGCTAACTAAGTAAAGAGGACATCATGGGAGGAAAAGTGCATACCAACAGCAACTTCAGCTCGAACCACTGGGCTACCATCAGAAACAACATTTAAAAGGCTTTTAATAATACTAGCTTCAGCCCGAATTTTTTCATCATCATCGCAATCTTCATCTCCATGACCATCTCTTGACGTGTCAAACCCAACATCAAGAGCAGTGCCTAGAGCAAAAACTGCTGCCGCACGAACCTTCAGAAAAGTTCATCCGAATATAAATTGTATGTTTTTCTTTTCTTCTTTTATTTTTTGGATAGAAAAAAAGGGAGCACAAATAAAGTACTACTGATAAAAAAGAGAGAAACCTCTGGCTGGGGTTCAGAAAGTAATGGTGCAAGAATAGCAGGTGCATCAGCCTGCAGACCTAACTGTTGGGCCTCCAAAAAGTCCTCCCATAATTTGGCAAGGCACAAGCATATCCACTGAAGAAAGAGTGGTTCCGTTTGTGCTTCGTTAGGAGACGAGCACTGAAGGTGCTTGAGGCAGACATGTATCAGATCAGCTGCAATACACGTTTCCTGGCCCCGCCTGTGACCATCTACAATCACAGCCAAAACGAAAGCTGCCATTGCACGTTGCTCAGGGTAAGCTTCAACACTGTCCAGAAACTTAATAAAATATGTGTGCCCTCCATCCTTCACAAGATCAACCTGACAAGACTGTAGAAACATATGTAATGTATAAGGGGTTGATTGATGTGCTCAATTTTTTAAATAGATGGTAAAAAAATGTATCGTAATCTTATATAGAGAAAGTATAAGGCGGATATGCCCACAAGTAGCCGGCTATGTCTAAATACAGACAGACACGCTCACATGAAATAATAACATCAACAAAATGTGAGAACATCACATAAACAATGCAATCCAATGCAGCAGTTCTGTTTCAAACTCAACCCCCAGGATCTTCCCCTAATCCTATCTGTTTACAGTTCTCAAAATTTTCTACTTTCAGGCTCCACTCTGTTTCATACATATTTCAGTTCTTTAAAAGATATTACTTTTTTATAAGAATAAAGAATCTAAATATACATGTGGCCACCCATGGTGATGGAGTTCACAAAGTTTGCTATTCAAGTTGTAACTAATATGGATTAGGTAATCCTACGTTGAAAGCATCAATGTTCTATTTTGTAAATTATCCAGACTTTAAAATAACGATTGGGTGTTCTGACCCAAACATTAGCATGGGAGGCTGCACTAGGAAATGGAATAAGTCCTCAAAGCTCTTTTATGTACCTTATCCAGTGCAAGAATCTTTGTCCAGATGAACACGAGAATTTGTCGCAGCTCTGGAGTGGTGGTCTGTAGGAGCTTCAAAACATAAGGAAATATTCCCACGGATAAGGCCTGAAAGGGGAACAAAGACAGATACATGTCAAACCATATAGTTTTACATTGACTACAATATAAAAACCAGGGAATCCAGAAGGAAGTACCAGCTCCACAGCCCATGGTCCCATATCCAAAAATCTACCTAGAAGTGCCAGAGCACGAAATCGATGGCATTGACTAAGTAAGACCTGAATAATAAAATAAAAGGATATATTTCAACAAATTATTCGAAAGAAGTTTTCGCCAGATGAAGACAAATAAGAATATCAACAAATACATGCAAAAAAGTGTTCTGCTAAACCAACATAAAATACCAGCTAATGGAAAACTCAGTTTTCATTATTCGATAAAGCACTAAAGCAGCATTACTATGCTATTGCAGGAATTAAGAAGATTTGTTTCCAAGAGCTGACTGAGAATTCTCTAAAAAGAACAAACTAAGCAATTATGCCGCAATGTGGAGACAGCTATATGGATCATATCCATCTCACTTGGTCAAGATACATGCTCTGGTTAATATTTAAATGTCTATTTTTAATTTCTTAATACTTTCTTTCTGAGCCTCCCTACCCTATAGATTTGAGTTGAAGATTCTATACTTTCTAATGAACCAGTGCATCTAAACTTCTCTCATGCACATGACTATACCATCTTAGTCGTGTTTCTCTAATTTTCTCATCTACTGTGGATACCCCCCACCATCTTTCTAATGCAGTCATCACTTCTCTTTAATGAAAAAGCAGAACTGTAAAACATAGTACGAATAGAAAATTCAGACAATGTGAAAATTATTATCTAAACCCCAAGGTAAGGAAATTCAGCCCCTATACTTGAGTAGGAGCATGCAATGAGTCTCACCTGAAGAACAATTGGCAACTGTTCTGGAGGTTTCTTATTTTCTGATCCATGATCAAGCCACACTTTAAAAGCTGTTAGCTGCTCTGTAAAGAATGGGCTCGGCTGAAGATTTTGGTGTGGGGGGGGGGCTCGGATTAGGGTCATATATTGATATATTAAATAACAAGAAATAGTCATATGTGCTTTTATACTGGTTATTGCAATATTCATTCAAATGTGAAAAATTATTGTCAACACCTGGAACTCTGCATTTGGGTCGTCAACTAAAGTTGGAAGTTGAGAAAGGCAGATCTCAGCAGCCATGTCCCATGCATCCCTACAGAGTAATAGCATTAAAAGAAGGTGATAGATCAATATCAGCACATGAAAAAAACAGGATTTAATATGCATATGTGAAAAGCATAAAAATAGAAGTTACCACATATGATGCTGATGAGTCGGTGGCAACATTGGATACGAAATTGGTGAACAATTTGCAGAGTGCATAATCCTTTCAGCAAGTAAAAAATTCCTGAACAGACTGGCAACTAAAAGATCTTGCCTAAATAATCTTTGGAATAAGTCTGCAGAATTTAAGTCCATGTTTAGATGGCAGTTAATAAGCTGCCCAACAGTAGAGCTTATGAAGATCACATGAAAATTAAATCTCTCTTTCATTACCATGAGGGAGTACATTCCAGGCAATAGTGTCAGTCACAGCTGTGAATATCCAGTTCAATTCCCCAAGAAGGGTCTTGCGGTCTGTTTGGCGACCAGGAATTCTATCTATCAGAGAATAATCAAAAGACTCATGCAGCAGTGACCGAGTGCAAAACCTGAATAATTTATGCACAAAGTTCATTTAAAGATATTACCTCAAGAAACATTTAAAGGAAACAATACTGAATACTACTGCACAGGTATACTATTCAAGCAAAACACTCATGTCATGCAGCAGTACACAACCAACCATGCCAGACGCCTTTCTGATTGAAAGCAGTTACAGTTGTATTGAAAAGAGGGAGAAATATTACAGAAACGGAACTATAGTTAGCCGAACAGATGAAGTGAACATTAAGTGGTCAAACGACAATCTTGAATTTAAGCAGGTTGATGAAATATGGTCAACTGGGAAATTATATGTACAAATAATGATAGGAGCTGTGAAATTAGAGAAACGATTGTTTATTAGCAAATAATGATAGGAGCTGCGAAATTTGAAGCAAGAGTTTAGAAACCTAATTCATTTTTCATAATCCAAAAAACAAAGAGCAGTATCTATCAGCACGATCATAACCCCAAGTAATTCAGGAAAATGAAAATTAAAATTACCGATGGCTAAATAATTTAATGAAAAACAAAGCAAGGAAGAACAGAAATGACAGTTCCATTATAGAGACATAGTGAATCACCATCTTAATGCCATTTTTATGGGTGTTGTGAGGCAGGAAGTAAATACATCAGCAGGAAATTCAGCACTCTGCGGAAGTGTCTCGTGAGCTTCACAGGCTGCAAGCAAAATGCAGTCTCTTACGGCTGACGAACTTGACGTACTACAATCCTGAAGCTGAAATAAATAAATAAATAAATAAATTTAAAATAAAATTACTAAATGAGAAATTCATAAATAGTGAATATCAGATTTGAAGACAATACCTGATTGAAGGCACTGACAATCAGTCCAGCAGCAGAGCAGTCAAACACATATATCGAAGGTGTCTTCAGCCAGGAATCCAGATCACTAATTGGTAAAGGGATATACTGCGTATAACTCTGTACAAACAGCTATATAAAAAAGGAGAGCTAGGGGAAAGGTGTGCAAAAGAAATGTTAGTCAAGAAGAAAAGACCTTATTAAATAGCCAAATTTCACCATTGGGTGTTGGCTTAGGCACTCCATGTCCATTGTAGTGAAAGAGAACTCTTTCAGATTTTGCATATTTGCGGCATGTTGTGCACAGTTTTTTCACTTCATCAACAGTGGGATCTAACGAATATTTGTAACGAGCCTGTCCATGTGTACAACTATGTAAGTCAAACATTCTTGCATATATATATATATATATATTGGAAACAGATTACCCCTTTGTATTATTTTGTTTTTGGAAATTAAAAAAATGAATAATGATGTGAAGGGGGAAAACATATTTTTCATACCTTGGGTTGCCACCTTTCATACTGTTGATTCAAGGTTCTTCCTATTGTTTCAAGAGACTTTTGTGGGGCCATTGAGAATGGATCTGAAAGAGGGTAATAAGGCACATGAACAAGACAAGAAATAACATTATCCTTATTCATACACAGAAGATGAAATTTTTCATAACACTGAAATGCAATTGAGAGTGTCTAAGACAGACCAAATAGTAATATGGAAAAAAGTATCAGGAGATCAATTTAAGGCCACGAAATATGTTGTCTCCACTTAACGCAGAACATTCATTTCATAGAAGTATACAAATAGAAAGATTAATCTAGCTATATGACTAGGTATCCTAAATGGAGTAAACGACTTAGTAGAAACATTTCCCGTTGATTCCCTTTCATATCAAGTTTGGTTTCCTCCCCTTCAGACCAAGCCTGCCTTACAACTTCTCCAAACCATTTGCATTTATCAATGCACTACAATCGTGAGCCAAGTACAACAAATAATAGCAGGGAAAAAGCAATGCCAAACTCCCAACAGAAATGTCTCCTCTAAAGTATAAGCCTGATCTAATTAATGTACTTCAGGCAATCTTCTTCTCGTAGGTCTCTTCAATTGCCTATATATTAAGATAAATTGAGGTGCAAATTTTCAATGAATGAAAACCAAATCAGAGCATGAGCTGAGAGCATCATCAACTATTAGCATAAAGCTACATGCTACAAATCTATTGCATATACACCTAATAAAAAAGATCAGGATAACAATGTAAGGTGGTCACATGCCACATTGCAGATGCTTTTATAATGAGATTAACTGATAAATAGTGGTATTCGCATAAAATCTTCAGTTTAAGAACTCCAAAGATCACCCAAAAAAAATTCAAAAGCGACAGTTTTCTACAGAGATACAATGTGATCCATAATAGAAAAATCAAGCAACTACAATTAAAATCATAGACATTCACACAGCTAAGTAAATATGAGTACAGAATGGCAGGACAAGACTATACCGATCCAGCATTCCATCCGAGCACAAGGAGATATCATAATTACATCAGGTGGATCGACGCTGATATTTAAACACAAAACTAGAGCAACACATCCCGTCTTCATCTGCAATAAATGCAAAAGGTTAACACAGAATTTAATAACCCATCCAGGAAAAAAAAATCATAGCTAGAAAAATATATAAAATCATGCCAGACAGTAAAATCAATGAATTATATAATTCCAACAGATGACCAACAGAAATCCATTTCTCCAGCCCATAGATCCTTGACACACAGATTGGCTACAGAAGGCCAGAAGCTGTATTTAGGTTTAGGTTCAGTATTTTGTGCAAAAGGCACAATAAATTGTCAAGGTAAAAATCAAGAATGCAGCCATCTCACAACAGCTGCGGACAAAGCAAGATTCAAACTCTCATATTCAAACCCTAAGTCAGAAATCCTTTCAAATAATAAATAACTTCACAAATGCAATTTATGGATGCAGTTTGGTAAATCTGGACTACAACTATACCCTTGTTTGACAAAAAGGCTATATAACAAGAAGTCGTGACATATTCATTCATTAGGAAGACAAAAAATCTTCACAAAATACAATTTCGCAGAACTGAAGAAGGAAATATTATTGAAATTTGAAAATAATTATTAGGATGTTGAAATAAAACCCCAGAATTGTATTTATAGGTAGTAAAACCTTAGAACAAATCTGAAAAGGAACAAAACCCTAAATTAACTAGAAAGGTCCCTTCAGGGCCAACTTTCTGAACCAATATATGTACTCAGACCATTCATGCATATCTTGTGCAGCCCAATAATGATATGAAACTTGTTCAACATCAAAAAGGCTAGGTCCCTTCAGGGCCAACTTTCTGAACCAATATATGTACTCAGCCCGTTCATGCATATCGTGTGCAGCCCAATAATGATATGAAACTTGTTCAACATCAAAAAGGCTAGATAATAAACAAAACTAGACCTAACTACCAAAACATGAGAACATAATAGAAGGCCATAACAACAAAATAACGAGAATTTACACAATTGGTTTCATATCCTTCTCCAGCAAACGCTCATCTAAGTCATGCAACTACAAGTTCCATCTACTCTTATTCATCAAGATAGTAATAACATTGAGGATTTCCCTTTTGGGTTTATTAATGAGAAATCTTAGAAGTGCAAAATAATGGATACAGTAAACTTGTTACGGATAAGATGAAGCTAGGCCATAAGAATGATTATCATTGTATATGAAATTTGACATGAGTTAGCAAATAGTTGACCCTAAGAAGAAAAGAGAAAGCAATCCATATCAACGTCATAAAGCAATCCATATCAACGTCATATTCATTTGGTTCACTTAAACATCCTATATCCATGTTTGTAAAAAAGTATCCTGTCTTATAAACGACTTCAATAGTGACTTCTGCTCTTGCCTCCTCCAAGCAGTCTGAATAGAAAGAGCGCAATCATCAACATCAAATGTTTGAAATGCCAACACCCTTATTGAAAACAAGTATTTTAATTATAAGATTCCTCACAGTGATCGTTTTAAAAAAGATGATCCTGAGTACTTCCAAAAAGCACCCGCATTTAATATCATCCTACAACTACCCTTACTGAAAACAGGAGATCCTGAGTGCTGATCCCTTACCAAAAACAAGAATTTTAATTAAAAGATTCCTCACTGTGAGCATTTTAAACAAGTGATCCCGAGTGCTTTCAAAAAGCACCAGCATTTAATGTCAATCCTACAACTACAGAAAAGAACTATCATAGTTAACAATACCATGAAGCACATTCATTAACCTCCAATTATCTGTTGCACCACATTGTCCATTTAATCATATATAAGTATAACAAGCTACAAATGCATCATCATGACAACATTACAGAGCTTACGCAAACCAGTTTACTCGACAGCGTGTTCAAGACTACAAGATTTCTGCTATTTCTGGCAAAATCTAAAACTCAAAGAGGACTCAGGTTATGTAACAAGAAAACTTGACAAATAAATTGGCCCAATAGAAAATATAGATTCGGTAGCTTACTCTATCCCGAGGCCGCCATTTGGAGACTAGACCACTGTCTGAAGGTCCAGCGGGCATGCAGTCCTCAAAACCATCATGCCGGAGCTCGCACAACACAACAGTTTGCGGCAAGTAAGACATGCTTGTTGTGGTGGTCATTGCTGCGTAGCTACTGCTTGGGACCTCAGATAAATCGCGGACATTGCTATCGTTATCAATAATGCTACTGGTGCTATACACGCTCCTCTCGCCTTCCTCATCCACATGATTCCCATTCTCGGTGAACTCATCCAAGTGATTCGAAACAGCGGTCGTAGACTGCGAAAACCGTGATGCGGCCATCAAATCCCCCAATGCCATAAAAGAATCCTAATTTGTAATCCTTTTCAGCCCTGCCCTAGTCGAACTGATTTCGGAAGGCAACTCATAACAAGAACCCTAATTACACCGATTAATCGCAAGACCCGAGGGTTTTAGGCAATCTTCAGTTCCTGTGCCGAGTGAATGAAGTAATGAAGATAGAGTGCGGCAGATTTGGGTGAGGGAACAGGCGGCGATTAATCGACAAAACCGGTGAAAGAACGGCGCAAAGTGATGGGCAGAGGAAAGGAGAGAGAATCCAGCACTTGAAAACCCTAGGCGGCGCAGTCGCAAGTGAGGGCGGTGACGGCGGCTGGACAGGTGGAGTCGATGGAGGCGTAGATATACATATACATACAGAGAGAGAGAGGCTGGATCAACAGAATCGAAATAGAGTCAGGGCGATGTCAAGTTTAATTTTGGCGATTTTATTACCAACACTTAATTTTTAGGGAATTCTATTTTCCATTATTAAATTAATAATTATCTTAAAGTTTAATTATAATTCTCGTTTTCAATTTGGCATTATTGTTAGTTTTAGGGTTCTGCGTTATTAAAGCACGTTTTTATTTTATTTATTTTTTTTTTTTTGGGGGACATGAGTGTTTTTTTTTTTTAAACGATCGTGTTTAGAGTTTTTTTTTTTTTGAAACGTCGTGTTTAGAGTGTTATTATACGCATCAGAAGTGAATCCTTATCCGTCTAATTAAATCAAATTAAGGGATAAAATTAGTGGTTTACTTTCTTCAACATCAAGTTCAAAACATTGCAAATCACTATTATCCGATTTTTTGGAGCATTGTTGTTTTGGATTAGTATTGCGATTTCTTATACTGCCTAGTGTAATAAATAGGGGGAACCTTTTTTCCCATTTTTAATATTATATTTTGAAATAAGTGTTTTTTCAGATTTAAATTTCATATTTAATTTTTTTTTTCATTTTACCCCACCTAAAACATCTCTCAACATTTTTTATTTTCTTGTATTTATGATTCTTCAATTATTTCTCATATATTTCTTATATTATATATAAAAAATATTTAATTTGAGAGTAAAGATATATAATTTGATGTTCATTACGTTTATTATAAATAAATCTATTAAAAGAGAAATGAAAGGGAAACCCAAGTCATGGATCAATATGTGATACTACTGTATATGATGTGATAAGGAACCTAAGTCATGGATCGATATGGTTGATAAAGTCATATTGGAAAGGGAAAAAATTGTATATAAAGCAGCAAAAGTGGAAAAAAAATAAGTACAGGGAATAAATGTATAAAAAATGTTTATGAAGTTAAATCTGAAAAAATAAAACATATAAAATAAAAAGGGAAATTAAAATATTATGACCTTAATATGTATTTTTCGCTAAAATAAAGTATGAAAGCTTAGACGCACAAAAAATAAAATCAAGCATAAAAAATAAAAGGGAGACTAAAACATTATGACCTTAATATGCATTTTTCCTAAAATAAAATATTAAAGTATAAATGCACAAAAAATACCAAAAATAAAATATGGAAGTTTAGACGCATAAAAATGCATATTTAGGACATGACATTCTAGTTCCCTTATTATTTTTACCTTCTGTAACAACTTATGATAACAATTAAAAGTAGCAAAAACGAGACTTTTGATTTTTTTTATTTTTTTTTAAACACAAGAGTTCCAAAAAGATAAACAATAACAATGGATATCAAGAAGCAAATCCACAAAAATTGAAATGTTCGACCCAATAATAAAAAAAAAAAAAAAAAATCATAGCAATCCTCGCTAAATTATGTCACTTTGTTAGTATCACAGTCGATCCATCAAAAAAGTGAATGAACTCAACTCATGGATCAATATGTGATATTTTTTATAATGAGAATTTATATATTTTTTACTTTCGAGACTTCTGGTTTACTATATTATAATTTGCATTTTTATTAAAATGTGCATGCATAAAGTTAAAGGCTAGGTCTTGTATGTCATCCAAGATTGTCTGCAAAAGACCCATAAGTAAGATTTTTAAAAGCGTCTGAACTTTTGTTATGTTGAAAAGTGAGAATTATTTCAAAAAAAAGTCTTGAATTGTTAATATAAGAATATAGTTGCATCTTTCATTTTGGAATAGTTGCATGTTTTATTTTGTATAGTTGCATCTTCTAAAATGTCTTATAAGTGTGCACATAAGACCCACTTTCATTAGGTCTTGTATGCACAGGTGTAAAATGCATTTCATAGTGCATTTTAGAAGCGTGCAACTTGTTATGCTTAAAAAATGTGACTTATTTACGAGAAAAGTCTGTTGTTAATATGGGAACATAGTTGCATGTTTTACATTTGGAATAGTTGCATGTTTATGTTTTGTATAGTTGTATGTTTAAAATCGATTTATGAGTCTTAAGGTCTTGTGGTCTCGCATATGAGACCCACTCAAAGTTAAAATATGCATAACCACATATTTATCCAAAGACAAATGAATTTAGATAATCATGATTTTTGGGAACAACAACGTGCAAGTTTCTGTTTTTATGCAAATCTAATCTATACTAGGAAAATTCAAATATGTATACTACAAGTCATTAGACTCGGATGGAAAAGATATCTAAATTCTCGTTATAAAAAATAATTCCCGAAAATAGGTTAGCTTAAGATGGAGACAAAATAATAAAATACTTTTTTTTTGTGTCATATATGCATGTTGGCTACTAGGCACACTACACCATTAACTCTAATTAACTACTTATCGATCAATATCATGAGTCATGACATAAATCTTCATTTATATATATATATATATATATATATATATATATATATACTTATATAGCATTTTATTTTATTTTATCATGTAAATTTCATTAATACTCCAAACAGCCTGGACTACAAGAAATATTCCAGTCTGAATCAATTACAGACCAGTTGCTAGAAACAGCTACACAGAACTCAAAGACGCAAATATGCCTAATATCTACAACATGAATTCTCCAAACCAACAAAGCAATATACTAAGTTATCCACTAGGTAAACATGAACTGGGTTTATTAATCCACACCTGAAACGAAGCCGCTCAAACCTGGGCTGATTTAACGGAGAGCCAGGACCAGGTTCGAGCTCTAATTTCTTCCTATATTTTGTTGATATCGGGTACCGAATCATTGAAGACACAATCGTTGAGGGCGTTCCAGATGGACCAAATAATGCATGCCCATAGTGTATCCACTAATACACATTTGGGCTTGGCAAATGAAATATGGCGAGAGGAAGCGGTTATAACTAGCTCAAGAATGCTGATTGTCCAAGCTTGGGACGGTGATAAAAAATCGTTGTCCAAGAAATCGCACTTGGACAGCGGTTTTCAACCGCTTTGCAAGAGTGTGCTTGGACAGCGGTTAATAATATCTTTTTTTTTTAATTATTAATTTATATTTTAAAAATCCTATAATAAAACTATAAACCAAAACTTATATATACGTCAAATATCATAAACCAAAAATCCTGTAATAAAACCATAAACCAAATCTTATACCACATATATATATACCAAAACATCAAATAAATTAATAAACATACACATCATAAAATAAATAAACATACGTCCAATACACCAAAAACATGAAATATATATCATCACAAATATATAATTTAATTACATGCTACCAAAATTTCAAACAACGATCACTCAATATCGTATGAATATAAGAATCGATTGTAAAGGTACCCCGTCCAATCGTTTTTTCATTTCTCCAGTCTTTTCTTAGAGTAAGAATTGAGCTCACGTTCATAGACAAACTGTAAACAACAAATCAATCAATATAGTATGAATTTTTATTCAATCAATAATAATTTAAATAAATCGATAAATTAACTTAAATTGAGAGGAATGTTCGTTAGAGAAGCGCGGATTATATCTTCAATAAAGCAACACACAAAATGTCCACAATGTTCATTATCTCGTTGCCTCGGAACCTGTTGATCCAGTTTACTTTATTTAATAAAGCAAAAGAAACAACATTTAATATAGCAGAAGAAACAACATTCAATAAAGTCGTACATTTCTTTTTAGCACTTGTTTTTCTTTTTCGTTTTTTGGTTGACCTTTCTCGTTCATGATCATAAATGTTAACAAGATCCGGATTGTCATATTCATCCTCATCTCTAATTATTCTCTGGTATGGGAGTGGATTTGCAGGATCATCGAAAGATGGTACAGAATGGGTGAAGTTCTGAAAAGGATCATCAATTGTGTCAACATCTTCATCGACATGGTCGCTAATCTAGAAACTATTGTTAAATTTGTTTGACTGAACCACAATGGACCATTTCTTATTAACTGGGTCGGGGACATAGAAAATTTGTTGAGCTTGACTGGCCATTATGTAAGGGTCATCTCTGTATCCCACATTCTTCAAATCAACGCGTACGAACCCAGAACTTTCAACTTGGACCCCGTTAGGAATCCTCACCCAACTACACTCGAAGATTGGTTTACGGTGAACAATATAGTCGAGTTCCCAAATATTGACAATCTGTCCAAAGTAAGTAGTATTTGATTGATCCACTGCAGTTGCAAATGTTGACAATCTGTCCAAAGTAAGTCTCCATGATGACATGATAGTCATGTGATTTCAGATTCATCAGTCTCACGCCATCATCTGATACAAGTCTTTGTATGTTGGAGGAATAACCCTCTGGTACTTTCACATCCTTTAGCAGCTGAAGTAACTCTTTTATCTCATTCTTGGACAAGGTGTGTGCAGCAGAAGGTAAGAACGGTTGACCCCTTTCTTTAGGCACAAGTTTTAATTCTGCTCTTATTCCCATATCTATCATATCCATTATTGCATTGTAAACATCCTTGGACTTCTTATCAGCTAGGAGAGTGTTGAGCAAGCTGGCACAAACGTTCTTCTCAACGTGCATTAGATCAATGAAGTGTCTAACATACAACTCTTTCCAATAGGGCAATTGAAAGAAAATTGATTCCTTCTTCCAACCGCTAGTGGGGACACTCTTTGCGAAGATCTTTCCGTACTGTGTGTCGATATTCTTCATCTCATTCAATACATCCGAACCTGACAATAAACGTGGTGCTTCACCTCTCTCAATTGTGCCATCGAATGCATCGGCCATTGTTATGTACTTATGGGTTGGGTCCAACCACCTCCTATGTCCCATATAAACGGTCTTCCTACAATGACTCAAGCGAATGTGATGTGTCTTCTTGGTACAACAAGGACATGCATCGGCCCCTTTCACACTATATCCAGATAGATTTCCCGTAAGTGGGAAAGTCATTGATAGTTCCAAACAGCATGACCTTCAACTTGAAATTCTCCTTTCTACAAGCATCATACACATCGACACCCTCATCCCACATGAGCTTCAAGTCCTCTATCAAAGGAGCCAGATATACATCTATGTCGTTACCGGGTTGTTGTTTGGGTCCCGATATCAACATAGACAACATCATGTAAGTGCGCTTCATGCACAACTCGGGTGAAAGGTTATAAATTAATGTAATCATTTCGGCCATGTACTATGGTTGGTACTTTGGATACCGAACGGATTCATTCCATCAGTTGAGAGTGCAAGACGCAAGTGTCGTGGCTCATTGCCAAATTCTGGATGCCTGACATCGAATGTCTTCCACTGGGGTGAATCAGCAGGGTGTCTTAACATTTCATCTTTGATCCTATCATCATGATGTCAAGTTAAATTTCTAACATCCACAACGCTACTATACATTCTCCTGAATCTTGATATTATTGGAAAGTACCACAACACCTTCGCGGGAGATTTATTTTTCTTATATCGCTTCTCCCCACATTTGGGACAATCATCGAGGTCTGCATACTCCTTCCGAAATAAGATACAATCACCCGGACAAGCATGAATTTTCTGATGTGTTAACCCGATGGACTTGAGCATTTGTTTAGCATCATATGCTCTCTTAGGCAGTAAATTTTCATCAAGCAATAGATCACTAACTGTTTCCAGCATACTTGTGAAGCACTCATCTGACAACTGGTGAGCTGCTTTTAGGTTGAACAATATCAACACAGCTGACAGTTTTGTTGCCTTCTTACACCCGGGCCACAGTGGTAATCCAGCAGAATCCCTTAACTTCTCTGACATATAAGGGTGATCTCGCAGATCATCGTCATCCCCACTCGATGTATCAACAGTCGGTACATCATCGAAAATATCCGCATCCACTGTATCTTCAAACCTAAAGTCAGTTTCTAGGTTGCTTGAGCTACATCCATCTCTTCTCTCACCATGATATGTCCAAACTGTATATGTTTTATCAATACCGTACATCCATCTCTTCTCTCACCATGATATGTCCAAACGGTATATGTTTTATCAATACCGTGAATCATCGAGAGGTCAAACAGACTTTCTCGACCACTAACGGTTTTTCCATTCATACATTTCCAACACGGACATGGAATGTACCGAGGGTCGGTGCAGTGTCTAATTGCATGATTACAAAATTCTTTCACCACATTATTATACTCATCTGATAATCGATCTGCTCGAACCCACTTTTGATCCATATAGAACTAGAGATGCCTATAGAAAAGGCAATATGAAGTGTTTCTCAAGATAATGTATCCTAATGTATTAAACCTAAAAGTATTACAATCCTAATGTATAAAACTTGCATATAGAATGTAATAGTACCTAAGGTTTGTATATTGCATGTATCTAAGGATTTGTTGCATCTCAAAAGAATGTATATAACCTAATGTACCATCATTAATTATCTAAAGCAACACACTACTATCCATTCACCAAATCATCAAATTAATATAACCAAAATATATCCTAATGTATTAATCCTAATTTATGCTTAAATCCTCACACAAGCATATTATCAAACACCTTGAGTGCATCAATTGTTCATATCTAAGTTAGCATAAAAAATCAAGTCAAGCCACACAATATATATTCATCTCTAACAAGTTGTTCATCTCTAACACTAACAACATTAATCCTAATAAATTAACACTAATTTATGCTTAAATCCTCACACAAGCATACTATCAAACACATTGAGTGCATCAAACACCAATATATATACACCAATATACATACAACAATACATACAACATGATATATATACACCAATATACATATATGTTGGGATTATACTGGAAAGTATGTTTTTTACTTTGTATAATCAAAACTGAATTTCGGACTTATTTACTGAAATAAATTGTTTATCACTGATGCTTTTAAATATTATTGAATGTTACATATATTTACTTCATAACTGTTCAATAAATCGTACGTGTTACATTGTAGTTAATTTAGTGATACCAGATCACATAAGATTAAATTAATAGTCCCTTGTAAATAAAAGTACGCCATTCACGACCTAGATGAAAATGAACAACCCATCGTGAAAGGTTGAAGTGTAAGGCTCAGATTGACTTGTCTTGACCAAGAGATTACACTAGTGCATGACCGATCAAAATTTGAATAGGACCTCTGAGGAGGACAAATTCTTCGTGGCCCGAACAAGGAAGAATTAGACCTCAGTGGTTCGTTATTTCTTAATCTTTGTTCCTTAAATAGGATCACGTGTGGTTGGTAACTATTGCTTTGACTTATCATGGGTAGAGAATCAACGAGATTCAATACTTTTTATCTTGGGCAATATTATTGGTCACACGTGATTGCTAAGATTTAATACGGAGAATCGTGTGCAAAAGCACGCTTTGTTTGATTTGCCCTTGGGAGGTTCATAAGCTTTTATCATATCAAATCTTGCAAGTGAAATTAGTTTAGGTATGGATAATAATGTTGAACCGTTCCTTGACCAAGGACAAAAGATATTAATTAATGGAAAGCTATTTTAGTGGCTTGAATTAATTAATGTGCTAGATAATCTTAAACACGGGAAATAATAACCGGGAGCCATATTGACTGTAATATGGGTTAAGATGGATAGTGCAATATTAATTATGTAGTGGGATTAATTAATATTTATGGGCTTGAATAATATTGTGGCTCAATATTGATAATTCAAGATCCATTGGAAGGTCCAATCTTAATTCTCCTAAAGGCCCCCTGAGTAGCCCAACATATAGTCCAATAACTGAAAAATGTGTATAAAATAAAATAAATATTGTTGCTTATTTTTCCTAATTATTTTCGAAATTTATGGATAAAAGGAGAGAAAGATTTTCTTTGAATTTTGTTATGGAATGTAGATATGTATTCTTGGAATACAAGATTATCTCATTAAATTCAAGAAATCTCCCACTTGGTTATTTATAAAGATAATTTCGAAATTTTGAAAGATAAAGGGCAAGAAAGATTTTCTTGATTTTCTTGAAAAAATATTATGGAAGATATGTATTTCTTGAAATACAAGAATATCTCATAAATTCAAGAAGATCCAAATCTTGGAATCTTCCCTATGTTTTTCGAAAATTACTCCATAACAAAGAGTAAGTGGGATTTTGTGGAATATTATAATTATGGAAAAAAGAATATAGGAGATATATTCAAGATTTTTTGGAGATCAAGAAAAGATTTTCCCACATTATTTTGCCCACAATTTTCGACCACCTATGCTCTATAAATATGGGATGACTCTTTCATTCCCAAGTACAATTCCATGTGCTGGAAAAATTAGTAAATCCACAAAGGTGGTGCAACATAATTTATTTTCCTTTTGTTAATTGTTCGCAAGTGTCCTACCACCGGATAGTCGAGCAAGGATTAAGGGAATACTTGGGAAGTTCT
Organism: Stenogyne calaminthoides; assembly: GCA_037126765.1. Taxonomy (NCBI): domain Eukaryota; kingdom Viridiplantae; phylum Streptophyta; class Magnoliopsida; order Lamiales; family Lamiaceae; genus Stenogyne; species Stenogyne calaminthoides. The sequence goes on from JBBCBC010000050.1 coordinate 201,520, forward strand.
TTTGGTTAGTCTAATCAGCCAGACCATTGCCATCCCAAGAGGTATGTTCACGTAAACTCGTAGAATTCTGCATGCGTAGAATTTACGTGAATTAATTATATGCATGATTTGTTGTTGGATTATTATTTGAAATAATATAGGATTAATTCATGCTAGTAATAATTATAAGAATTAAATTTGTATTTAAATATTCATCTCGAATAGATCTGTGCAACTTATTCCCCAACAACTGGTATCAGAGCCACGGTTTGGGCTCTGAATTTTTTAAATTGTAATTTAAATTGACATTAAATTTAAAATTGGATAGTAGAATTGCTTAGATCTGTTTTTTTGCGGTATCCAATTGTCATGGAATTTAATGTGTTTATTTATGCATGCATATAAATTGTGGTTTTTTAATTGATTCATTCGGATTCGTTTTTTGCCTCGTGAGAAAATCCACGAGTAGATTAAGATTTGTTTGATTTGATCAATGTAATAGACTAGTCTAGATCTAGGTTTATTTATTTTTTGTAAATAAATTATACTTAGGATCGAAAAACGAAGACGAGACGAAGAATTAAAGGATAAAAATCGAACCGGTAGGCGGCGTGGCGTCGCGCGCTCGAACGTCGCCAAGGGAGGCACGCGAGAGCACAGCCGTGGCTGGGTAGGGCAAAGGCCTTGCCCGCGCGCGGAGAAAGACGGTTCAGCGAAGCCGCTGAGGGTTTGGCGAATGCGTCTTGGTCTGTGGCGTCGCCGAGGAAGCTCACGGACCATGCCGAGAAGCGTCTTAGAGGCACAAAATGGCTTCTTAGAAAGCGATCTGGTCGACTTGGTTAAGTGGCGGGCCGGATCGGATGCGTGCATCCGGCTGAAAGCTACTTGGAGTGGCGTTCCGAGACGGAGTTCTTTTGAGACGATCGAAAGTGGGAGAAATTCAAGACAGCGTTTCTTGAAGATCAAGCCAAGAAAAATCAAACCATGACAATTGGATAATTTGTGCCCAATATGTTTATTTTTTATGTTTTGCTTAATTTATTATTGTGTTATCTTATGCTTTATTTAATTTGTTTAAATGTGTTTGCATGAGAGTTGCCAAATGAAAAATCTCACAATCAAAAAATTACTAAGTATGTTTAAATAATTAATTGACAATTTTATTAGGATAATAAAATTGAATTAATTTTGACCTCCATGATTTATTTATTTGTGAATTCTTTTAGAAATTCCCACGGGGACGGTCAAAAGTTAGCTTTCACATGAATGAATTTCAAATGGATGATTGTTGATTATTACTAGTGGCGGACGATGACCCTCCCCACGAGAGGCTCATTCAATCTGAAATAATAATCTGTATTTAATCATGGTTATTACTTAGGTATAAAATTGATATGCATATACTTAAAAGTCCCCTGTCAATTTTATATTGGTCAAGTGGGAGTCAACTATTAATCTGGATATTAAAGGTTTATAATCGTTCTTGTTTGTAACTTTCTTAAATGTGTTTAAATAATGACCCACCCCACGTGACTTATTTAAACTGCTTTTTTTGAGATGTTGGGTGATGCATGTTCATATTTTTTTGAGATTTTAATATGATCATGTGATCGAACCTTGTGATATACTTGTGCTTATTCATATAGTTATTTATTTTGATTCAAAGATGTTAAAACCTTTTAATCCACTGTTAATATACTTAAAGTCAAATACAATATGTATGGAAACTATATTGATTGAAAACGAAAAATTATAATTGTCCTAACTGCACAAAAGCACAAGTGGATTCTTGACACACCAAAATCAGATGAGGCAACTGACGAGTTAAAAATGCGGGACTCGTCAGATCACCTTGCGAGAGATGTCGTCGCTGAAAATGGTGGAGGGCAAACCCGTAAGGGATTACGTCCTCAAAATAGATGGCCCATCCTGAACAAACTTGAGATTTCGAATCTGCATTATAATCTGGAGACTCGGATGAATTTGGTATTTCACTCTCTGCCCAAAAGTTTCTGAGCATTTTGGCCTCGCTAGCTGATTTGTTGCAAGCTTTGGTCTCGGCAGAGGTATTGATGGGGCACCAAACTCAAGCTTTAACGACAAGTGGTAAGTCTTCATTTTCTAGGCCAAGGGAAGGCAAGAAAAAAAAGAGGACCAAAAGCCATAAGCAATAAAACTCAACTGTTGCCAAGGGCAATGGTAAGATGAGGAATGCTTGTGGTGTTAAGGAAAATCCAAAGAGGAAGTGCTTAAGCTGCGGTGAAAGAGGACAATGGAGGTTTGCTGTTCCAACCCCAAAAGGGGCCGGAAAGAAAGGTAATTCTCACGCACTAGTTGTTGAAACTTGTTTAGCGGCGTATACTTCTCATTCGTGGGTGGTTGATATGAGATCCACTAATCATGTTTGCTTCACGGGTTCAAACTTATCCGGCAACTTAGTGGGAGTGAGATCCTCATCACACTGGGCGATGTTACGAAAGTAGCAATTATTGCAATGCTACGTAAGTGGCAGATATTGCAATGCTATGATAAGTAACGATTATTGCAATACTACGCAAGTAGCAGATATTGCAATGCTACATGAGTAGTGCTTAAAGCAGTGGGAGAAGTGCACCTGTCTTTTAAAGATGAAGTTTTTTTTAGATTATCTTTATGTTCCCAGTTTTGGAAAGAATTCACTTTCAGTTTCTAAAATTTGATTAAAAGACACTAAGTTTCTTCTAATAAGAATGACATCATTTCTTGAAATGATGAGTGTATGGGACATTGGTCGAATAATCTCTATACAATTAACTATGCACACCACTCACGAAATGCATCCTATAACACATCAACTGTTTCCGAGAAAAGAAAACGTTCATCAGACGTGAACGAGACACTTCTTTGGCATCTAAGGTTGGATCATATAAATCCAAAGAGGATCAAAGGTTGGTGAAAAAGGCGGTTTCTTTGGAGTTGTTGGGATTATCTTGAAAAAGTATGCTTTTTACTTTGTATAATCTAAAACCGAATTTTCGAGACTTATTCTTTGAAATAAATTGTTTATCACTGATGCTTTAAATATGATTGAATGTTACATATATTTACTGCATAATTGTTCAATAATTCATACGTGTTACACTGTAGTTAATTTAGTGATACTAGATCACAGAAGATTAAATTAACAGTCCCTTGTAACTAAAAGTACGTCATTCACGACCTAGATGGAAATGAACAACCATCGCGAAAGGTTGAGGTGTAAGGCTCGGGATTGGTTTGTCTTGACCAAGAGATTACACTAGTGCATGATGATCTTATTTGAATAGGACCTACATGAGGATAAATTCTTCAGAACTGAACAAGGAAGAATTAGACCTCAGTGGTTCATTGTTTCTTAACCTTCGTCCCTTAAATAGGATCACGTGGGATTGGTAACTATTGCTTTGACTTATCATGGGTAGTGAATCAGAGAGATTCAATACTTTTTATCTTGGGCAATATTATTGGTCACATGTGATTGCTAAGATTTATCTGAAAAAATCGTGTGCAAATCACGCTTTTGCTTGATTTGCCCCTTGGGAGGTTCATAAGTTTTATCATACCAAATCTTGCAAGTGGAATTAGTTTAGGTATGGATAATAATGTTGAACCGTTTCTCGACCAAGGACAAAAGATATTAATTAACGGAAAGCTATTTCAGTGGCTTGAATTAATTAATGGGCTAGATAATCTTAAACACGGGAAATAATGATCGGGAGCCATATTGACTGTAATATGGGTTAAGATGGATAGTGCAATATTAATTATGTAGTGGGATTAATTAATATTTATGGGCTTGAATTATATTGTGGCTCAATATTAGATATTCAAGATCCATTAGAAGGTCCAATCTTAATTCTCCTAAAGGCCCCCTGAGTAGCCCAACAAATAGTCCAATAACTGAAAAATGTGATTAAAATAAAATAAATAGTGTTGCTTAATTTTTCCTCTAATTTTCGAAATTTATGGATAAAAGAGGGAGAAAGATTTTCTTTGAATTTTGTTATGGAATGAAGATATGTATTCTTGGAATACAAGATTATCTCATTAAATTCAAGAAATCTCCCACTTGGTTATCTATATAGAATATTTCGAAATTTTGGAAATATAGTGGGCAAGAAAGATTTTCTTGATTTTCTTGAAAAGATATTATGGAAGATATGTATTTCTTGAAATACAAGAATATCTCATAAATTCAAGAAGATCCAAATCTTGGATTCTTGAACACTAAATTTTCAAAAATACCATATTATAGAGTAGGTGGGATTTTTGTGGAATATTTTAATTATGGGAAAAAGAATATAGTAGATATATTCAAGATTTCTTGGTGACCAAGAAAAGTCTTTTCCCACATTGATTTTCTACTAGAAATTTCGACCACCTCCCTCTTATAAATAGGGGATGATTAGTTCATTCCCAAGTACAATTCCATGTGCTGGAAATATTAGCAAATCCACAAAAGTGGTGCAACAAAGTTTATTTTTTTCTTTTGTTAATTGTTCGACGAGTGTCCTTCCACCGGATAGTTGAGCAAGGGCTAAGGGAATACTTGGGAAGTCCTTTTGGTTAGTCCGTCCGATCGAAGTCACTGCCATCCCGAGAGCTGCGTTCACGTAAACTCGTAGATTCCGCATGCGTAGGTTTTACGTGGCTTTTTATATGCATGATATGTTGTTGCAATTATTATTTGAATTAATATAGGATTAATTCATGCTAGTAATAATTAAAGAATTAAATTTGTATTTAAATATTCACCCCGAATAGATCTGTGCAATTCATTCCCCAACAGGAGTTTCTCCAAGTTGAACCAATTCCAACCTGCGAATCATGTTTGGAGGGTAAAATGACCAAGAGGGCATTTGGAGCCAAGGGGAATAGAGCCAAAGAAGTGTTAGAGATCGTTCACATAGATGTATGTGGTCCAATGTCAACCAAAGCAAGAGGAGGTTATGCGTATTTTGTCACTTTTATTGATGATTACTCAAGGTATGGTTATATTTTCCTTATGAAGCATAAATCTGAGACCTTTGAGAAATTCAAAGAATTTAAGGCTCAAGCAGAGAATCATGGGGAAAAACGTATCAAGTCTCTACGATCCGATCGTGGAGGCGAATACCTCAACGATGAGTTTTTGAACTACTTATCTGATGAAGGGATTGCATCCCAGCTCACCGCACCCGGAACCCCTCAACAAAACGGGGTTGCAGAGCGAAGAAACATAACTCTTTTGGAAATGGTTAGATCTATGATGAGTTATGCGGATCTTCCCAAGTCGTTCTGGGGTCATGCCTTGGAAACAACATCTTACATTCTGAACTTGGTGCCATCCAAATCGGTTCCCAAAACTCCCAAAGAATTGTGGACCGGGTGCAAGCCTAGTATGAGACACATGAGGATTTGGGGGGTGTCCGCCTACGTGTTGGACAAGGAAGCCGAAAAATTGGATCCTCGATCAAAATTAAGGTTGTTTGTAGGATACCCAGGAACAAAAGGGTGTATGTTCTATGGTCCGAAGATCAAAAATGTGGTAATAAGCACTCACTTTAGATTTTTAGAAAAAGACTATATGAGCGAAAAGAAACCCGTAAGTGAGATTACCTTAAATGAGCTAAGGGCTAGCCTAAGCACTCACTTTAGATTTTACCAAACGAAGACTATACAGGAACGTAGTGGGGGAGGGTTGTGAAAGACCGAGAGATTCATGGGAATAGGAGAGTCCTCGGACTTGATTCGGACAAGATGAATCAGACCCATGGACATATCGAGGCAATCCAAACAAGGATGCAAAGATGCAATAAAGATGACCGAAATGGGTTTTATGTTTCATAACAAAGTGTGGGACAAGTCGAACCACTTAATGGGGTCAAACCCATTGGTTGCAAGTGGGTGTATAAGAAAAAAGAGGACCCGGAGAGGAAGGTGGAATCAAAGCAAGAGAGTCCGAAAGGTTGATTCCCGGACAGGGAGATGAAACTTTTCGCCAAAGACTTCATGCTTAAGTCCATATGAATTCTCTTATCGGCAATCTTGACTTTGAAAAGGCAAATGGATGTCAAATTCTTTCCAAGCGGAAGTCTTGATGAAAGATCTATATGAAAGGCTTCATTGAAAAAGGTCAAGAACACCTAGTTTGTTTCATAAGTCCATTTACGGACTCAAACAGGAGCTAGCTTGGAACCAATGTTTTGATCATGTTATAAAACTTATGAGTTTGATCAAAACGAGTTAGAAAGTATAAGAGTACAAAAAAGAGGAAGCTGCATTGGTATTCTTAGTACTTATCGTAGGCGAAACGATTCAAGAACGATGTAAAGGTGTTAGACGTAAGGGCATGGCTTTTCAAAATAGTTTGATATCGCACATCCTTGGGATCAAGAAGATCGCAAGAAAAAGATGATAGGCTTATCGCAAGCTTCATACATAGGCTTTGTCTTGAAACGATTGAAGATGCAAGATTCCAAGAAAGGCTTCAGACCTTTCGGACATGGAATCCATCTATCCAAGAAAATGTGCCCTAAGAAAAAAAAAGGAGATAGATGACATGAGAGGCATTCCTCATGTTTGTTTTTGTTTGTCGGAAGCCTTATGTATATTTAATGTGCGAGACCAGGATATCCGATATTTGCCTTTGGCATGGTGGCAAGATATCAAAGTAACCCGGGAAAGAGCATTGGATGCGATTAAAAATATTCTCAAGTATCCGAAAAAAAAGAACTCGGAATAGAATGTTGATTTATCAGTCAGATGTCCAATCCCCATTGGTTACACGGACTCGGATTTCCAATCAGACATAGACTCCAGAAAATCTACCTCCGATAGTGTGTTTTGCATGGAGGTAGGAGCCGTGACATGGAGAAGCGTCAAGTAGAAATGCATCGTAGATTCTACCATGGAAGCCGAATATGTAGGCTAACTTTGAGGCAAAAAAAAAAAGCGGTTTGGCTCAAGAACTTCCTAGTGGACTTGGATGTGGTTCGAATTTGCCCAGCCGAAATCTTTGTTTATTGTGACAATGTCGGAGCAGTTGCAAATTCAAGGGAACCAAGAGCCCACAAAGCCAGCAAACACATTGAAAGGAAATATCATCTTATACGAGATATCGTTAAGAGAGGAGATATAGATGTGACAAAGATAGCGTCAGAAGACAACCTAGCAGATCCATTCACAAAGGGTCTGCCTCTGAATACATTCGAGAGACATGTGGAAGGAATGAGTGTCAAGACCGTTGCCAATCTGCTTTGAGTATAAGTGGGAGAAATTATTAGGTTCGTGTAGGTGACATTAGATGTCACAAATTAGGAACTACACGAGACATGTTGTAGTATACTTAAAAAAAGACTTTGAGTATAAGTGGGAGATTGTTGGGATTATCTTTGGAAAGTATGTCTTTTACTTTGTATAATCAAAACCGAATTTCGGACTTATTTCTTAAATAAATTGTTTATCACCGATCTTTAAATATTATCGAATGTTACATATATTTCTTTGCGATAACTGTTTCAATAAATCGTCGCGTGTTACATTGTAGTTAATTTAGTGATACCGGATCACGAAGATTAAATTAACGGTCCTTGTAACTAAAAAAGTACGCCATTCACGACCTAGATGGAAATGAACAACCCATCGAAAAGGTTGAAGTGTAAGGCTTAGATTGACTTTCTCTTGACAAAGAGATTACACTAGTGCATGGTGATGCTTTTGAATAGGACCTCTGAGGAGGACAAATTCTTGAATCGAACAAGGAAGAATTAGACCTCGGTGGTTTCGTTATTTCTTAATCTTTGTTCCTTAAATAGGATCACGTGTGGTTGGTAACTATTGCTTTGACTTATCATGGGTAGAGAATCAACGAGATTCAATACTTTTTATAATGGACAATATTATTGGTCACATGTGATTGTTAAGATTTAATACGGAAAATCGTGTGCAAGTACGCTTGTTTGATTTGCCCCTTGGGAGGTTCATAAGCTTTATCATACCAAATCTTGCAAGTGGAATTAGTTTTCGGTATGGATAATAATGTTGAACCGTTCTTGACCAAGGACAAAAGATATTAATTAATGGAAAGCTATTTCAAAGTGGCTTGAATTAATTAATGAGCTAGATAATCTTAAACACGGAAATAATAACAAGAGCCATATTAATTTGTAATATGGGTTAAGGTGGATAGTGCAATATTAATTATGTAGTGGGATTAATTAATATTTATGGGCTTGAATAATATTGTGGCTCAATATTGATAATTCAAGATCTATTGGAAGATCCAATCTTAATTCTCCTAAAGGCCCCCTGAGTAGCCCAACATATAGTCAATAAGCAAAAAAAAGGTGTTTAAAATAAAATAAATATTGTTGCTTATTTTTCCTAATTATTTTTGAAATTTATGGATAAAAGGGGAGAAAGATTTTCTTTGAATTTTGTTATGGAATGTAGATATGTATTCTTGGAATACAAGATTATCTCATTAAATTCAAAAAATCTCCCACTTGGTTATTTATAAAGATAATTTCGAAATTTTGAAAGATAAAGGGCAAGAAAGATTTTCTTGATTTTCTTGAAAAGATATTATGGAAGATATGTATTTCTTGAAATACAAGAATATCTCATAAATTCAAGAAGATCCAAATCTTGGAATCTTGCCTATGTTTTTCGAAAATTACTCCATAACAAAGAGTAAGTGGGATTTTGTGGAATATTATAATTATGGGAAAAAGAATATAGGAGATATATTCAAGATTTCTTGGAGATCAAGAAAAGATTTTCCCACATTATTTTACCCACAATTTTCGACCACCTATGCTCTATAAATAGGGGATGACTCTTTCATTCCCAAGTACAATTCCATGTGCTGGAAAAATTAGTAAATCCAAGGTGGTGGTGCAACATAATTTATTTTCCTTTTGTTAATTGTTCGCAAGTGTCCTACCACCGGATAGTCGAGCAAGGATTAAGGGAATACTTGGGAAGTTCTTTTGGTTAGTCTAATCAGCCAAACCATTGCCATCCCAAGAGGTACATTCACGTAAACTCGTAGAATTCCGCATGCGTAGGATTTACGTGAATTAATTATATGCATGATTTGTTGTTGGATTATTATTTGAATTAATATAGGATTAATTCATGCTAGTAATAATTATAAGAATTAAATTTGTATTTAAATATTCATCTCGAATAGATCTGTGCAACTTATTCCCCAACAATATATATACACATTAATTCAATATATATATATATACACATTAATTCAATATATATATATATATACACACATTAATTCAACATATATATACATATACACATTAATTCAATATATATATATATATATATATATATATATATATATATACTAACATATATATATATAAAAGAATAATTACCTATGGAAGGAGAAAGGCGGACGACAATGGAGTAGGGAGGTTGGCGGCAAAAGGCACGAAGTGAGGAGAGGAGGACGCGTGGCGGATGGTTCGATTTGGGGGAGAGGGAGGAGGAGGCTAGGGCTTCTGGTTCGCAATTTGTGGAAATAAGAGCTAATGGGAATACGACGACGGCGGCGGAAGGGGAGGACGCGCGACGGAGTTCAATTTAGGGTAGAGGAAGGAGGAGGCCCGGCCTAGGTTCGCGATTTAATTTGGGGAAAAATATAAGTCTGGTTCGCGATTTGGGTCGTATTTAATTATCCGAACACTTGGATGCGGTTTGGAACCATTGTCCAAACTATGCAAATTATGCCGGGTTCAAAACATTGCCTAAACACTTGCACAGCGGTTCTCAACCGCTTTCTAAGTGTTAAACTTGGACAACGATTTTGAACCGTTGTCTATTCATTTTTTTAAAATTAAAATCGCTCTACAAGTTATAACTTGGAGAGCTGTTTGAAAAAAGGGTTGTCCAAGTGCAGCTGTGCAATCTCAAATGTGTAGTAGTGATCCGCGTATCTTGTCGTCTTTCCTGAACCAAAACCGAATCGTGCTGAGCAAAATGAACGAATGGGTTAATGTGTGTCACCATATATACTCCTAGCCATTGATAGAGTTTAATTCCAGATCTCTGCCGCAAACTTGCATTGAAAAAAGAGGTGAGTTATATCCTCCTCTTCCATCGAACAAAGAGCACACGTGGCATTTCCGGATGTTGGAAGGATTCCTCGCCTGAGCAAATTATCCTTTGTCGCCACTCGCCTTCTAAGAATTTTCCATACGATCGCTTGAACTCGTCTTGGTGCATAGTTTTTCCAAATCCTGGAAAACATTTTTCTCTTGAAGTTGTTTTCCTCGTCGTCCGGAATCTGTTGCAATAGGTGGTTATAAGCCAAGTTTGTTGAGTACGCTCCATTTCCAACCCTGCTCCACTCCCACCTGTCCTCCTCGTCCTTTTGTAGCTGTAACTTGTTAATGAAAGCTGTCAATTGGTTAACAGACTCTAAATCCCTATCACGAAGCTCACGACGCCAATTAAACTCCCACACCATCCCTCATCTCCCCATCTCCCTCACTGTCTTTTCTTTTAACAGACTTACTATATATAGTCTATGAAATTTCTCACACAATGCCACATCATCTATCCACCTATCTTCCCAGAATAAAATGTTTCTCCCATCCCCCACCACCCTCTTAGAGCATCCACAATGGATGAATGAATTTTTATCCATCCATCTACTATTTCTCCTTCACATCATCTACTTTTAAATACTTAATTTTTTAAATAAACTCTCACAATGGTTCATTTAATCATCCATCCACCCATTCACTATTTATGAGTCCCACCATGACTTCATCCTACTTTATGCATATTATAATTATTAAGAATTATATTATTTTTTAATGTTGATATTATTAATCAAAATATTAAAATAAGATAATAATTAATTATAAAATAATTCCAAGTAAACAAAATTGAGAAAATCTAAGTAGAATATTAAATTAAACATTTAGATTACTTGAAAGTTAGGAAACACAACATTCAATTAAAACATTACAATGAATTAAAATATTCAATTGTTAAAAAGTTTCAATTCACATGCATATTTGAAATTAATCCAAATTTTAAATATAAAAAAATTATAAGTTTCCGTATATTAAAAAGCATAAATAAAAATAAAAAATAAAAAAGTACTCTCTTATGTCATCACATTTTTTTTTTTTGCAAAAAATACACTTTTTCTCTCCATCCATTCCATTGGATGAATGACATTCTCTCTCCAGTCCAATGAAGATCCACAATGGTGTTAAACACCCATTGGATGATACATTGTGAATGCTCTTAAAATCCTCTCTCATTCCCCACTCCCTCAGAATTTTCATAGAGTTCACACACCTCCCTCCACCACCCTGAAAAATGTGAGCAAATTCTACCCCTCTAACACTATCCCTCCTATTACCAACCGCGCTTCCCCACTCTCTCAAGCCCCCATATTTTTATTTTATGACCCTCGCCCACAACCCATTTAGCTCACTAAGGTATCTACATATCCACTTTCCCAAAAGAGCCTTATTAAAAGTCCCCAGCTCCCTAATCCCAAGTCCCCCAAGAGATTTTTCTTTGCAATTGATTCGTGTCATGAGAGAAATGTAAAGTTAAAATAAAAAAATGACTCGTTATTTAATGACTTGATTAAAATATCAACATTTTTTTTAATAAATTAAAATGATGCTATAAGAAAATATTTAACTTCTTATGAACAAGTGTATGTTCGTGTGCGTTTTTTTTTTAATGACAAAAACTTGTATATATAAATCTGGTTCATGCTATAAACTTTGTCTTTAATTCATGACATTTAATCTATTCATGATAGGTAAAATTTAGTGATTTAGAAAAATGTATTAGAAATGAGTAAAATTGATCAAATAATTCAAGTTCATAGTATAAAGACCTGGTTAATAGGGGACCAACTTTTTTTTAATAGTGCTAATTAGTATTAGAGACTTAAATTTGATTAATTAAAAAGCGAGAGGCTTAAAATTTGTGAATCCACAGTCAAAGTTTAAAACTTTTCTGAATAATTTTAGAATGAACAATTTGGTGCTCTCGCTACATCATGCATGCATATGTGATATGTCATGGACTCATGTTTGTGAAATAGTTACTCACTTTAAAAAAAAAAAAACAGTAAATACTCACATTTAAATCATGTTATTTTTCTTTTAACATGAATGAGCAGTTAATTAATATGCTGTCTGAGGTAATATTGGATGAAACATCATTATCTAGTTGCAAGTATAAGTATACATATAATAAAGTACTATTTAAATATATCAATTACACGGTGCACCTGATGTACAACTTATGATATTCAATAAAAATGATTATTAGCAAAAACATTTAATATTAAATATAATATAATACCGTAAAAATACATTTGAGTTATATGATGCAACTGATGCATAAAAATATTTCACTATATATAAAATTGTCTACCACAATGAAAATTTGAATTCCATATTCCTATCTTGACAAAAAATTGTATAGATCTGATTCATGTTATGAATCTTGTTTTTAATTCATGGGTATTTGAACATATCCAAAATTTAATAAGAGTCAAGTTTAACGTGTTAAAAAAATATATTAAAATGAATTAAATATGTCAAATAATTCAAATTAATTCGTAATAGAAATCTGATTCATGGGGAGACCAACACTTCTATTTTTCATTTGAGTTCAACATCGTGCCACATCAATATCAAACTATAAATGTGATGCTTATTAATGAGATCAAAATGAAACTACAACAAAACAAAAATAACAAAAATTCCATACTTATGTTTTTTGAAGACCAATCAGGTGATTCAGTTCATGTAACTTTTAGATTAATATTATAGTACATATATAAATGATAATACAGACACCAGGCTATCACATTTTTCAGTACTGGTTGATTCAGATGAGTCGAAATCAAAGGGTCGGAATTAAATTATCTTCATAATTACTTGCTTTACTTAGTCACATGCCTAATTTATTTGGCAATGCTATGCCTCCCTCTTTTTTAGCTACTTCGTTCTGGTTAATACTGTGACTAGTAACTGAAAAGTTAAATAGTTAAGATCAATTATTTGTTGCCTAAATGTGGTTATTTTGAAGGTAAATTCTTTAAAACATGTGACTATAAATAGATCTTAGGGGGATGTTCGAGTTGGTAAATGTCCCAATTTTTTCCCATTATTTACATTTTCTTGATATAATCTAATTTAACTACCACACATAATTTGGATAATTTAATTCGTCTATGTTTGTTGTACGAGAACAAAATTTATACGTAACAAAAGAATATACTCCTTATTAATCTAAATTAGTGGTAATAATAAAACCAGTTGGTGTCGCAATAATATCTTACCAACCTGTACATATATTTATTACAGGTCATTTGATTTCAATATTTAATAATTAAAATGTTCCGAACGTGATATAAATTAAGTTGTTGATTAAAAAGGAAAAGTTATAAATTGCTTAAAAATTGTAAAATATAGTTTTAATGAGATTCTTCATTTCAAAGTTTCATTTTCAATTTTCATTCTTTCCATTTGGCTATCTTATTCCTCGGTTGATTTAAATTTTATTATGCTTATTATTTATTCATTGACTAATTGCATATATACATGATATCAATTTACATATGAAAAATATTTAAAATTTTATCAATAATTGTATATCAAAGTTATCATCAAATATAATAATTATATGTACACACTATACTTGTTATATGTGAAAAAATTACTAATAAGTACAAAATTTAAGATCAACTCACTCATAGTTACAAAATAAATTGCATACAAAAATACAATATGTACAAATACCTATTAATAAATTATAATTTTGAAATATATCCATGAGTAAGTCTCCGTTAAACAAATGCATGAAACATTATGTTTTCAACATCATCATAGATGTGAACAAAGTATTAATAACTTAACAAAGTATCAAATATCAATCACAAGAAACCTTAATCCTAGGAAATAAAGGGTAGGAGAATGGGCCTTATGGACAACATCACTCACAGGGCCCACATTTGCCAACTAATTGGAGGCCCATGAAGGATCCATCCTCAGAAAAACACATGTTGTTATGTTCTTTACAGGCTAAAACCTTATGATGATATTTAATTATATTATATTGAAACTTAGTAGTTGGGTTGGACATGTATGAACTGCTTTTTTGGGGTTGGCAGGCAATAATGGAAAGCCACGTCATACATTATTATGCTTGTAGTGGTAATAATTCATAAATAAATAACCATTTTTACAGGATTTTTCTTTTTTGAAACAAAATGATATTTGAAATAGAAGATCAATGTCAATACTCTTTGAAACATCTTTTCTCAATCAAATTATTATACAACACTTGTCAACTCAAGTTAGAGACATTCATGCTCACATTTCTACCGCTTTAAAGATTGAGTGAGTTTCTTATGAATTGTCAAAATGCCCAAGTTTTTAAGTGAGAGATTTATTTAATGGAGTTTGGTTTCATAATTTTTTTTTAAATTTATATTTAATTTTGCGTAACAGCTGAAGCTGAACCAATTGAAATGGATGTCATATTTGGGTTGGGCCTAGGTGATAAACCTTAAATTTGGGCCATCCTACCAAGACCTTGGATAATTTAGTATCAATTTTTTTTTAACGATGAAGTCTATATAGAGTATACATTAACGAACTTTCTATATGTCGACACATTTGCATGTGAAACGTGTAAACTCCAAATTTTAAATGTACTTCGATTTTAATAAGTGAATAGTCCGATATGAAATGAGCACATTATGAAGCCACCCTCTTAAGTTTTCATAAAGACACTGTTGCCCCTCTATACATGAATTCAACCTTCAGCCACATAATTCAAAACTTACTCCATGAGGGTCAATGCAAACCAGTACAAAATTTTAATTTATATCATTAAATTTTAATGTGTTTTTAATTCGTATTCTATTTCATCAATATATTTTTATCTTACATTTATTTTTCATTTTTACTACATATGAAAATAAATAAATTTAAAACCTTAAAAAAAAACACTAAAACCCCTAAAGTTAAGCTGGTCTCATAAAATATCCTCGGTAAGATAGTGTAGTTTTTCTATATTTATTATAACGATTATTAACTCTATCATTACTATTAGGATCAATTAAATAGAACCAGTCAAAGATACAAGACATATAGATTGACTAATTTTATTGAATCTACCATAACAATTACTTACCCACTCCAGGGAATGCAATAAATGTCCATTAAACCAATTTTCACCTTTTAGATCTACCAATCAAGTTTAGGTGCGAAAAGGGCATTTCAGTAACTGCAAGCTTGAGCTACTTGTAATATCATCATCTCATATAATGCCAAACTATTCCATCAAATCAAACTTTTTTTGATGCCAAAAAATGTCAAGAATTTTCGAGAATGTGTTAACTGTGGTGATGCACGTGATGTTGAGAAAGAGCATGATCCTTCATCGTGAGCTTGCATTCATGGTGGCCAATGTTTTCTCTCTACTTAACTCAATTGTTCGATTTTCCAGCATGTTTTTCTCAAGATCCGACCCGTTTTCGGGCCGATTTTCGCCTGGATCATCCATGTTTCGTCGTTACGATGGGTAGGAGTTTTTATTTGAAGTTCAAGATTCTACACTTTTGTAATTTTATTTTTGCACTTTTGTATGTTGCGTGATTGATTTTAATATATGAGATGAGTACATGTTGTCTTCTTGATAGTTGGATTGTAATGATTCTTTAGAACAATTTAAACAAGTTTTGATCTATACATGATTTCATAGTATGTGTTCAAATACATATATGGATCAAAGAAACATAGGAAATATGTCTAGTTAACAATCAATCATATGATAATTTGTTCAAGAAATGGGCTTAGGTGCTTCACAACTTGTCCATTGCATGATCCATCACATCCACCAGGAAATCTGCATCGTAGACGATGAAAAATTAGTGAATGCTTTACATGAAAGACGAAGATGATTTATAGGTGATTCGAGTTAGACAAGAACACATCTTACTAACATCTTCCTTGTTGAAACACAATGGAGGTGTGATTCTGAAAACATTTCCAAAGAATCCTGCTTACAAACTCTATTACACGAGCAGATGTATTTATCTTTTAGAAAAGCTTGCAAACTCTATTACATGAATAGAAATACTTATTTTAAAAAAAAAAAAAAAACTGTGTCTTACAGCTTTTAAAATATGCTTAATTGCGAATAAAATTACAATCTTTTCACAAATTGCAATTTAATTTAAACTTTTGAATTTTGACAAACAAATCATTTTTTTTTTTTTTTTTGCAATTTCAAACTTGGGGGTTTGCCTTCGCTTCGAAAAAGTTGATGTAAAAAAAAAACGATCATTATCGGTAGGTAGAAGATCCACGCTAATAAATACTTATTAACATAATAAATAAAAATTAAAAAATAAATTAATATTATATATACTATTAATAAATTTAAAATACATTTAAATATAAAAATATAAGTTATATTTTTTAAAGTATTAAAAGTTAAAAAACTTAAAAAAAATATATAATAATAAAAAATTTAGAATAATTTTTTTTAAATGAATTAAAATAAAATATAAATTAAAATAATGAAATAAAAAATGTACAAATAAAATAATTAAAATGCAAAATAAAAAATTTAATATTCATCTTTGAGAAAAAAAAATTGGTGCTGTAAAATATTTGCAAAATTCAATTACACCAAAATCATTTCATCTTCAACCTCATGTTACCTCCGCCGCTGCCCCACCCCACCCTCCCCTCCCACTGCCGCTAAAACATGGGTTGAGAGCAAATGTTCATTATGTTTAATTTTCTGGATTTTTTATTTTTTTTTATTTGATATTGTGTTACTTGGGAGCAAATAATATTCCCTAAGAAATATTATTTGTATTAATTTTTAATAATGAGAGTTTTAATTATAATTTTGATTTTGAATATTGTTTGTTTGTGTTGGTTTCTAGTTTTGATTTTAGAAAAAAAAAGATTTTGATTTTTATTTGTGTTGATTTTAATATTTTATTATATTTAAATTTATTCTAAATTTATTTATAGTATTTATAATACTTAATTTGATTTCAAACTATTATTTATTATGTTTATAATTATTTATTGATGTGGATACTCACTGGGATAATGATTATGTATATATATGTACATATTATCTTTCGGGCAAGAGATCAAACTGCCCGAATTTAAAATTGCAAAAAAGAGTAAAAGTGATGATTTATTTGTCAAAATTCAAAAGTTTAGTTTAAATTGCAATTTATGAAAATGTGGTGATTTTATTCGCAATTAAGTCTTTAAAATAAGTTTTTCTCACCTACTTTTCTTTCTAGAGTCTGCAAACAAGTTTAACAATGACTTGTAGACCTACCTATCACTTCTAGAATTAAATAAAATTGCTTGTCATACTTAATTCCATATTGATGAATATTTATTTGAAAAGTTTCAACACACATGAGATGAGACCATACTATTTTTGAATCATCTGTCAACTATTATATGATTTAATGAAACACGATATAAAATTTGATTTGTAAAAAAGATTTGGGTAAACAAAACAGTTATAGTGGTTAGGATCAAATCATCCAAATCATGGCTAACTCCACCATGGGAAACAAGATATAGATAATTAGTAGAAAAAAATATTTGTTGATTTTTTTTTCTGTATCAATGCTTCCCTCCATATCATCCATGTACACATGTTTTCTTGATAATTAGATTGTAGAACAACTTAAACAAAGTTTTGGTCTATACATGATTTCATAGTAAGAGTTCAAATACACATATGGATCAAAGAAACATAGGAAATATGTCTAGTCAACAATCATACGATCATTCCATCAAGAATGGACTTATTAGTTACTTAATTTGAATGCAATTATGAAACTTCACAACTTGTCTATTGCATAATCCATCACATCCACCAGGAAATCTGCACCGTAAACGACGAAAAATTAGCGAATGTTTTAAGAAACAGTAGATTAGGGATGGATTTAAGATATACATAATATTATAATATAAAGATACCTTTGATATGTTCCATCGCTGGCGCAATTTCAAGCTTTGCAGGGGTTTTCAGCGCCCGATCAGTGACTAATTCAACACCGAGCATCAGCCCTCGTCCCCTCACATCACCAATAACTAAAAAAGATCACTACTTAATGCCACATTCAATTTATTTATCTAACTTATGCAAATTAGATGACTTAATTTACTTTGATGCTTGTCTTTAAGAAGGTTCTCTCTTTCGATCACTTTAAGTACAGCAAGCCCTGCAGCAGTACACACTGGATTTCCTCCGAACGTGTTGAAGTAACTTTAGAACCTCTGCAATCTTACAAGAGGAATTCCGTTTCCAATGAAAGCAGCAACATGGCCAGATGTTCCAAACTGGTCTACATACACACATGTATAGCTTCAGACATGAAAGCAGCAACATGGCCAGATGTTCCAAACTGAATCAAATCGTGCACGTCTTTCGCGTATTTTTCACCGTCCGACCCGAAGACCCCTCTATATGGATCCGGATTCAGAGCATGATGAACACCACTCTGTTTAAAATATCACTTAGCAAATTATTTAGATGAAATTCAAATGATCATTACAATGTTTCAATAAATTTGGAACCTGGGTGATATTGAATTTCCAGTTA
This sequence comes from Stenogyne calaminthoides, assembly GCA_037126765.1. Taxonomy (NCBI): domain Eukaryota; kingdom Viridiplantae; phylum Streptophyta; class Magnoliopsida; order Lamiales; family Lamiaceae; genus Stenogyne; species Stenogyne calaminthoides. The sequence continues at coordinate 220,165 of JBBCBC010000050.1, forward strand.
CATTGTGCAGTAGCCCCCATAGTCGCACTTGCATTTCCATGATACGAATTTCTCAACGATATGATATCGTGACAACCCGTGTACAATCGTGCCATCATCATCGCCAGTTCGTTCGCCTCTGTCCCAGTATTCGTAAAGAAAACAACCTGAAAAATCAAACCAAGTCATTCAAGAAACGTCCAACAGTATTAGTTGCTTTCAATGAACAGTATTAGTTGCTTCACTAAACAGTATTATTACCTTGAGATCGTCAGGAAGCTAAAGCCTGAGCAAAATCAGCAATTGCATGATTGAGATAAAGAATGGTGGAATGTTGAAGTGTGTTTGTTTGATGAAGAATGGCCTTAACCACATCAGGGTGGCAATGGCCGCAACACACGGTGGCTATGCCTCCGAATGCGTCGAGATATCTACGCCCGTTTTCGTCGAACAAGTACTGCATCATACCATTCACTATATTCACCTGTTTAATTAACATATCATGTTTGTTAGTAGGCATTCGATTTCACAATACCTAGCTTAATTTGGTGTTCTTCAACATAAGAAGGATGTTGAAACTCATGTTTAAAAGTCGGCAAAAAATTCCTATGGAACATTGGAACCGGATCAAATTTGACAAATGTTTTATTCTTCAACAAATAAATTAAATTATTTATTAATGATCACTTTTTTTTAAGGGATTAATGACCATTATTAGTCTATATGAATAAAAGTATTACTTCATATTAAAAAAATATTAGTTCATACAAAATAAAATATTAATTTGTAGGATAAAAAATATTAGTACTTTTTCAATATAAATCTAATATTTTTCATCATATAAGCTAATACTTTTAATCAATTGAACTAATACTACAATCCACGAAACAGTATAAAAATAACTTGATTAAAAAAAATTTAGTCAAAATTGCATTTGCAACTGGTGTGCCGAAGTGTTAATAATTTCAAAAAGCTCCCCGTCCCATTATTGATAGATTTTATATTTGAAGTCTCCTCAAACCCAGTTTCAATGAAGATTTTCATATCATATGTAGTCTAAATTTTGTTTTATTAATTCATCCAATTCTATTAGAGTCAGTTTGTTATGTGGTATGTGATATGAAAAAATATGAAATCATGTGATACTTCTTATTTATCCATGTAATATATTTGACTTTTTTAAGTGTTTGATATGATGGATTAAATCATGATTGACATCATAAATACCACCTAGGAGGAATAATGTTTGATATTATAAATACTACCTAGAAGGTGAGATGTATAATCATATAAAAATGAGAAAATAAAATGCTGGCTTTCGGGCCAAAAGGAAAAACCATTAAGCATACTAAACCCTTAAAACGGTAGGATATGATTTATTTTCCACTGTTTTTCTTTCTTTTCTCACGTAACAAACGACTCTTATTAAATAAAACCTTGTTTAGAGAAAAAAATAAAAAGATATGACTCACAGGTTTGTCGTAGAAGTAGAACATGGAAGGACTAAGAAATTCTTTCCGCTTTGCCAATATTTCAGCGGCGGTGGGGCCCGTATACGGCGGCGGAGTGTAGTCGAAGGGGGGCAATTTAGGAAATACGCTGTCATCGGCGGCGGCGGCGCTCCGGGAATAGCCACGTGTACACCTTCCGAATTGCCTGGATTCCCATAATGCCCCACTCATTACAACTCTCTTGATCATCTTCTTTAGTACAAACAATTTTCTATGGATTTTAAATTATTTGCAAATGTTTAAATAGATTAAATGATCATGAGAGAGAGAGAGAGAAAAGAGAGATGTATATTTGGAGTTGGAGAAGATCTCTAAGAAAGGAAAATATATATAGGCGTGAATAACTCAATCTTTGGATTTAATTAATTGCGTTTGCAATATTTATTTATATTTAGATATGGTAGAGATTAGGTAGTATTTCATGCAATGAGTGTGATTAGTTAATCTATTCCACAAACATTCACAAAATTAATTGGTCTCGACTATCACGTGCACTGTTCACTCATAGTGCAATTTAAAATCATGCGACTAATTATATGAAAAAAATAGTTGCACTGCTCAATATCATTAAGTTGCACTTTTCAGTATAACAAGTTGCACGATTTTAAAATGCATTATGAACTCATGGTGCACCTGGGTGTACATGATACCGGTTCTCATATTATTTACCACATCAATATTAACTGGACCAAGATTTTGTAATTGTTCTCCACAGTCTACAATATAATAGCAATAAAATTCGAGGATTTTTCCCCTAAAATTCCAACGACACATTATCATCCAGTTCGGTCCTTGTTCAGGAAAATAGTTCGAGTAGTATAACATATCTTCATGTATTTCCCACATCATGTGACGAATTAAAGTACAGTATGAAATATAATTAATACTTCGTTCATTGATTTTTTTTTTCTTTTAGTAGACTTTGAGTCATCCTCCATATGCATCTCGTTATCAATAACACCGTGAAATTATTTTCAAGAAAAGATGTGATTAAAGTTGAGAACCTAAGTTGTCACTTCAGTGAATTATTGCAGCTGTTGCTGAGATATATATAGCAAATTTATGGTTTTTTATGAGAGTGAATCTAAAGCAAAAGGGTTAAATCCATGAATGAATTTGGCTGGGTTTTTGAACCAGTTGCAATTCTTTTCGTCTTTATACGCATTTGCAATTTAAAATTAAGACAAGAAACCTTAATTGCCGATCGAACTCAAAAAAATAAATTAAATAAAACAAGAACTCCAATCAAAGAGGTTTGGGGTGGGGGATACTTCTGTGGTTTTGATTGTAAACACGATGGCAATAATGTTATGAACCTAATATTATAATCAACAATTCTAATTAAATATTATGTCCGAGATAATGATAACTATGATGACTGTTGTTTTTTCCTAGGAAATTAACAAGGATTTTAGCGTTGTAGGAAAATTGCCTCATACTTAATTTTATATTGGTGATAAATATTAATGTACCATTTTATTTGAATCGAACAGTTTCAGCACACATGAGCCCATACTATTTTGAATCATCTATGGGTGTGTTTTGTTTAGGGGATTAGGTGTGTTAGATTAAATAGTGGACCATTATAAGGTGTTTTGTTTGTGGGTTTTGAGCCCGAGATATCTGTTGGGCCCGGGTCCAAATTTGTTTTTTAACCCATATACACATGATAATTGATCTAGGCAGGAAGGGTCCGATTAATTATCAGCCCAAATTAAGTCCAATTGGGGCAATGTTGAAATGTCTGGAATGCCCTACATAATTTAAAAAATATTACGAAATTGCCACTCATTATTTACTGTTTTGAAAGCCCAAATTATCGTCGGCCCACTAGGTCAAAATTTGGGAGTATATACAAAACACACTTCATCTTCCTCACGAAGATTCCAGATTCACGGCGCCGTAGGAGTGGCCGTCGGAAAATAGGTCAAAAAAGGGGAAGTCGAGGATTGTGAAGTCGGTGTTTTTGCCGGTGGGGGATGGGCTGGATATCGCGCATATTGGCGGCGGAGGTGGCGGCAGCGGCGGCGTCCGGAGGAGCAGGTGGATCAGGCACGTTGACCGCCGGACAGGGGAGGAGTTTATGATCAGGAAATTATAAATTTTGTCTTCCTTTTTTGACTTTTCTTTTTCTTGTGTAAATACATAAAAATTGAGAGAAAAAAAGTTTTGACTTTTTAGCAAAGATTTGGTGATGTTCTGATAACTTTTACGAAACATTAATTAGCTCGATGACCTTTGCTCTTGCAGAATACGAAATTTCCTTAGGATGGTCGACGAATTTTTTTTTTTTAATTGGGACGAAACTTGCCGTGAATGAATGAATTGTGTAGGTATTTTAGGAAATGGACAATTGTATAAGAAATTATCATACAAACCAAATCACTTTCAAATTAAATTGTGGAATAGTATCACAATGAAAATCTCACAAACCAATCAACTTTATAAATTTAAAAAAATATATCCCAATAGTGTAATCCTATATAATTCAAAAGAAATTAATCAAACCTGACTTAAAATCCAAATACACCCTATGTCTACTATTTTAGAATGAGGTAATATGAGACACCCTATGTCTACTATTTTAGGATGAGGTAATATGAGACAGTCTTACGGTAAGACGAGACATAAATTGGACATTAATGCTTTAACACTTTTAAAAAAATGAATATAATTTGTACTAAATTATACTCCATCTCATTCATGAGACCGTCTCATATGAACTTATTGTCTTTTAGCCTTTTAGGATATAATGATACACAACATAAAACCTGACTTATAGTGAAAGAATACAACACATTAATCTTTCAAAAAAGGGCGAGGAAAGAGAAAGATTATAGTGGTTAGGGTATACCTAAATCAAATTATAGTGCTAATCCCAATCATCCAAATGAAGGCTGTCTCCACTATTAGGATTTAGGAAGCAAGATATATACTCCCTCCGTCCCGAAATTATTATCCGATTTACTGTGTGATCGATTTTTAAGAAAAAAATGATAAAGTGTTAAAGTGTAAGGGGTAAAATTGGTAAATCAACTTTATTGTAAAGTGAAAAAGTGATAAAATGTTAAAGTGTAAGGGGTTAAATGAGTGGCAATTGGTGTAATTTATATGTATTATGAAGGGTGTTTATATTAATGAAACTTTTCATTTTATGAAAGGGGACAAAAATTGTGGGACGTCCAAAATAGAATACTGGACAATAATTTTGGGACGGAGGGAGTATTATTCAGTAGTAGAAAAAAATATCTGTTGATTAGATAGAACATCTAATTATATGATCAAATACATTGTCTGGAAATTCATCATTATACATAAAACTTGTGTGTCGAAAAAGAGGGAGAGCTACATTATTTAACTTAACATATCACCAAACCTGAGGATCAACATGATGCTTCTTATAACAAGCACTGAACACACATTAAAGATAGATAGAGTTGTATTCACATTTTCAAAGACTTTAAAACCGAAACCACAATCTAGACTCGATTATCTGGAATCGTTCAATATTTTCTGAAAGTAAGGTTGAGACGACCAGGTCTAAGATTTGTATTCTTAAGCAATTGACTAGGAGCTGTGTCCGGAATAATACTCGTCACCCCATGAAAAATATGCCTAGATTCACCACCAAATACCAGAACGTCGCCTGATTCTAGCTCAACACACTTAGCCTTACCAATGTCTCTCTGATCACCATATAAGAACTCAGCAGAATCGCCAAGAGAGATTGAAACAACTGGTAACCCTTTCTCAAGACTGTCCTGGCTCTCATCACGATCCTGTATGAATACGAAACAGGACAGCTTAGAGAAGCTAATACAATTAAAGGACAGTTCAAGATAATTTGTATAAAGAACATATTAGTTTCTCAAGTTCAATGAATTTAGTTGTGAATATTATTATCAACAAATACTCAGTCACCAAGATAGTTTAAACAGCCTACTAATCAGTAAAAACAACAAAGCAGAATGCTATTTTCAATCTTCTACATGAAAAATTGATTGATTCAGGGCCAACCTGATGTAGACCAAGTCGCCCATTAGTGGTATAATAGTTGACTATACACACGTCTGGAGACATTGCAGGGAGTTCATCCTCAACGTTTTCTATTTTCCGTTCTCTTTTGATTACAGATTGGGAATCATCAATCACTCTACGGACTAATGAAGTGAATTCTTGAGGGATAAGAGGGGGTTCAACATCATCATGGTGACGTTTACCCCCGTATTTTTTTGTTTGAGGATTCCAATCAAGACCTAGGCACATCATGTACAACCTCAGTTTTGCACCATCGTTATAACCAGGTCGGTAAAACCCCCCGGGACCACAACCTAATTCTCGACACTTAGTTACAATGTTAGCCTGCAAGAAAAGGCATAAACAGCTAAAATCAGAAATTATGAAAAATTAAAAAACAAGTTGAAAAGCATAATTTTGAGATATACTATAAAGGAATACCTGTTCAGTTAGGGATATATAATGCTTGAATAGTACCATTCCAGGCCTTAACACCTGCCCGGACACTTCGGTTGATTCTTTTTCTGTATCCATGCTTTCCTCCATATCATCTATGTGTTCGTCGTTCTCATCAGGTAACTGTATCTTTGGAGTCCACCGTTTCCTACTTTTCTCATTCACAAAAGAGTTGGTCTTTCTAGTGTAAGGAAGACATATATCAAAAGGCTCATCCTCGTAAGTAGGTGGAGAGTACGTTAACCTTCTCTTTGCCTCTCCACTCTCATGATTATTATAGCGTTGCTTAGGAGATCGAGAAGAGGACGAATTGGTCTTAGGAGTTCGAGAAGAAGACGAACTGGTCTTAGGAGAACGAGAGGAAGACGAACTGGTCTTCCAAAAATCAGGGGGCAAATCTGTGTCATACAAGTCGCTTGTTGAAATAGATTTTGCCTCTCCATGTTCATGATCAATGCTGCGCGACTTAGAACATATAGAGGAAGACGAAGGAGTCACGTGGAGGCCCGTGTCATTCTGGTTGGTTATCGGTGCAGATGCTTCACAGTGCAACGGACCATTCTTATGAACCTCATCTGACCTTTGTTTACAAGAAGTCTGCAAGTCTATTCTAGTTCTCCTTTTACTCTGCTTTGTACTAATACTGGACGCAAGTGTGGGAAAATCATCGTCTGTGAACTGCAGCACCACAACATTATGTATTCACTATTCACTCGCAGCTATGAAATGTAAATAAGAGACAAGAAATATCGTCCTAGGTCTCAAGGATTAAGTGTGCAAATGCTAGCATGAAATTCTAAATTACACCTTCAATTTCTGAAGATGATCAATAATGAGCACAAATTGAATACCACAGAACAAGCACTAATGGTTAGTACAATATCAGTAGATAATTATAATAACAAATAGTAATCTGAAACTTCATCTCAAACAAGCACAGAAAGGTATTTCCCTTGAATTGAAAATGATCAATATCAATTGGCCTATACTGTTTATCTAACTGCAACAAAACAATTAAACAAACAAAATATACGTAGAAATCTTAGTTAGACGATTCAACACTCATACATTTGCAGGCTAAAATGTGCTACTGGATCACTGTCCTTTTTTTTTTTGCACACCAACTGTTTGATGAATTGCCAATTAGGAAACACCACAATAACATAAAAAGTGAGAGAGATTCTTACATTAGCCGGAGAATTCAAAGACTTCCCCACAGGAGTTGATTTCATGCCTCTGCTCATCGTCTTTCCGATTCGAGAACCGGTGAATTCAGAGGTCAATTGCGCTGCTGCTGCTGCTAAGGTTGTACGGTACAATCCAAGTTGCATGAGTTGCAGAGTGATCGAATCTGCATAAGAGCAGATCCTAAGCACCTGTAAATAGTGGCAGATTATGTAGAACGAAGATCAAGCGGCTTGCTTGCTATTAATTTCGCACTTTGAGGAATTCGAATTGAAAGGAAAAAGCGTGTAGGGTTACATTTTACATTAAAATTCGTCGTTTGATTAACACGGCTTTTGGTTTGTTAAAACTGGGTTAACGGTTAGAAGAAGAAGAAGAAGCGAATTTTGTGTGTTTGCATTTAATTTTAAAATTTCCACATTAAATGAGGTCTCATTGCATTTGCTGTTACAAATAGAATACGACCTGATTACTTCCATTCAATTAAAACCATTAAATAAGGATGCACACACTTGCATGAGACCGTCTCACGGTGAGACCGAACATAAGTTAGACATTGACGCTTTAACACTTTTTGAATGGTGGATGTAATTTGTCTTCAAAATTGTCTCAAATGCACGCACGTGAGGGCGTCCGTATATGAGTTTTAGTCTTAAAACAAGATATGGATTTTTCGTAATATTTTTAACTAAAAAAATAAAAATAAAAAAATTCCAGTCAATTGAGGGACCGATACTAAATAATGGGATTAACACGCAATAATAATATGAATCTTGATGTTGGCTTTTAATTAATCTGGCAAAAGCAAGAAAATTCTCAATTTACAAATCTTTGTGGAGCCTTCAATTATTCATTACAAGTGTGATAAAACTGGTCCATTGATTTTGATATTACATACATATCTATATTAATTTTAACAAATAAAATGTGAATTTCCTGGTTTTTTTTTTTTTTAAATGTGAATATCACGTTACATAATATATGTTCCCTAAAAAAGGATTACCCAACACTTATGTTGTGTTGTATACTTGTGAATCTGACTTTTGCTTGTTTTGATACCTACCCATAACAATGTCATTTACGTACAGTCTTTATTTTGTTTCTTTAATCTAATATGCTTTGAAGCAATTTTTTGTGAGATCTTCTCAAATTTCATTCAGAAATAAAAAAGAAAAGAAAATGGTCATATTTCAATTTCAGGATTTGGCATATTTTGCAAAATTCGTGACGTCATTCATGCGTTAAACATGCATCATTATATCCAACGTGGCATCCAATATCGCATGCCTCCACCATCACCAACCAAAAAAGAAGAAAGAAAAGCACTCCATCATATTGTCACTCAAAAACATAATTCTAATACTCATAATAAATCACCTATATTTCATTTCGTATGTCGTTGTCATTAAATAATCCCCATTTCAGTCTTTACAGGTCAAAATTCTATAGCAAACATTACAACATATAAATTGATGCCACAATAATGTTGACTACAGGTTGTAAAAATCCATAAATGGCGCATATGCAAAATAAATTAAGCAGATGAAAGCTTTTAAGCAGTGGGTAGGTATAATCATTCCATAACAAATGTTGTTAATTTCCATGGAATTCCATATCCCAAACAGCACCTTACTACTACCTCAATTTCACACAACATAACATGAGAATCTATGTGTTGATTCTACTCATAATAAACCTCTTATCTCAAGCTGCTTTATCCCAATCGGACATTCCCATTGGGTATCAAGTCACACTTGCAATTCCAGGTGAATATTCAAAAGGGTTTTTAGGCAGGGCTTTTGTAATGGAAGCACACCAAACAGAGCCCCGTTTTCGAGTGGCGATCAGCGTGGAAGCTGCGGCGGGGATGTTTGCTTGCTCCCTCGATATTTTTGTAGGCGACGTACGCGTCTGGAGCTCCGGGCACTTGTCCAGATTCTACACCAAGGATAGGTGTGTACTTGAGTTGGAGGAGAATGGAGAGTTGAGATTGAAGGGTGAGAATGGGAGAGTTGGATGGAAGAGTGGGACTTCAGGCCAGGGTGTTAAGGTAATTTTGTGCATCATCACATTAGTACATTGTGTTTTGTGTAGTATTAGTTCATGTGATGAAGAGTATCACCTCATATGATTGATAATATTAGTTGTATATATTTAAAATGTACTATAATGTTCAATCATTATTTTTAGTTACACTGCACATCTCATTTAAAATATCTAACTTTAGACGTCACAATTTGAAATCTTAATTGATTTTCCAATGCAAAAATATAGTTTTCAATTAGCATGATTTTGTTTAAAGTGGATGTTGTTTCATGATATTTATTGTCTTGCATGACTTAAGTTGAGATAAATGGATTATGTGACAAAATTTTAAATTGAGAATTGAAAACTCAAAATTGGTCTGAATTAAGAATTAATCTTAAAACCGGTCTTGTTGAATGTCATTTTGAGTCTTGATTAATTAGTTATATGCATGTTCGTTCATATGAGTATGATAAAGTTCTAATTTTAGATGATTTTTGCATCAATGCAGAGATTAAGGTTACTAAAAACAGGAAATCTAGTTCTCATTGATGATCTAAACTTGATAAAATGGCAGAGTTTCAATTTCCCCACAGATATCATGCTATGGGGCCAGAGATTAAGTTCACAGACAAGATTAACTTCTTTCCCAATCAATTCATCCCTCTTTTATTCAATGGAAATCCAAGACAACAAAATGGAGCTTTTCTTGAATTTTGGAAAATGGAAATATTCATATTGGGAGCATCACCTTTCCGTTAATAGAAACATCACATTCGTGCAGCTCACGTTGGACGGCCTAGATATCTTCAACGGCAATCAGAGGTTCGATCAGATAAAATCGAACGGCCCTGATCCGATCCGATTTCTTACGCTTGAGAACACCACGGGAAATTTACGACTCTACCATTACTCGTTCGAAAAAGGAAATTTTGAAGCTTCTTATCAAGCGCTCAATTTCACTTGTGATCTCCCATTGGCTTGTAAGCCTTACGGAATTTGCACGTCTTCCGGTTTGTGCTCGTGCATCCGGATAGTGGAAAATGGGTCGACCCGACCAGAATGCGGGGAGGGGTTCGACGGGTCGTGTGGGGCGGAGATGGTGGAGTTGGGGGGTGTTGCTAGTGTGCTTAGGGGTGGGAGTAATAAGGGTAATGTTGGGAAACAAGAATGTGGTAGGGCTTGTTTGGATGATTGTAATTGTGTGGCTGCACAATATGAGGAGGTGTTTGGGTTTGGGGAGTGTTTGTTGTATAGGATTGCTAGGGGGGTTAAGAAAGTTGAGAGGAGTGGAGTTACCTACATGGTTAAAGTCGGTAAAGGGGTGAATAATGGGCTTGGTAAAAATTCAGGGGTGAAAAAATGGGTGATTATAGTGGTGGGAGTGGTTGATGGATTTGTTATTTTTCTTATTTTGGGTGGAGTTGGGTTTTATATAGTTTGGAAAAGGAGAAAGAATTTGGCAACCAACTTAGTTGATCAATGATCAGACACAATTTTTGTTTCATTTTTAAAGAGATTATGTTGATTTATTGATTGTTTAAGAAGAATTTGTTGTAATGTTAGTTCACAATTACTATCACATTTTGGTGAACATAATTTAATTGATGGTTCTTTTTATCAGAAATTGATGTACTTTAAGTTCCAGTTCTCATAAATTCTAGTGGATTATGATAATTTACCACAATATGTAAATAAATTAAGACGTTTGTAAAATGACTAAGTCTTGTATGTATTCAGGTGCATCGTGAACTCATAGTGCATTTTAGAACTATATAATTTGTTATATTAAAAAATACAATATATTTACATTGAATCGTGCAACTATTAATATGTAATTGGAACTCAGTATGATCAAATTTCTTTTAAGTTCGTTAAGTAAAACTCGTTTAAATAAATAAACTAAGAGACCGCTTGATATGACTTGAGAATAATAATGGTAATTAGTATCATTGATGGGTCAATCACTAAAAGTTATTGATTGCATTTTTATTGCTTTATTAGAACATCAACAATGAGTATTATGTGAGGTGGGTTGAGTAAGTAAGGGTAATCAACTGCTTATTTCTATTCCTATTACTTGTGTATTAAAACTATCAAACAACATTAATAGAAGTGAAATTCATTATACACTTCCATAACCCCCAACAAAGCGGTCCTAAACTCAAATTTCACTAAAACTTGTTTAAAGAAACGGGCCCTTGTAGCTTGGACTAAGTTTACCTTCAACAATATAATTTAAGAAATTGGCCCAACTTCAAAACAGAATTTGGGCTACTTGGATTAGAAAGTATCATTGAAATCCAAATAAATAAGCTGATTCCAAAAGATATGAAGAAAATAGGACACCAAATTTATGAAAAATTATTGCTTTGGAGGACTTAGAATCAACTCTAGATGCTCCATGTATTTATTATCCCTGATTGCTGATTGCATCATATGTTTAAATTTAGATTTATTTTACTAATTTGCGGTACATTACTGAACAACGTTTAAAGCCCACTACTTACTGGGCCTCTATGGTGGAATATTTTGTTAAAGCCCAATGTGGACTGCTAAATATAATATCCAATTGAGACCTTAACAAAAATACAATTTGTCTGTCTTCTAATCCGAACTGCATGATTGTCATTCGTCATTCCATTACAGGAAGCATGCATCAAACTTGTTTCAATCTAAATCAAATTATACATGATTGAATTTCATCTAAATAAATTATCTGTCATCCACCTCCAGTCCAAGGGTGTCATTATTTAAAAAATATTTTAAAAGGTATGGGAAATTGACAATTATTTAATTTCTTGGGTCCCTATCGAAATGACTTCAAATAAGGATATATTCTCACTCACTTTTAATATTTACTTAAACAAATTCTTTAGTTGTAGTAGTATTTTATTCAAAAACGACAAAAGATATATAATCAGAAAACTTAATACTCCCATTTTATTGGGGAATTAAGAGGCATCATTTGCCAGCTAAGATCGATCTCAGCCGTTGAAAAAAAAAGCCTCCAAATTCTTCGATGTTATTATGCAGTTTGTTGAGTTTTACGAGCTACATAATTATTATTGAGGTTATATATATATATAAATATATGTATATGTCTAATATCCATCATGTGACTCAGGGACGACATGGACAAGCCGCTGCACCAATATATTTTGTTAAAAATGTTCATATAATTATTGCATGAAATTAAATATATATATATATTTCTGTTTTTGATTTTTCGTATATATTGATGTTTTAAAAAATGTTAGAATAATTTATTATTGGCCAGTGAACTTGGTGTAAATCTTACTTGTATCCAAACAATTTTTGTTTGGTTGAATTTTCTTGACCGACTGACTAGCTACCAAGACCTTTTCAAATTTGTTCGACTTTCTTTGATGCTTACGCAAGTAAAATTAGGGTTTTTGTTAGGCCAATATTCCAGTTACATACTACGTACGTACATATATCTAGATTTGACTTTGTAATTAGACCAAACTTTTTAAAGACTATTAATATAGCTAGCTAGTTATATCTAGATTGGATTAATTGTTTGATCGGACTGGAAGATCAGTTTGAACTAGTATCATTTTATGTAAGTAGTAAGTACACACATCAATATATAATAGACAAATTTTAAGGTTCAGAAATTTAAATCAGAGAGTATCATAATACTTCATAAAATCATACTACTTGATACAACCATAAAATTAAAATAAAACAATATATATCATTAAATTTAATAACAATGACTTAAATGGCCGGGTACATTATATATATATATATACACACACATATTTGTTTAAAATACTTATAAATATATATTTTTTCCAATTTGCGGGCACATTTGTACTATATCTCAAGTACCCTTCTAAATCCGGCGGCATTGCTCTTTTAGGATAATGTTGCCCTTACTGGCCCTAACTAAGAATTGTATAGTCTCTAAATTTTAGTTTATTAGTAGTCACTTTTACCAAAAAAAGAATAAAGAAAAAGCTTGAATATTTATAATCAATTTTGTGTACTACTCTTGAAATTTGTTCCGAGCTAGTTGTATATATCCGTTTAATTATTTTCCTCTTGGGTATAATTGATGAGTACACCTAATTACATGTGCCAGCTATTTAGGAAAATTAGCCAACTAGGGTTTGTCACGAGATACATTTCTAATTTTAGAAGGGTTTTTGACATGATAACAGATCTATCCTCATGTCCTATTTATACTTTTGTTACGTCCTTGTATTAAAACTGTCAAAATTAGTTTGTCATAACTGCTAAATAATTATAAATATGCCGTAGGAACTTCTTGTTGAGATGATCGACGATATCATGACAGCAAATCAAATTCTTTAAGGAAATAAATAAGCTATATCACACTTGTGTTTCAATTATAAGTTGGAGATTTCATCAATATTCGAGGAAGCAAATTCGAGAAATATATAAAAAGAAATCAGTTTTGCTCGTATAGAAGAATTTCTGCGACGTTTTGGACCGGTGTTGTTTGGACAATTTAAAAATACAGGAATTAATGATGTTGTTTGAAAAATTTCCTCTCATCTAAAAGTTCGAACTTGTAGAGAGGGTCGAGAATAATTCATTTATTTAATTTCCCTCAACACTCTCCATCACTCGTGGACGAGTTATTGCCTCTGTCCTCTGGGGAGAAGGCCCAACGAGTGGACAATTTAAATGGATGGAGTGCTTTCCACGGGAATCGAACCCAGAATCTGGGCTGAGCCAGAGGCTCTGATACCATATAAGAATTCCGTCTCATCTAAAAGTCCGAACTTGTAGAGAAGGTCGAGAATAATCCATTTATTTAATTTCCCTCAACACTGTTTTCAAGAGAATTAAACCAATAACTTTGCACCTTAATTTGTTGAAATAGTCTCATAATTATCAACTTTTTCAATTTAATCCCATGATCATTTTGATCCAATTTAATCCCAGACTGTCGGAGGTCGCTCAAAATTGCCCCAAACGACGTCGTTTTGGGCTCGTGTACCCCAATTTTTACCGAAATAAGTAAGACACATATCCACAACGACATCATTTTGGACAATTTTGAACGACTTTTGAGACTAAATTAGTTCAAATAATTGAATACATATAAAATTAAATTGGAGAAATTGATAATTATGAGACAATTTCAATAAAGTTGAAAAGTTATGAGACCAATTTAGTTTAAATCCCCTGTTTTTAATGATTCAAATTCCGTTGTACATATGATGATCGGCGAATTCAATGGTAGAGTATTGTCTTGGATTTCTATCAAATTTCCTGGAGTTAGAGCCCTTGCCTTTTCTGACTGGCTCACGGATCCTATAATTTGTAGTGGCGTTATTTACCCATAGAGATAGCAGTTTGTGATAATGTATTGTTTTGGACAGGCGTAGAATGTTGTTCCTCTGTAATTTTGGCGTACGTTCTCTGTATGGGTTGGAATACCTGTACTTTAATTAGTATAACCTTTTTTTTTTAAATAAAAAATATAGTAAAACGATTCATCTTGGATCAACCCCATTAATATATATTAGTGCACTATATATGAACTATATGTATAAATATTAGCTGTTGCCCGTTTTGTCATTAAGATAAATCAAGTCGATCGACCTATTATTTAATTTGTAAACTCTATACATGCACTAAAACCTCTATAAATTAATAACCTCTCTAAAATAATAAAATCTTCCGGTCCCGACTTGGGCCTTTGTAAAAAATTATCAAATTCGATAAAATAATAAAATAATAATTTTTCGGAAAATCCCTTTATAAATATTAGGTCCCATTAAAACTCTAAATTAATAATTCATAGATATTACAATTATAAATATTATGGTAATTTGCTAAAATATAAATTTATTGTTGATTTTTCTTAAAATTTAAATTTAATTGGATTTCATCCCTAACTTTTTTAATTGCAGCCAAGAGTTCCGGTGTCGAGTTCTCTAGCTGCAACAAAAAATTGTGAAGAGTTGTTGTCGTGCTTAAAGCCTCCTTTCTCGTGACTGGTTCCAATGGTATTGAATCATCTTCAGCTTCATCATTAGTAGAATCTTCAATAATATCAGCAACATTTTCCTCTAAACTTTGAACCATTGAACATTCATCATTTTCACCCGGGTAGTCCACCAATTTGTTGACGTCCATTTCATTGCGATAACCAATATCCTTGACCATATTCTCAAGCTCATGTAGGCTTTCTTCAAAGTTTGTCTAACTTGAGTCGCTTGAGATTTCTTCATTTGAACGGATTTTGCAGTGTCGAAAATAATTTGCTATTGACACTTGAGAAACATTGGTTGTCCAAGCGGAGACTGCAAAATTGATGGCATCTAATTCTAAAACATTAATCTTTTCAGGATTAGGTAGTCTCAACTCATGACCTTCCATTCATCATGCATGAATATATTTAATTGGCTATAATAGTTATTTAAGTGCAACGAATTAATGTAAACATGTATATTTAAGTAATTCCAATGAATTGATGCATGCGTCCATGAATATATATAATAATTAATTGTATACAATGAGTTTATATTATACATGAATATATTTAATTAGTTACAAAAAATTGATTGATGCATGAATATAATCAATGAAACATATGAATTCATTTATTTTCAATACATGTATGTACTAAATTTGCTGAATTTAAAAAGTCTCTTATAAATTAATAATTAATAAATTATTAATTTATCGATATATTAATATTTTTTTAAATTAATAAAATTTCATGGTCCCAACAGAGTGGACAATTTAAATAGGTGGAGTGCTTCCACGGGAATCGAGCCCACAACCTGGGCTCTGATACCATGAGAGAATTCCGTCTCATCTAAAAGCTCGAGCTTGTAGAGAGGGTCGGGAATAATCTATTTGTTTAATTTCCCTCAACATATATCAATCCTTTGATTTATAAACTGTAAATAATGTTATTAATTATTTTCAAATAAGAAAAAAAAAACAGTTTGCATACTATTTTTTTAGGAAAAAAATGAAGTGAAAATCAGAAAAATGATTATTCAGAGGCTAAAGCCCCTATATGCAAATGGAAAATTGGAATTAGGGCACGAGACAAGTTTGGAGCTGATACGTGTTTATGTGATGGATTGTTTGGTTGTGATGATTAATGCACACATGTGAGTAGGTGGGCACTTGGTGCTTTGTCTTTGTGGAAAGGTGACAATTTTATACTCAATTATATTATATAAAACAAAAGATATAATCTAAAAAACTTGTACATATCTTTTATTTTAAGATGAACAATTTTTTATAACAAAAATTATAATATTAAATTACAAAATTTACTAGTTATAATTAACGATTTCTTTCATTTTTTATTTTTTACGAGTCATGCAAATGCTCCACCATCAAGTAACATTTAAGGGGGAAATAATTTTTTTTTAAAGATAACTGGATAAGCCCCTAAACCCTAAAATAACATACACAAATATTTGAATAGGCTAAGACGATATTTTAAAAAAACTTAAAAAAATATATCTTATTAAATATAATATTATAGCTATGTTGACTAATTTATTTTCAAGCCGTGTACGTAATAAGTGGAATTATAACCTAGTCTACTCAATTTCCCAACTTTATTTAGTGATCTTATTAATAAATGTGTCGAGTGAAATATACTCTGTAATTCCAAAACAGGTCGAAATTTTATCACCAGTTTGCTTTGTTTTGCAGACAAATTTTTGCAATGAAATCAACCGCATTGTTTTCCTGCATGCACAATTTATTACTTACAGTAGTACACTATATTATAATATTACCACGTACATATAAAAAAATATAACGGATCACATGAGATTATTTTAATGCATGAACTCATATAATTTTCCCTTATTGGAAACAAACGAATCAATTTTTTATAGTCAATAATTTGATTTATTGTCTTTTAATGGAACGTTAATTAAACTTTTGGTGGTGATTATTAACGCGCGCACTACAAAAAAACACGCGTTTTACAGACGAAAATTAGCGACGGTTACAAAAACCGTCCCAAATAGCTAAGGTTTTTACGACGGTTACAAAGACCGTCGCAAATAGCGACGATTTTACGACGGTTACGGTCAAATGGTCAAAGTCAACAATTTTAACGACGATCTAGATAACCGTCACAAATAGCGATGGTTTTAGCTACGATTTTAACGACGTGTTGGACTAATCCCTTTAGCGACGGTATTAGCGACGGTCAGGGGTGGAGCCAGGATATGAGATCGAGGGGGGCCAATTTATAAATAAAGAAAATGTCACTTTATTAATAAATCATGTTAGAAAAGAACATATCTCCCGTAAACCCGAATTCGCGGTAAACTTTATCGTTGTTATGCTTATTACTGTTTTGTTTATGTACTAACATTGTTTAAAAAATGTACAGAGCAATAATATTTGGTAAAAGGAAAAAAAAGAGTTTATCGTGAACTCGAGTTCACACAAATTTTTATTGTTAAAAAATGTAAAAGTTAATAAATTATTTCATTTTACTTATACAAATAAAATTAATTAGATAAAATATATTAACAATAACAATCAAATAACAAGTAATTTCACTCAAAGAAAATTTTATTGTGGAAGTTATTAATAATATAAATAATTATTAATTATCAATTAAAGAGTTAAAGAAAATGGTCATAACATATATAAATGATTAAATAAGTAATCCTTTAAAACAATAACAGATATTAGCAAATATAAAATGACTGCTGCTAAAAAGATAGGTAGGTAGAAAAGGAAATAATAAAAAAAAGAAAAAGTTAGAATATGTGTGTGAATTGTATCGTGGGTGTGAGATTATGCCAAGAATTAATATAAACTTAGGTTATATAATGGTATTTAGAGGCATGTGTGTTGGGGAATGAGTTGCACAGATCTATTCGGGGTGAATATTTAAATACAAATTTAATTCATTAATTATTACTAGCATGAATTAATCATATACTAATTCAAATAATAATTGCAACAACATATCATGCATATAAAAAGCCACGTAAAACCTACGCATGCGGAATCTACGGGTTTACGTAAGCGTACTCTCGGGATGGCGTTGACTTTGGTCGGATTTAACTAACCAAAATGACTTCCCAAGTATTCCCTTAGCCCTTGCTCGACAATCCGATTGGAAGGATACTTTCATGAACAATTAACAAAAGGAAAAAAAATAAACTTTTGTTGCACCACTTATGTGGATTTGCTAATATTTCCAAAGACATGGAATTGTCTTGGGAATGAACTAATCATCCCCTATTTATAAGAGGGAGGGTGGTCGAAATTTTAGTGATATTTCAATGTGGGAAAAGACTTTTCTTGATCACCAAGAAATCTTAAATATATCTCATATATTCTTTTTTCCATAATTAAAATATTCCACAAAATTCCACCTCCTCTATAATATGGCATTATTTTTGAAAAAATACAGGTGTGCAAGAATCCAAGATTTGGATTTTCTTGAATTTATGAGATATTCTTGTATTTCAAGAAATACATATCTTTCATAATATATTTTCAAGAAAATCAAGAAAATCTTTCTTGCCCTCTATTTTCAAAAATTTCGAAATATCACTATGAATAACTAAGTGGGAGATTTCTTGAATTTAATGAGATAATCTTGTATTCCAAGAATACATATCTTCATTCCATAACAAAATTCAAAGAAAATCTTTTCTCCTCTTTTTATCCATAATTTTCGAAAATTTAGAGAAATATAAGCAACAATATTTATTTTATTTTAATCATCTTTTCAGTTATTGGACTATATGTTGGGCTATCCAGGGGGCCTTTAGGAGAATTAAGATTGAACCTTCTAATGGATCTTGAATATCTAATATTGAGCCACAATATAATTCAAGCCCATAAATATTAATTAATCCCACTACATAATTAATATTGCACCATCCATCTTAACCCATATTACGATCAATATGGCTCCGGTCATTATTTTCCGATTTAAGATTATCTAGCCCATTAATTAATTCAAGCCATTGAAATAGCTTTTCCGTTAATTAATATCTTTTGTCCTTGGTCGAGGAACGGTTCAACATTATTATCCATACAGGAAACTAATTCCACTTGCAAGATTTGGTATGATAAAACTTATGAACCTCCCAAGGGGGCAAATCAAGCAAAAAAGCGTTCTTGCACAAGACTCTTCAGATTAAATCTTAGCAATCACACGCGACCAATAATATTGTCCAAGATAAAAAGTATTGAATCTCTCCGATTATTTACCCATGATAAGTCAAAGCAATAGTTACCAATCCCACGTGATCCTATTTAAGGGACGAAGGTTAAGAAACAACGAACCAATCGAGGTCTAATTCTTCCTTGTTCGATTCAAGAATTTATCCTCTCCCAGAGGTCCTATTCAAATAAGATCACCATGCACTAGTGTAATCTCTTGGTCAAGACAAACCAATATGTGCCTTACACCTCAACCTTTCGCGATGGTTGTTCATTTCCATCTAGGTCGTGAATGACGTACTTTTTAGTTACAAGGAATTTGTTAATTTAATCTTCGTGATCGGTATCACTAAATTAACTACTGATGTAACACGCATTTAATTATTGAGCATTATGCAAATAAATATATATAACATTCAATCATATTTAAAGCATCGGTGATAAACAATTTATTTAAGTAAATAAGTCCGAAATTAGGTTTTCGATTATACAAAGTAAAAAGCATACTTTTTCAAAGATAATCCTAACAATCTCCCACTTATACTCAAAGTCGCTTTTAAGTATACAACAACACGTCTCGAGTAGTCCGTGACATCTAATGTCACCTACACGAACCTAATAATTTCTCCCACTTATACTCAAAGCAGATTGGCAACGGTCTTGACACCAATTCCACTCACATGTCTCTCGAATGTATTCAGAGGCAGACGCTTTTGTGAATGGATCGCCAGTCCGTCCTCGGTATTTATCTTTGCCACATCTATATCTCATCTCTTAACGATTTCTCGTATAATATATCTTTCCTTTAATGTGTTTGTTTGACTCGTGGACTCTTGGTTCTCTTGAATTTGCAACTGCCCCTAGCAGATATTGCTAGACAAATTCAGAACACCATCCAAGTCCACTAAGAAGATCTAGAGCCCAATCGGTTCTTTCCTTTGCTTTCTGGCGACTACTTACCCGACTTCCATGGTTGAGTCGTTGATGCATTTTACGCTTCACACTCGTCCATTTGATGGCTACACTTCCCAAATGAAAACACACTAACTGAGGCAGATAATTTCTGGAATCTATATCTGATTGGAAATCCGAGTCCTTGTAGCCGATGGGGATTAGAGTATCTGACTGATAAATCAACATTCTATCCCAAGTTCTTTTCAGACACTTTAGAATGTTTTTAACTGTCGTCCAATGCGCTTTCCCTGGGTTACTTTGATATCTTGC
Source organism: Stenogyne calaminthoides (assembly GCA_037126765.1). Lineage (NCBI taxonomy): Eukaryota > Viridiplantae > Streptophyta > Magnoliopsida > Lamiales > Lamiaceae > Stenogyne > Stenogyne calaminthoides. The sequence goes on from JBBCBC010000050.1 coordinate 240,741, forward strand.
TACCATGCCTACGACAAAGTAGATATCCGGTCTCGTACACAACAATGCATACATAAGGTTTCCGACAGCCGAAGCACAAGGAATACCTTTCATGTCATCTATCTCCTTTTCGTCTTAGGGAACATTTTCTTGGATAGATGGATTCCAAGTCTGAAAGGTACGAATCCTTTCTTGGAATCTTGCATGCTGAAGCATTTCAAGACAATGTTTATGTATGAAACTTGCGATAACCCGATCATCCTTATCTTGCGATCTCGAGTGATCTTGATCCCAAGGATTTGTCCGGCTTTCCCTAAGTCTTTCATATCAAACTGTTTTGAAAAACATGCCCTTACGTCTGATCACACCTCACATCGTTCCCGATGATCACAATGTTATCTACGCATAAATCTTAAGAATACCAATGCAGTCCCGACACGCTTTTATACACACAACTTTCAAAAACGTCTTGATCAAACCCATAAGACTTTATAACATGATCAAAACATTGGTTCCAAGCTCTGGATACCTGTTTGAGTCCGTAAATGGACTTCTTGAGCTTACAAACAAGATGTTCTTGGCCTGTTTCAATGAAACCTTGGGGTTGTTGCATATAGATATCTTCGTCAAGACTTCCGTTAAGGAAAGCTGTCTTGACATCCATTTGCCAGATTTCAAAGTCGAAATGCGCAGCAATCGATAAGAGAATATGGATGGACTTAAGCATGGCTACGGGCGAAAAAAGTTTCCTCATAATCGATCCCTTTCTTTCTGAGTATAACCTTTCGCCATTAGTCTTGCTTTAAAGGTTTCAACCTTCCCGTCCGATCCTATTTTCCTCTTATATATCCACTTGCATCCAATGAGTTTGACCCCATTAAGTGGTTCGACTAGCTCCCACACTCTATTATGAAACGTAGAACCCATTCCGGCTTTCATTGTTGTTTGCCAAGAATCTGCATCCTTATCTTGGAGTGCCTCGTCATATGTCCATGGGTTTGATTCTGGGAATCAAGTCCGAGGACTCTCCTATTCCCATGAATCTCTCGGGCTATCTAACAACCCTCCCACTATGACGAGGCTCCGGTTGTGAAAGTGTATCGTTTGGTATATCATCTGAAAGACAAATTGGTAATCGAGGTTTGCCCTCTAAGCTCATTTAAGGTAATCTCACTTCTGGGTTTTCTTTGGTTCATATAGTCTTTTTTTTCAAAAATCTAAAGTGGGTGCTGATTACCACCTTTTGATCTTGAAACTATAGAACATACACCCTTTTGTTCCCCGGGGTATCCTACAACACAACCTTAATTACGATCGAGGATCCAACTTACCGGCTTCCTTGTGCAACAAGTAGGCCGGACACCCCAAAGTTCTCATGTGTCTCTTACTAGGCTTGCGCCCGGTCCACAATTTTTTGACAGTTTTGGGAACCGATTTGGATAGCACCAAGTTTAGAATGTAAGTCCCTGTTTCCAAGGTATGATCCCAGAACGACTCGGGAAGATCCGATAACTCATCATTGATCTAACCATTTCCAAAAAAGAATTATGTTCTTCGCTCGCAACCCCGTTTTGTTGAGGGTTAAGAAATGATGAGTGGGATACAATCCCTTCATCGGATAAGTAGTTCAAAAACACATCGCTGAGGTATTCACCTCCACGATCAGATCGTAGAGACTTGATACATTTTTCCCTATGATTCTCTGTTTGAGCCTTAAATTCTTAGAATTTTCAAAGGTCTCATATTCATGCTTCATAAGGAAAATGTACCTTGAGTAATTATCAATAAAATTACTCATAACCTCCTCTTGCTTTGGTTGACATTTGACTACATACATCTATGTGAAGCGATCTCTAACACTTCTAGCCCCCCATTCCCTTGGCTCCAAATGCCATCTTGGTCATATCACCCTCCAAACATGATTCGCAGGTTGGATTCGAGTCAACTTGGAGACGCTCCAGTGAACCATCTTTCACCAACCTTTGGATCCTCTTTGGATTTATATGACCTAATCTTAGATGCCAAAGAAGTATTTCGTTCACGCTTTCTTTTGTCGGAAATAGTTGATGTGTTATAGGATGCATTTCGTGAGTGGTGTGCACAATTAATTTTATAGAGATTTTCCATCAATGTCCCATAACAGGTACACTCATCATTTCAAAAATGATGTCATTCTTATTAGAAGAAACTTAGTGTCCTTTAATCGAATTTTAGAAACTGGAAGTGAATTCTTTCTAAAACTGGGAACATAAAGATAATCTCTAAAAAAAACTTTATCTTCAAAAGATAGGTGCACTTCTCCCACTGCTTTAACTGCTACTCATGTAGCATTGCAATGTCTGCTATTTGCGTAGTATTGCAATAATCGTTACTATCGTAGCATTGCAATATCGCCACTTCGTAGCAGCATTGCAACGTCTTCTACTTTAAATAACGTTGCCCAAAGTGTGATGAGGATCTCACTCCCACTAAGTTGCCGGATCATTTAGAACCCGTGAAGCCAACATGATTAGTGGATCTCAGATCAACCACCCACGAATGAGAAGTATCGCCGCTAAACAAGTTTCAACAACTAGTGCGTGAGAATTACCTTTCTTTCCTTCCCTTTTGGGGTTGGAACAGGCAAAACCTCCATTGTCCTCTCTCACCGCAGCTTAAGCACTTCCTCTTTGGATTTTCCTTGACACAACAAACATTCCTCATCTTACCATTGCCCTTGGCAACAATTGAGTTTTATTGCTTATGGCCTTTGGTCCTCTTCTTTATCTTGCCTACCTTTGGCCTAGAAGATGAAGACGGACCACAAAATCAAAGCTTGAGTTTGGTGCCTTATCAACATTTCTGCCGAGACCAAAAGCTTGCAACAAATTAGCTAGCGAGGCCAAAATGTTCAAAAACTTTTGGGCAGAGAGTGAAGTACCAAATTCATCTGAGTCTCCAGATCATAATCTGCACTCAAAATCTCAAGTTTGTTCAGATGGGCCATCTATTTTGAGGACATAATCCCTTACGGGTTTGCCCTCCACCATTTTCAAATGACGACATCATCTCTCGCATGGTGATCTGACGAGTCCCGCATGTTTTGACTCGTCAGTTGGCTCATCTGATTTTGGTGTGTCAAAATCCACTTGTGCTTTTGTGCAGTTAGGACAATTATAATTTTCTAATCAATATAGTTTCCATACATATTTGACTTTAAGTATAATAACAGTGGATTAAAAAGTAACGACATGCTGAACTGAAATAAACAACTATATGCAATAGCACAAGTATATCACAAGGTTCGATCACATGCATCATATTAAAATCTCAAAAAAAATATGAACATGCATCAGCCAACATCTCAAAACAGTTTAAATAAGCCACGTGGGGTGGGTCATTATTTAAACACATTCAAAGAAAGTTACAAACAAGAACGATTATAAACCTTTAATATCCGTTAATAGTTGGCTCACGACTGACCAATATAAAATTCGACAGGGACTTCGGGAAGTATATGCATATCAATTTTATACCTAAGTAATAACCATGATTAAATCTGGGATTACTATTTCACTTTGATCGAGCCTCGTGGGGAGGGTCATAAATCGCCACTAGTAATAACCCACAATCATCCGTTTGGAATTCATTCATGTGAAACCTATCTTTTGGCCCGTTCCATGGGGAATTTCTCCAAAAGAATTCACAAATAAATAAATCATGGAGGTCAAAATTAATTCAATTTTATTATCCGGAATAAAATTGTCAATTAATTATTTAAACATACTTAGTAATTTTGAAGTTGAGATTTTTCCATTTGGCAACCCTCATGCAAACACATTTAAACAAATTAAATAAAGCATAAGATAACACAAATAAATCAAGCAAAAATGTAAAAATAAACATATTGGGCACAAATTATCCAACTGTCATGGTTTGATTTTTTCTTGACTTGATCTTGAAGAAACACGTCTCGAATTTTTTTCCCACTCGTTCGTCTCGAAAAATACTTCATCTCGAACCGCCACGCCAGCGGCTCGCATGGGACGACGCCAAGATCCGCCGGCCACTGGCCTGGGGCAACCTAAGCGACCAAGATCGCCCTCTGGCGGGCAAGGTGCCCGCCAGTCTCTCGGCATGCCTCGGCGGTCGGCGATTCTCGGTAACGCGCAGATCCGCTTCGCCCGCCTCCGCCTCGCCCGCGTCTGCCAGCAGCGCCCGTATTCGGCGTCATTCGCCCGATCGCGGCACAGGCGAGCGCACCATGATCATCCGCCCGTCCGTGGGCCTCGAGCGCGCCGCCCGTCTTGACCCTGACCCTCATCTCAAGACGCGGCACGCCGGCCTCGCCCCTGCTAAAAAGCGTGCCAGCGTAGCGCCCGCTTATCTATCTACTTCTGATTTCGATTTCATCCTTTAATTCTTAAATCTCTTCGTTCGATCGGTTACAATTTATTTACAAAAAATAAATAAACCTAGATCTAGACTAGTCTATTACATTGATCAAATCAAACAAATCCTAGTCTACTCGTGGATTTTCTCACGAGGCAAAAACAAATCCGAACTAATCGAATTAAAAACCACGGTTTATATGCATGCAAAATAAAACATTAAAATCCATGACAATTGGATACGCAAAACAGATCTAACGGTTCTACTATCCAATTTCAAATTTAATGTCCACTTAATTAAATTACAATTTAAAAAATTTGAGTCAAAACAATTGGCTCGATGCGCTTGTTGGGGAATGAGTTGCACAGATCTATTCGGGGTGAATATTTAAATACAAATCTAATTCATTAATTATTACTAGCATGAATTAATCCTATATTAATTCAAATAATAATTGCAACAACATATCATGCATATAAAAAAGCCACGTAAAACCCACGCGACGCGAAATCTACGGGTTTACGTGAGCGTACCCTCTCGGGATGGCAAAGGTGGCTTTGATCGGACGAACTAACCAAAATGACTTCCCAAGTATTCCTTAGCCCTTGCTCGACAATCCGATTGGAAGGATACTCGCGAACAATTAACAAAAAGAAAAAAAATAAACTTTGTTGCACCACTTGTGGATTTGCTAATATTTCCAGCACATGGAATTGTACTTGGGAATGAACTAATCATCCCCTATTTATAAGAGGGAGGGTGGTCGAAATTTTAGTGATATTTCAATGTGGGAAAAGACTTTTCTTGATCACCAAGAAATCTTAAATATATCCCATATATTCTTTTTCCCATAATTAAAATATTCCACAAAATTCCACCTCCTCTATAATATGGCATTATTTTCAAAAAATACAGTGTGCAAGAATCCAAGATTTGGATCTTCTTGAATTTATGAGATATTCTTGTATTTCAAGAAATACATATCTTCCATAATATCTTTTCAAGAAAATCAAGAAAATCTTTCTTGCCCTCTATTTTCAAAAATTTCGAAATATCACTATGAATAACCAAGTGGGAGATTTCTTGAATTTAATGAGATAATCTTGTATTCCAAGAATACATATCTTCATTCCATAACAAAATTCAAAGAAAATCTTTCTCCTCTTTTTATCCATAATTTTCAAAAAATTTAGAGGAAATATAAGCAACAATATTTATTTTATTTTAATCACCTTTTCAGTTATTGAACTATATGTTGGGCTACCCAGGGGGCCTTTAGGAGAATTAAGATTGAACCTTCTAATGGATCTTGAATATCTAATATTGAGCCACAATATAATTCAAGCCCATAAATATTAATTAATCCCACTACATAATTAATATTGCACCATCCATCTTAACCCATATTACAGTCAATATGGCTCCGGGTCATTATTTCCCCGTGTTTAAAATTATCTAGCCCATTAATTAATTCAAGCCCTTTGAAATAACTTTCCGTTAATTAATATCTTTTGTCCTTGGTCGAGAAGCGGTTCAACATTATTATCCATACAGGAAACTAATTCCACTTGCAAGATTTGGTATGATAAAACTTATGAACCTCCCAAGAGGGCAAATCAAGCAAAGCGTGACTTGCATTAACGACTCTTCTTATTAAATCTTAGCAATCACACGCGACCAATAATATTGCCCAAGATAAAAAGTATTGAATCTCTCGATTCGCTACCCATGGTAAGTCAAAGGAATAGTTACCAATCCCACGTGATCCTATTTAAGGGACGAAGGTTAAGAAACAACGAACACCGAGGTCTAATTCTTCCTTGTTCGATTCTCAAGAATTTATCCTCCTCAGAGGTCCTATTCAAACATCGATCACCATGCACTAGTGTAATCTCTTGGTCAAGACAAACCAAATCGAGCCTTACACCTCAACCTTTTCGCGATGGTTGTTCATTTCCATCTAGGTCGTGAATGGCGTTCTTTTTTGTTACAAGAGGATTGTTAATTTAATCTTCGTGATCGGTATCACTAAATTAACTTCTGATGTAACACATACTAATTATTGAACAGTTATGCAAAGTAAATATATATAACATTCAATCATATTTAAAGCATCAGTGATAAACAATTTATTTCAGTAAATACGTCTGGAAATTCAGTTTCGATTATACAAAGTAAAAAGCATACTTTTCAGTATAATCCCAACAATGGGTTAGGGGGGGGGGGGGCATGGCCCCCCTAGTCAATACAGCGGCTCCGCCCCTGACGACGGTTTTTGCGACGGTTTTTTTTTAAATTTTTTTTTTTTTTAAATATTAATTATGTTTTTTTTTTTATGTTTCAGGATTATACAAGATTTTTTTTAATTGTTGTTAATTCACCTTACCGTATATTTAATTTATAGTCACTTGGAGAAGAGTTCCACCTGACCGTAGTCAGATCTATTTCGAGAAATTTACGGTATAAAATTTAATTCATAGTATATTTAAATATATATATTGACTAAAAATAGTACTTGTTTAAATAGAAAAATAGTACTTATTTAAATGAAAGTATTACTTGTTAAATGAAAAATATTACTTAAGTTTAAATAGAAAAATAGTACTTGTTTAAATAGAAAAGTAGTACTTGTTAATTTAAATTAAAAGTAGTACTTGTTTAAATAGAAAAATATTACTTGTTTAAATAGAAAAGTAGTACTTGTTTAAATAGAAAAATAGTACTTGGTTAAATGAAAAGTATTACTTGTTTAAATTAAAAGTATTGTTTAAATAATAGAAAGTATTACTTGTTTAAATGAAAGGTATTACTTGTTTAAATAAAAAGTATTACTTGTTAAATGAAAAGTATTACTTGTTTAAATAGAAAGGTAGTAGTTTTTTAAATAGAAAAGTAGTACTTGTTTAAATGAAATGTAGTACTTGTTTAAATGAAAAGTATTACTTGTTTAAATAGAAAAATATTACTTGTTTAAATAGAAAAGTAATACTTGTTTAAATAGAAAAGTAGTACTTGTTTAAATGAAAAGTAATACTTGTTTAAATGCAAAGTATTACTTGTTTAAATAGAAAAGTAGTACTTGTTTAAATAGAAAAGTAGTACTTGTTTAAATAGAAAAGTATTACTTGTTTAAATTAAAAGTATTACTTATTTAAATAATAGAAAGTATTACTTGCTTAAATGAAAGGTATTACTTGTTTAAATGAAAAATATTACTTGTCAAATGAAAAGTAGTACTTGTTTAAATAGAAAATTATTACTTGTTTAAATAGAAAAGTATTATTTGTTTAAATAAAAAAGTAGTACTTGGTTAAATGAAAAGTAGTACTTGGTTAAATTAAAAGTATTGTTTAAATAATAGAAAGTATTACTTGTTTAAATGAAAGGTATTACTTGTTTTAATGAAAAGTATTACTTGTTAAATAAAAAATATTACTTGTTTAAATAGAAAAATAGTAGTTGTTTAAATAGAAAAGTAGTACTTGTTTAAATAGAAAAGTATTACTTGTTTAAATAGAAAAGTAGTACTTGTTTAAATAGAAAAATATTACTCGTTTAAATAGAAGTACTTGTTTAAATAGAAAAATATTACTTGTTTAAATGAAAAGTAGTACTTGTATAAATAGAAAGTAATACTTTTTTAAATAGAAAAGTAGTACTTGTTTAAATGAAAAATATTACTTGTTAAATTAAAAGTATTACTTTTTTAAATAGAAAAGTAGTACTTGTTTAAATAGAAAAATAGTACTTGTTTAAATGAAAAGTAATACTTGTTTAAATAGAAAAGTAGTACTTGTTTAAATGAAAAGTATTACTTGTTAAATTAAAAGTATTACTTGTTTAAATGGAAAAGTAGTACTTGTTTAAATAGAAAAGTATTACTTGTTTAAATAGAAAGTAATACTTTTTTAAATAGAAAAGTAGTACTTGTTTAAATGAGAAGTACTACTTGTTAAATTAAAAGTATTACTTGTTTAAATAGAAAAGTAGTACTTGTTTAAATAGAAAAGTAGTACTTGTTTAAATAGAAAAGTAGTACTTGTTTAAATGAAAAGTAATACTTGTTTAAATTAAAGGTATTATATATTTAAATGAAAGGTATTACTTGTTTAAATGAGACATAGTACTTGTTAAAATGAAAAGTAATACTTGTTTAAATGAAAAGTAGTACTTGTTTAAATAGAAAGTATCACTTGTTTAAATGAAAAGTAGTAGTTGTTTAAATAGAAAAGTAGTACTTGTTTAAATGAAAAGTAGTACTTGTTTAAATAGAAAAGTATTACTTGTTTAAATAGAAAAATATTACTTGTTTAAATAGAAAAGTAGTACTTGTTTAAATGAAAAACATTCATTTGTTTAAATTAAAAGTATTACTTGTTTAAATAGAAAGTATTACTTGTTTAAATGAAAAGTAGTACTTGTTTAAAAAGAAAGTATTTCTTGTTTAAATAGAAAGTAATACTTTTTTAAATAGATAGTAGTATTTATTTAAAAAAATGAATTTTTAGGACATATACAATTTTAAAAGAATATAATCATTTATTTTTATTTATAATATAAAAAATATATATAATTAGTATTTTAAAGATTATTAGATAGTTAAATTAAATAAATGAAATAAAAAAATTACAAAAAAAGTGTAAAAAAAACGAATTAAAAATAAATAAATAAATAAATTTTAATAAAATACAATTTAATTTAAATTTATAAATAAATAAAAATAAAAATTATTATATTAAAATGTGGTTAAATCATTAAATTAGATAATTGAAATAAATGATTTTAAAAAAAAAATTGAAAAAAAAAATGATTTTTAAGACATATAGAATTAATTTAATTAAATAAACGTAAGAAATGAAGTGTCCGAGCGGTTTGATCCCCGCTCAGGCGCCCCTAGGTCCCTTGTTCGGTCCCCCTTGGGAGGGAAAATTTGTCTCATTTAATTGGGAGGCTTGGTGACTTATATATTATATGTTTGGTGGTTGGGTTCGACATGGTCCGTGGTTCGGGTGGTTCGGTGCCCACTCGGATGCCTCTTGGGCTCGGGTTTGAACCACCGTAAGCCATTTTTTTTTTTCGTAAATTCACGATTTAGCGACGGTTTTAGGGATGGATTTAATAAAAAAAAATTATTAAAAAAAAGAAAAATAAATCCGTCGCTAATCAGCGACGGTCACAAAAAATCGTCGTTGAGGTTAGCGACCCTTGATTCAACGTCGGATTTTTTTCCGTCGCCAAAACCGTCGCTAATGTCGTTTGCGACGATTTTTTCCGTCGCAAAAACCGCCGTTAAACCCCGTCTTTTTTGTAGTGGCCTGGACCTTGCTAATTATTTATTAAAATCATAGTAATGTTTGTTGATATATCTTCGCGTTGGATTGATATATACCTGCCTGTCTTGTAATTTAGGACTGTTGCATAGGAATCTCTTCATATATTTGTGTTTGTATTATTCTTACACATTAATATTTCTATTATTATTGCAATACAGTTCGTCAGTGATACTTATATAGTTGTCTCTTATATAATGTAACCGAATAATCCCCTTTAATTTCCTATATTGGAATTTCATTTCATTTCCTCTAATGACTAGAAAAAAATACAGCGACAACATAATTACTACGAGATATATTAATTTATTTGTAGAAATGCCAATTATTTTTAATTTGCTAATCAATTTGGTAGTATGTGAGTTTTTTTTGAAACACCTAATTAATTATTTAGTCGAGTCTTCAACTATGGTGTATGTCATTTTAGTAGCTAGATTTTGCCCAAACATTTTTTAAGTTATATCTAATTATATGTTAATCGAAATCTTAATTTATTTCTTATTTATCCTTATTTTCTTTATGGACATATGCCTAGACATGCTCAAATCGAACCGGAACCGCCGGTTCCGTGGTTCCGATTCCGGAACCGAACCGAAACCGTAAAACCCGTTGTTCGGTTCCGGTTCTAGCAAAACCAAAACCGGGAACCGCCGGTTCAAACCGGAAACCGCCTCCAATTTGAAATTCTAGTCGTTGAGATCCAACGGCCCAAATTAAAGAGCCGTTGAGATCCAACGGCTGAGATTAAATAGCCGTTAATGGAACCGCCGGTTCGAACCGTGGAACCGCCGGTTCCGGTTCGAACCGGCGGTTTTCGACCGTTTTTTTTTTTTTTTTTAGTTTTTTCAAGATTTCATCTATAAATACCACCTCATTCCACTCCAAAATTCACCCCAAAGTGATTCAACTCATTACTTTCTTCTCAACTCTCACTCAATTCTCAAAGTTTATTATTTACATATTATTTACATTACTTACATATTACATACACTACACTACACTATAATTTATATATTAGTATATTACACTAAACTATATATTATACTACACTATATATTATATACACTATATATTACACTATACTACATTACTACATATTAGTATATTACACTACACTATATATTATTTACATATACACTTACATATTATGGAAAGTCATCATCAAAGCAACAAGGGTAAAGGCAAAGCTTCTTCCACCTCTTCCGTTCGTCTTCCATGACCACAACCACCGGCACCGATCGAGTGGAGGTTAGATGATATTGAGGCCACACTTGTTCCCGGTTATAAGAATCATCTTGAAGATGATGCTATACCACGACGTCCTACTCAAGAAAGTCAAAACCACCCAACCGACTCCAATGCCGAGCCAACTCCAACCCCAACTCCAAGTCGAGCTCAACTTAAGTCGGATATTTTTGCACGTCACTTTAAAAAAGTGATCAACGAGGATGATACTATTAAAGTTCATTGCAACTATTGTGAGAAAATATATTCTTTTGTCAAAGGAGGGGGATATGGGACATTCGAGAAGCATTTGAAAAAAATTCACCCGGATAGAGTTGAAATTTGTTCAAACCAAGCACAACTTCGTGGATTTACGTCAACCGGTGGCGGTGGTGGAGTTCAAGGCGAGGTAAGTAACCCCACTTCTCTATTTACATTTGATCAAATGAAATATATAAAATTGTTAGCTAAATTTGTGTGCACACAACACCTTCCTTTTCAATTTGCCGATAATTCCTTTTGGAATGATTTTGTTAACCTTGGTCTTCAACCCGCGGCAAAAAAAGTTTCACGTCATACTACTACTCGTGATGTTGCTAAAGTTATTTATGAGTATAAATTTGCTTTGATTAATCTATTTGCCGATTTAAATGTTAAAGTTTGTATATGTGCGGATATTTGAAGTGATAATTTTCAAAAGCATAGTTATATAGGAGTTACATGCACTTGGATTGATGATTCGTGGACTCTTAACAAAAGATTGATTGCTTATAGAGATTTTGATACGGAACACAATGCCGTTAATATTAGAGATAAATTGCATGATATTTTAAATGAGTATGCTCTTACTAAAAAAATATTTTCTATTGGTTTTGATAATGCTAGTGCAAATACGACTACTATTGAAGATCTTAGAAATATTTGTCAACCATATCTTGGTGGAAATTTTTTTCATGTTAGATGTATGTGTCATTTTAAATTTATGTGTTCAAGATGGTTTAGATGCTTTGAAAGAACAAGTTGGTCCTATTAGATCCGCTATTTATTATATGTCGAGACATTCAAAATTGTTGAAAAATGGAAAGTTTTTTGTAGAACATACAATATGCATCCCAAAAAAATTTCTCTTGATGTGTCAACTCGTTGGAATTCCACGTATAAATTGTTAAAGGAGTCTATGGATTATAAAGACGCTTTATGTACATTTTTTACTCAAGAAAATTGTGGTATTCGTTTATATCCTCAATATTGGGATTCATGCACTTCTTTGTGTAAAATTTTGGGAATTTTTAATGATTCCACAAAAGTGTTATCCGGTATTTATTATCCTACTAGTAATTTAGCACTTGATTATTGTATTAAAGTTGCTCATGTGTTAAATGAAAATATTACAAATCCTTTATTAAGTGGTGCTACTTTCTCTATGATGCAAAAATGAAAAAAATATTTTACAAATATTCCCGATCTATTCTTGGTTGCTAAAGTGTTTGATCCTAGAGTAAGATTGGATGGATTAATAATGTTGTTAAATATGTATTATAATTATTTATTTCCTAATAGATATATGGTCATGGGTGAAGATGATGTATATCCTAATCCGGAAGAGATTGGTAATCGGATTAAAGTTACTTTAATGTCTTTATTTAGAGAATATAGTGGTCCCGGTTTTGAAGCAAATTTTGGTGGTGACTCTTCTATGAGTCAATATGAAGACATATTAACGGGTTTTTATGATGATCGTTCTCAAAAACGTCCAAGGTCTACTTCTAACCCTTATTACGAACTTGATCATTATTTATCCTCTACATTTGTTCGACTTGATGAAGATGAAGACAACACTACTTTTAATATACTAAAGTGGTGGTCGAGGATGAAAAATATCTATCCAATATTGTCAATGCTAGCAAGAGAAATTTTTGCATCTCCCGCCTCAACCGTTGCCGTTGAACAAACTTTTAGTTTGGGAGGCTACACTTTGGATGCAACGAGATCGAATATGACCGTTGAAAACGTGGAAAACCAATGCTTGCTTGATGATTGGGTAAGAGCCAAAAAGAGAAGTCAATAATTAATTGATAATGATGATCAAGATAGCTCCGAAGAAACTACCACCGGAAGTGATGCATGAAGAATCGAATCGATCCAAATCAACGAGGTAAGTTTGAGGTAAGAGAACTACGTGGACTTTGATTCCTATTTGGATACATAGGCAACTTAATTTTAAGTTTCAAACTTAGAATTTCTAAGTTTATTTCTTAAATTTAAGCTCAAGTCAAATTTCTTTAAATCCCCCCTCCCCCAAATTTATTTTGTAAAGTTTAAAATTTTAAGTTGTAATTGTAATTACTAATTCGATATAGTTCACTTTGTAATTTGTAAATTTATAATAGTTCAATTAATTTGTAATAGTAGATTACTAGCTTATTTTAAGTTAAAATTACTAATTTGTAATAGTTCAATTACTTTGTAATAGCTACTAATTTATAATAGTTCAATTATTAATGTAATCTTCAATTTAAATTCTCATATTAACAATAACAATGTCCAATTTCATGATCTATCTATACATTCCTTCAAATTTTAGATCCAAAAAACTAAGAAACACAAGAAAATATATAAAAAAAAAAAAAAAAAAACCGGCCCAACCGGCGGTTCGGAACCGGAACCGCCAGTTCGAGAACCGAACCGAAACCGCCTTGGCCACGCGGTTGGGTTCAGTTCCCCTCCGAAATTTTGAATCGCCGGTTCGAATCGAAGCCGTGGTTTTAACCAGGAAAGCATATCTACATATGCCATGCATCTGTACGGCCCGGACAACAATGCGAGTCGCCCATGATTCTAGAATAACCTAATTTAGGGTCCGTTTGGTATGACTAGAGAATGATAATGGTAATGAATATTATTAAGGGGTCAATCATTAAGGATTACTGATTACATTGTTATTGCTTGATTAGGAATATGAACAATGAGTAGTATGTGAGGTGGGTTGAGTAGGTGGGGGTAATCAATTGCGTACTTCTATTCCCATTACTTGTGTATCAAAACTACCAAACAATACTAATAGAAGTGATTCTCATTACCCACTTCCATTACCCCCAATCAAGCGGACGCTTAGTAATTCTTCTACTCGGGAAAACACAGATTCCTATTTATTTGTTCTTTAACTGAATTTATGTAATTATACAACTATTGTTTATTTTTATATATATACATACTCCATTTAACAATTACCAAACTTAACTATTGATTAATATTTATATATATGGCTTAAATTAATCAATTATAAATTTATTTATATTTTTTTTTGGAATGAGATCGATTTCAAAGGTATTAATTTATTTTGCTTAAATAAATATAATTTCTTAATAGACTATATGGTTATGCTAGGCACTGTTATTTTCATATTCGTAGACATTGTGAGATATATATACACTTATCATAATCTAAGACATTGAATAGAAAATGAAATAGAGAAATAGAACATGGGATCCAAACCATTTTTTGGCATTAAAGTTTCACATTACATCATTTTGTTTACATTAATTCTGAAATAAAATTTTAATGTAAAAATGGAAATACCATTAATTTGAATTCAATACAAATATATACATGTAATAAAGCAAATATAAATTCATTATTAATTCATAATAATGTAAAAACATATTTACATTTTTATAGGAAAAAAGTATAATAAACCAAATATTTGTTTTTCCTATTAATTAGTAGTTTTTAATAAAGTCAATGAATTGATCAAAATTTATCATTATCATGGATAATAACCAGTTACTGAATGTATAAAAGACAGTGAATATCTAATTCTATATACCCATAATTTTGGAGCGTCAGTACTGGAATGTACGATGACAGACGGAAAATTATGTAATTAATGTTGAAAATGATGAAATGGTAAAATGGAAAGCACGTGGGAAGCTTAATGATACCTAGATGTAATTAAACATCTCTTTTAACCATCATAACTAATATTTGTGTACGTAAATACATGTCATAAACATATACCTATTTATGCGTGTGTTTGTGTGGTACTGTCGGCACCATTTGTATTCTCTGTTTAAATATTAATTAAGAATTAATTAATTAGAGGGAGTATTTGTAAAAAGAATAAACAAGATCACTTATTTTGTTCCAAGGGTTTTTTTTTTTTTTTCCTGAAGTGTTCTCTTAGAACTCACGTACATAATATTATTGTGTAATTTTTATATGTGGGAGCACGTATAGAGATTTTGTGAAGGAATAACATATGGGCAAAAAAATTTGTCAACTCGAATTCTTATGATTTTTTTTTAAGTATCACTGTTGTGTATGAAAAGTGAAATTATTTAAAAATAAAGAATTTTAATTATTTTAATTTTTTTATACAGTGACACTTCATATATATATATATATATGGATCATCTTTTCATTTCATACATATATCAATTGCGTACACTAAAAAAATGGGAGTTCACGTGAATCTGATTTAAGAGAACTTTTTGACCAATTAATTGACATTAATATTATATTATTCTATTAAATATAAGAAAAATATAATAATAATATTAGTAAAAATTAGTTAAAATGATTGAGAAGAAAGGTGTAGATGCATGAGTAATGGAAAGGAGAGAAGGCAAAAATTGTGTTGTGGTTTTATTTGGGTGTTAATAATAATAATAATAATAATAATAATAATAATAATAATAGCTGTCACAAATGCCTCCAAACACTTCTCACGGGAGGATCTCTCTCTTCTTGTCACCTCTCTCTCTCTATCTATACATACACACATACGCACACAAATACATCTTAATTATATATATAAGCCAACAGCATATTTCATTTTGTGGTTATCAATTAATTTACTAAATCATCCTCCATCGCGAAACTAAAATAATAATTATTGATTGATTTCTTAAGATGAGCGAGTTTCACATGTCTATGCTCCTAATTAATTAACAATATATATGCCATGATTGAGAAGAGCATACAGTGTGTGTTTATATATATATTCGATGCTGCATAAGAAGATCTATTACAAATATTATTACTTCGTATTCGTATCAATTGTTACAATTTAATGTTTGGGAAAGTATAGGGTGAATTCCAAGTTTTGAAACTGTTTAAGGAGTGTGACTTATATTATTAAATAGTGTGTCTTTTTACTATAAATGGTGTGACTTTTTACTATAAAGAGTATTACTCATAAAGTGAAGGGTATGACTTATATTATACCAGAGGGTGTCGTAGTGATAACTAAAGAGTGTGAATTATATTACTAAAGAGTATGCCTGTAAAAAAAAAAAACAATTTCATGGTTAACAAATTTCACAAAGCATACCAACTCTTTATGTATATGCTAGTAATAAGAAAGATTATGTCACTTCGATTTCACGTGAACTTTTAAAAAAAAAAAAATTATTATTTGGCAAAATATAGGGTGAACAAGTTTCACGGTGAAACTGATTAAGGAGTGTGACTCATATTACTTAAAGAGTGTGACTTTTTATTATAAAGGGTGTATTTTTTTTACTATAAATGGTATATTCATAAAAAGTGAAGGGTGTGATTTATATTCTTAAAAAGTAGAAAAAAAAAAAAACAAGTTTCACGACATACCAATTCTTATTATTTAGTATAAAAAGTGTTATTATAATTTAGATTTGAAGTATCATTATTTAACAAATATTTGATTATATATATATATATATATATATATATATATATATATATATTGGGATTTAAATCGATTTGGTCTCATAACTTTGAACCTTTATTGAAATGGTAAAAGTATGTATCTCATGTTTCAATTTAGTCAGTATGTTTTCAATTTAGTCCCAATTTAGTCCCCAAGGCCACGGAGACCGGTCAAACTAATAAAAAACGACGATTTTTTTTTGGGCGTGTTTTGCACGCTACTAATTTCGACGGAGAAAGCCGGTGGCATCGACTTGAACACGTATGCCCACATATATATTACATTGATTAAAAAAATGAAAAAAAAATGAAAAATAACACATCATTAATTAACATTAAAAAAATTCGAAATTAAATTAAGTTATTCAAATTTAATATTAAATAAAAAAAATCAAAATTAAAAAAAATTAGCGTCCCACCTCCACCCTCGACGCCCCCGACTCTCCCCGACGGGCGCCACCAATTTCACTTTCACCGTTATCCCCAACCTCGCCTCAGTCCGCTTATTCAGAGAGTGGTGTCGCCACCACCAAATTGACATTCCAAAACCGGGGGGGGTCCCAGTCATTCCAAAATCGATTCCAAATCGACACTCACCCCCACCTCGATTCCAAAATCGACATTCCAAAATCGCCACCACCGAATCGCCAGTTCAGACGATCGATCCATCACTCCCCTGCCATTTTCGTGTTATTCTTCTTCCTCGACCTCAAATCAAGTCTTGAACCCTAATTTACTCGTCCTTCGAAATCGAGTCTTTCCTAAATCCTCCGAGAAAATCGACGCGAAATCGGGAAGAAATCCGCTTGGATCTATGCACCACGCGGTCGCTATCGCCCTAGACAACCCTAAGGTTGGGGATGACGGTAGTGAAATCCATGGTCGTCGGGAGAGTGGGCTTGAAGGAGAGAGGACGCCGAGATCGAGGTGGGGGTGAAATTTCATCTCAACCTCTTGCGCTTCACCACATATTATGCGCCGCAAAAGAGGACTTCGAAAGAATTGCCTCACCGGCGTCAAATTCCTAGCGACTTTTTTCCCCTGTCATGGAATGGCAAGATTCGGCGACCTTTTTCCCCAATTTTCTAATTTTGAAATTTGAAATCGAGTTGGTTATTATGGTATATGAGTTGTAGCCATGGTTGTAAATATGAGTTGGTTATTTCGCGGTACCGATCGGATGTCCACGGCATCTTTGGTTAGGCGAAAGGGCTGCGAGAGGATCAGAAAATGGGCACCGTTTCAGAAAATGATGTGTAATTTTATTTTCTTTTTTCATTTTTTTTAATTGGCAAAATACACATGTGGCGTGCCACGTGTTCAAGTCGATGCCAGTCAGCTTTCTCCAATCGAAATTAGGGGCGCGTGCAAAACACGCCCCAAAAAACGACGTTGTTTTGGCTAGTTTGACCGGTCTCCGACGCCTTGGGACTAAATTGACACAAATTGAAAACATACGAGACTAAATTGAAACATGAAATACATAAGGGACCATTTCAATAAAGGTCCAAAGTTATGGGACCAAATCGATTTAAATCCCTATATATATTTTAAATCACTAATAAGAGAATCATAATGCATACTTTTCAAACACAACTATATGGCTTAACAAAGGATTCCAAGGTAAAATGGGAATGAGTGTGAACTTGAAGAACACTCTGGTGGTGTTTGCCAATGATTGAAAATTCAGAATCACTCTTCTTTTTATCAATTTAAAAAAAAAAAAAAAGTAAATAAATTTGGACTATGTTGCTGGGTTTGAAAACAAGCCCCGGCCTCTCTCAATGTGTATAGTCTCTATGTATATACACATGAATTGAATTCTAATGTTAACTTTTTCGAATAATATTTTTTTACGTCCGTAATTTTTGGGATTGTGTTTTAAAAATAATAATTTTGTAGATTTGAAAATATAGGATAATATGTTTTGAAATTTATAAATTTATATATGAAAATATGTTTTAAAATATATAAATATAGGACAATATGTTTTAAAATCTTAAAATTTGAGAATGTGGGACAATCAAACCAAATAAGCCAAAATCGGGTTGATATCTTGCAACATTGCCCTAAATTTGTAGAGTCCGTAAATCTATAAATGTAGGATAATAGTGCAACTCACGTAACATTTCAACCCGATCCAAGCTTATTCGGGTCCGATTGTCTTACATTTATATATTTTTAAACATATTATTCTATATTTACAGATTTTAAAACATATAATTATCCTACATGTTCAAACTCGTAAAATTATTGTCTTTATTAAAACCAAACCACCCCAAAGTTACTAGCATAAAAAAATCATTTTTCCCTCAAATCTTTTTTCTTAGAAACAAAATTTTAACTCAAGTATGCTGGCCTATTTTGCAATAATCAGCATTACCATACCCTCATTATTAAGCTCCCTTTCAAAAAATTTAAAATCATATTTATATATAATTATCTAATTAAGATATCCGTCGACTTAATTAATTTAAAAGTACGAACAACCCATTTATATATATATATATATATTGAGTTGTCAAAGACTTGAATCGATGGAAGTCTTGATCATGATTCATGAAAGCACCATTGCATATAAGACAAGAGGAACGTTTTAATCTGAACATTAAAAAAAAAATGAAGGGCAGAATCGACATTTAAAGAAGCAATTTACGTCATAATCGACTCTCCTGTGAAACTTGTGGTACTACTCATGCAGGAAACAAACAAAGAAAGAAAGAAATTATACTCCATATGGTATCATCTTCTCTTTAAAAAGCCTCCATACTCCACCTCTTTTTTCGTGTTTTAATTGAGACGAAGACGAAGACGATATATGGGTTCTAAAGAGAGAAAGAAAGCTGCTTTGTATGAAAAATTGGAGCAACTTCGCCCTGCTTCTAATTCTAATGCTGTATGGCTCTTCTCAACATTTTCTTCTATATTTAATTTATTAATTCTTTTCTATGGATTATTTTCTTGTTTTACGTTCTAATTACTATATATAGTAAGCTAAAAATGGATAGATCAAGGATTACCGATCGATCGATTATTCAATTCGATCGATCTTTCATTGAAGTAATTGTAATTTGTAATTAGATTCTTTAATAATCATACCAGATTTTTTCCTTCTTTTTTGTTAATTTAATGTTGGAAATAATATTACCGTGTAACTGTTTTTTACCGCATCACTATAAGACGAATTTTTCTACGCTGCTGGGGCATTCGATCAAAATTCACAAGATTTATTAAATACTATGTACTACTAACTTTTTTCTGTTTTTACAGGCAAATAAAGCATCAATCGTGGTAGATGCAACGAGATACATTGAAGACTTAAAAGAAAGGGTACAAAAGCTAAATCAAGATGTTTCCACTCTACAAACTTCAACCCCCCTGAATCCCTTGCCCCTGCCCGCGGTATATTTTATTTACTATCTGTAAAAACTTGTTCATCGTATAAAACTAATATCATTACATTTCTAAACTGATCCCGGCCACCTACTATTATAAACTAATAAATTAATATAGTGTTAATTAATACTATGATCTTAATTTATAAATGTAATGATATCAGTTTGTAAGTGTAATAATATAAATTTCATAGTATGAACAAGTTTCACATAATTGACTCTCTTTAAATGAAAAAAAATCAAATTCTTATAAATAAGGCGCGCAATACTAATTTGTAATAGTCATTGAAATTGTACTTAATTAACAGCAGGTAAAAGTTGAAACCCTAGAAAAGGGATTCCTAATAAACGTGTTTTCGGAGAAGAATTGCCCTGGTTTGCTTGTATCAATTCTAGAAGCGTTCGAGGAGTTGGGGCTTGAAGTACTCGACGCTAGGGTTTCCTGTTCTGACAATTTTACCCTCGAAGCTGTTAGTGATCAGGTAAATCTAATTACTACTATATATCATTTATATATTTAATTTGGGTAAAATATATAAAACATGTAGGTTTGTATGTATAATTAAATAAAAACTATGATCCATCCCACCGATTGTCTGCATCGTAGAAATTCATGCACTCCATCAAATAATATAGGGTCACGTGCAACCCACAATAAATTATGCCTTAATTTGCACCACTCATTTTTTTTTTTATATATGTTTCTTATTTTGTACGCTGACAAAATTGATATGTAGCGAGATAATAATCAATATATTCAGTATTCTCTATGTATATAATTACAGTTTTCGATGCTGTAATTAGAGTTTATATTCTCTCTTTTTTCTACGTTTATTTGTACTCCTTCGCGAATCAACTACTTTTATGTTCATTCTTTTAAGGGTGGGTTTCATGTACACCCAAGTGCACCGTGCACTCATAGTGCATTTTAGAAAAGTGTGACTTGTTATGTTAAAAAGAGCAACTTATTTATACTGAAGCGTGCAACTATTTTTCTATATTAATAGTTGCACGCTTCAGTGTAAATAAATTGCACTTTTTAATATAACGAATTGCACGATTCTAAAATCATTAAAATACATTATGAAATCAGCATATAATAATCTTTTTAATATGTGTAAGTTGCAAGCCTTTTCAAAAATAAAAAAATCCGCTGCATAAAATAAAATAAATTGTAAATTTTCAATAATAATATAAATAGGGGTGAATCACATATACAAGTTCTCTTCTCACAAGTTGAAGTTGTAAGAATACACCTTAAAATTATATAAGTGATTCTGCCTCTTCCAATTAATCAACGTACCCATATGAACAACAAATCATAAATTTGACATGACACATAAATGATAAATATATATGCTAACTTTGATAGTATATGAATGCATGCATGCCTATGCTTGACTAATTCTTTTATTTAGTTAGTTTTCCAACTTTTGATCCGTTTTGATATATGGCAGCATAATATTAAATTTTTCATGGAGCCAAACATCAGTATATAAACCACTTGTAATGTACAAGTATTTTGTATTTGATATAATTAACCTCACCATATATATCTTATTCCTAATGTTTCTTTTTAATTAATGCGATGCATTTTGATATATTGCAGAATGAAGGTCCATCTGATAGCGTAGATGCGCAGGCCATTAAACAAGCTGTTACGGAAGCAATCAGGAATTGGAGTGATGAACAAAATCACGACTAATATATATGCACACACACACACATATATATATATATATATATATCCTCCTACTTAGTTAATTATGTCTAATAAATTTAATTGTATCCATCTCTCAATGTTTTTGTTTAATCAAGTGAAGAAAATAAGTCTTCATCATGTTAATTATATCATAAATCTGGTGCAACAAATTATATATATATATATATACCAACATCATATCTTCAATTTAATTATTAATTGCAGATTGTATTTATTAGTTTTTTTGCAAGTTTTTTTTCATCATTTCTTTATCATTTTAGGTATTTTTTATTTTATTTAATATAGTCTCCTAAATTATTGGACTCAACCTATATGCATGATATATACATATATATAAAATACTAACACAGACGCCAATTTTATGAATAATACAGAACTCTGAATTGATCATTCCAACACAAATTATACTGTATTATAAATCATGTTGTACAGTGAGTGTCGTAGAAGTAGATAATGCTGTATATTTGTGGATCAAGTACAGAAATATGTGAAAATGTGTGTGTATAAATGCATTTTTCAAGGATATACATATATATATATATATATATATATATATATGAACACCTAATATTATTTATGTAAACTAAGTAATATTGCGAACTAATATGATTCGAACACATTATTACGTACATATTTATATATAACTTTGTGATATATATATTTATCCATGGAGAAAGTCGTGTGTAGATTAGTTTTATCATGGAAAATAAATTAATCCCGAAACATCTAGACACAAAAAATTGAAACAAATATATTTCATTGAAGAAAATAAACAGCCTTTTTATCAACATTAAAAAAATCGCCCACGATGAGAATTTGATAATTCGAATGTTTACAGCTGATTTCCTTGGGCTGTCCATTAGGTGTGACCCACAATACATGGGCTTGCCCATTAAGTATAGCCCACCCAAATAAGTGGATTGATAGGCTCAAATGGCCCATTTAGGGGGATTGCGCGAATGAGGCTCAATTTTATTTAAAACTTATAAGTCATCAGTCATCACTATTCACTTAAAAAAATCCTTTAAGATTCTGAAAAAATAAAATAAAAAAATTATTCACCCAAAGCAATAAATAAATAAATCAATCAATTACATCGATTTAATGATTCAACGATTCCTAAATAAATTATGCTGATAGGGTGAGAGAGTTGAAAATATAGCTCATTAACTTGCAAAGTGTATTAAAATATATTATCTTCAAAATACAGAAATAATTAATAAGAAATACTATTAGTTAATATAAAGAAAGTACTTCCATATTAAAAAAAAAAAATTGTTTGCACACTGAATAATGTCAACATTTTTCCAATATACAATAACATTTTTCATTTGATCTGCTTCTAATCTTCACATGATCTAATATTTTTCGACCATTTTTTTTTAATAATCCACAAAGATAATAAAAGCGGGTTTGTTGATTTTTTTTAGTTAAAATTAGGTTAAAATTAAACGAATTATTAGGCACAATTGATGGATGCAACAAAATAAACGTGCAAATCCCCAAATATAGTCAATTCTTTTTCAACAAACTCTTTTTTGTCAATGCTTTTAATTTCATTCTTTTATAGTCAAGATAATATATTTTTTGTCAACTATGCCCTTATCCCTCTTTTCTTAAAACAATCGGTTCATTTTTATTTTTCTCACTTTATTATATTTTTCTGATCTGCTACTGTTTACACTTTTACAATCCCTAGATGAAATTAAAAAGTTTAACTCACGTCGCTCGATCAAATAAATATGTTGGTTGTGCCTCACGTCAAATTATTGAAGGTATTGCCTCAATCAAATAATATATTGGTTGCGCCTCACATCAAATTATTCAAGGTATTGCCTCGATCTTTGGTTGCACCTCACTGACAATTATTCAAAGTATTGCTATTCTTACCAAATGGTCTTATTAATTTATTCAAGGTATTGCGCCTCACGTCAATAATTAGAAATTAAACCAAGAAAATATTATTTCTTGAGTTGCAATTATTGTTGTTCTGACTCTCTTGATCACCCAGTTGCAATAATTATAATTTTACGCCATTCTTGTCTCATTCTATTTTTTAAAAAATATTTTAGGGTTTATAATATAAGGTGGTACGGAGTGAATTAATGGTGATATGTGCTTAAAATATGGTACGAAGTAAATTAATGGTGGTACGGACTTAAATAAAATGTGGTACGGGCTTCGAATGTTTTAGGGTTTATAATATAAAGTGGTACGAGCTTAAACAAGTGTGGTATGGAGTGAATTAATGGTGATGTGTGCTTAAATAAAATGTGGTAAGATGTGAATATTAATGATGGTACAGGCTTAAATAAGTATTGTACGGACTGAACTAATGGTGATACGCGCTTAAATAAAGTGTGGTGTGAGGTGAATTAATGATGGTACGAGCTTAAATAAGTGTGGTACGAAGTGAATTAATAATGATACGTGCTTAAATAAAATGTGGTACGAGGTGAATTAATGATGGTACGGGCTGAAATAAAATGTGTTACGAGTAGGGGTGGAGGAAATACCAAAAATACCGGTATACCGCACTTACCGTACCGAAAAATATCGATTTTATCGAAATTTTTGGTATACCGAAATTTTCATACCGTACCGAAAATTTCGGTACGATAACGGTATGTAAATATATAAAATTTTGGTATACCGAAATACCGAAATATTTCGGTATACCGAAAATATTTCCGGTATACCGATATATATTGAAATTTTGGTACGGTATCGGTGTGTAATATTGACATACCGAAAATTTCGGTATGCCAAAATTTCGGTATATCGAATTTTCGGTACGACAACGATTTGATTCTTATAGATTTAATTCATTGAAATGACATTTTTCGGTATCGAAAATTTTGTTATGGTAACGGTATGGCGAGAAAATTTTCGATATGCCGTACCGTCCACCCCTAGGTACGAGGTGAATTAATAGTGGTACGGGCATCGAAAAAGTGTGGTACGGGTGAAAAAATGGTTGTACGAACTTAAATAAAATGTGCTACGAGGTGAAATAATGGTGGTACGAGCTTAAATAAAATGTAGTACGAGGTGAATTAATGGTGATACGAGGTGAATTAATTTTTTTAATTATTTCATTAAAGGTATATTGGGCAAAATAAATATATTTTTGGCTAAAAAAAAACAATTTATAAATTAATGATAAAAATAATATTTCTTTTGTCATTGGGCCATTTATAAATCTACACCAAAATAAACTTCAAATTGATTTTGCTCGATACAGTTTACCCATGAACTTGTTCAATCTTTTCTCTAAATTAAGTTAATTGTTTTTAAAATTAGATTTGCTTTAGTCGAATTGTCCGAATCTATAACTTTTGACATTTCTACCAGAGAAATACTATGTTGTGACAAAAATTTAAAGAAAAGTCTTTTGTGCACTCAAGTACTCAAGTATACTGTGTAATTATACAATTAAATGATTCATTTAAAAAAAATCTTGATCTATTGAATATATTAAACATATTCTGTGGATATATGTAATAAACTTGGGGCTATTGCACAGATCTTAAATTCGTGCAACAGTTACATAAAATTTTGTCAAGTTTAAAAACATTTAATTAAGCTGATATTTAAAAGATAGAGTTTTCCCTTTAGAAAAGAAAAAGGAAAAAGAATGGAGCTTTCATGGACGGTGGGTTTTGAGAAAATACTTTCCGGTTTGGAACTTGGATAATTTATTGATTGGTGGAAATCAATTTTACATTTTCCATAATTTTTTAAAAAAATTTCGTTATACCTCAATCTCTCTCCCTTTTCTCGAATAAAGTTATCTATTCCACAATTAATATTTCACTTTGGTATTTTATAATATCAATAAATAACACGCAAAATAATAATAATAAAAAAAAATAAACAAATTACCATATTTTAAATTCATGTGTTAGAGATCCAACCGAATAGAACATCAAGTGAATATGAAAAGCAGGACGGATAAATTGAAGCGTTCTTTTGTATGATTCCCAAATTGTACTAACTTGTTAATTAATTAATTATGGTACACTTTTGACACAATGTTCACTGATTTTAGTTAAATTGTCAAATATTGGAAAGTGGAAAAGGCACTACATGACAAAGTCCAATTTATCAATGTAAATGTATTATTTGTGAACTGTTTTCTTTATTCTAGTCAGCAAAAGCTGTAGGAAATTTAAAATAAAATTTGGTACTTATCATTGTAAGAAAATAATGAAGGAATATCAAGGCAAAAGGTCCAAACTGTTTGAATAAAATTACTGTAGGAAATAAGGTGAGAAAATAGATAGGGACATTCTTCCTGTAATTATCTCTAATTTCAATCAATGACATGATTGGACAGCCATGCATGTGAGCTGTATTGCATTGCTTTTCCTTATTTTGTACGCTTGAGACATACTCAAGGATGAAAAAAATCGCCCATATATCGAATTTTTTAACTAAGCGATATGAATATTGGGTGTAAATTTTTTCTTACAGTGAAAAGTGCAAATATTGCGAAATATCGCAAAAAAATTGGAAAATATTGTGATATTTTTAAAGTTTTTTATTTTTGTTTTTTTAATTTAATTGCACTATGGTTATGTGCACTGATCATAGTGATATGTCTCAAGATTCATATGCTTCTGACATATATGCGAGTTCATAGTTTGATTGAAATACTCAAAATATTTTTCATCGCACACCTTCTCAAATGTGTTATGAAGGTCAAAATTCGTATCAACAAAATACTTTGATCATGACACAATATTCAATTCATGGTGAAATAGTTGGAAGAGATAGAGAAACATATAAATGACATGTGCATAATTATATCCATAAGTACTTTAATGTGATGAGTTGGTACCAGTATTGTTTGAATATAGATGACATTCCATCTTCTGTTTTTGAACCTCATAGATCATCATTTTGGTACTAGTTATATTTTATCATGTAATTTTAGTCATTTTGTATTATATTGTCAGCTGTTTTTTATGGACAGTGTTTATATAGTTTATTGCTAATATTTTTTATTTAAACATGTTATTTTATTGTGATTTTAAATGAAATGTATGCATTATTGTGTGTAATAATAACCTGTAAAATTTCATGTCTAATTTCCAATTTCATGTCTAATTCCACGAGATATAATTTGAGCATTAATGCTTTAACATTTTGAGAGAATCGAATGTTAATTTATATAAAATTGTACCCCATATCATATATAACACCGTCTCAAATAATGTATAAGGTTCAGTCGCTAGAGTCACTTATTCCACCGACTTAAGTAGGAGCTTTTTGGCCTTATACTTAAAGCAACAATATATATCACAATAAGAAATGTCAGTCTTCAATATTATTTTAACTTTTACGCTACACTTTTTTTTTTCGAAAAGTCTTTTACGCTACACTTATGCACAATATATCGTAATTTTTTTAGAAGTGGCACAATCTTAATACATAAATATCATATGACAAAAGTGATGTAGAGGTTTAAATATTAAATATATACTTGTGACCTTAAAAAATTAATCTATATATTATGTACGAAAAAATATGTAAGGGTACATGATGTTAGCATATAACTCCTATGATAAAATTTTGTTAAAGGGACGATGCTAGTTATTTTTATTTAATAATATTAATAGGTGAGTATAAATTAATTTTTAATTAAAAAATATTAATTATATAAAATTATAGTACCTAACAATTGGGGGAAAACGTTTTCTTAGACCTGTAATTTAGGAGGTTTGTATTTTAATTACAATAATCTTGCAAGCTTAGAAAAGCATGATAATATATTTTAAAATCTGTAATTATAAAACAATCGAGCTCGAATAAGTCTTAATCGGACTAAAATGTCATGTGAGTTGTACGACTGTCCTACATTTACAGATTTATGGACCTAAGAATGTAGGACACTATGCTATCAAAATCTATAAATTTAGAATAATTGTGTAAATCATTTGACATTTCAGTCCAGATTGAACTTATTCGAAGTCAGTTGTGCTACATTTATAAATTTTAAAATATATTTTGTATTTCCAAATATATAAAATTGTTGGCTTAAATAAACATTAAGCCTAATATGTAGGTACAAGCTCCCGACATGCCCTTTTACTGCATTCAACATATATATATGAGTAATGATATAGAACTCACTATCTGGTTTTTTATGGAACCAGATTAATGACGTGTCATGTCAACTCATCATCCACATAATTAATTCTACTTAAATAAATTGTAGAATGATTTATAATATACTATTTCCTAAACCATGAACCATAAACCCTAAATCATGAACCATTCGGATCGGGTGAAACCATGAACCACTCGGGCCGGGTTCAGTTCTGGCCAAGTTGGGTCCGGGCCGGGTAAAAAAAAAAAATTTTAATTTTTTTTTTCTGTTCAGTTTTATTTATTCAGTTCAGTTCAATTTTTCTTTTTACCCGGCCCGGACCCAAACCCAGCCCGAGTGGTTCATGGTTCACCCGATCCGAATGGTTCATAATTTAGGGTTTAAGGTTCATGGTTTAGGGTATAGTATATTATAAAACATTCTATAATTTATTTAAGTAGAATTAATTATGTGGATGATGAGTTGACATGACACGTCATTAATCTGATTCCATAAAAACAGATAGTTGATTCTATATCATTACTCATATATATATATATATATATATATATATATATATATATATATATATATATATATATATATATATATATAAAGAGTTAGTCTTATGTGAAAAATTTCATGTGTAAAAATATCTATTTTATGAACCATTAGGACATACAAATGGAATAACGGACGATTTCAACACAATATGCCCTTGTAGCCTGATGGCGGGTGTCTCCTCCTTCACGTCCCCAGACGCAGGTTCGAATCCCTTTCTTTAAATTAAAAAAATTGAACCCTGGCAAATATGTAATAGTTTAAAAATAAACTCACCATTATAACACATTAATTATTTAATAAATAATTTTTTCACTAATATATTTATCTAGATATTTTTTTTTTTGCTATATATTTTTTTTCCTCTCAAAATTCAGTTATTCTCTATAATTAAACCCTGGCTATAAAAATAATTTAAAAATAAATTCACAATTATAACACATTAATTATTTAATAAATAATTTTCACACTAATATATTTATCTAGATAATTATTTCTTCTCTCTGTAAATAAAAAAAAAAAAAAAATTCAATTATTATCTAGAATTAAATCCTATATGAATAGTTTAAAAATAAACTCACCATTATAGCACATTGATTATTTAATAAATACTTTTCTCACTAATTAATATATTTACCTAGATAATTATTATGTACATATATTGTGTATTGCTTTGTATTACAATTTACGAATGGTACATGCGAAATTGAAACAGTATTACATGCAAAACATAACAGTATTACATGTAAAAATATAAAAGTAATGAATCCAAAACATAAGAAAAAAATAAAAATTTAAAGTGTATTAAATGCATAACTGAAGCATTATTAAAATTCATAATAACAATGATTAATGTCTTCTACTTTGATTTTCAAATAAGAAACTGAAATAGTATTAAAACCAAAACATAATAGTATTACAAACAAAACATAACAGTATTATATTAAGAAATATAACATTATTACAAACAAAAACATAATAATATTACAATTTAAGCATAAGAAAAATTAAGGTAAATTATGAAGGATATCTAATAAAAAAAGAACAACATTACATGCAAAATATAACATTGTTATAATAAAAAAAAGATTTTGAATGTGATATATGTACAATTTGTAAACAAAAGTATTAATAAAAAACATTTCTTTATATATTGGAATTCACTAGATAATTAGAGTTAGCTCTATTTTTCTTTCATCAATCGATTGTGAATGTGATCTACAAATAATTACATATACATATTTAATTAAAACATTTAAATACTATTTATTACATGGAAAGTCTCAAGCTTAAAATATCTACTATTACACCTCTCAAACAATTCTTTTTACCCAACTAATTAGTCAAACAATTTTCATTCTTTGAACCATCCTTCTTTCAAATAAAAATAAAAGTAAATTATTTAACTTATTGAACACTTACTTCTAACATTTTAATCTAGAGAAAATTTATTTACCATTTTGCAATTACTTCCACTAAATAATTCTAAAAAACAAGTTGTATTTATTTAAATGGATAAACACGGTTTATTATAAAGAAAGCCTCAATTTCTAAAATATTAAGTTGTTTTATTATAGAGGTAAGTAGTCATAAATGTCAACCTAGAGACCTAGGTTCGTTTTTGGGCAACAATGTTTATAATTTTTAAATCATTTAAAATAGTAGTGTTCAGCTATTTTATCCATGAATAAATAATGTAATTTAAAAAATAAGGATACAAACGCATAGTGGCACAGTAGTCTGCGCTTCTACAGGGGTGTTTTGAACCTCTAAACTAGCATTAGAAACATTTTTTTTTTTTAAGTTGAATCACACCCACTTAAAAAAAAATACTTCCACATTATTCACTGTTGATCTAAAATAGACACTACATTTCGCTTCCCTGACAGAGATAGATCCTTGGTCACATCATTAATTAGTTTGCTTTTTTTTTTAAGGGTAATTTCATATATTTTCACATATGATGTAAAAGAATCTTAAAATAGTAGTCATAATCATTACTCCCTCCATCCATTAAAATTATGTTAATTTCGTTTTAATATGTTTTACGGAAATATAAATCAAGTACGTTTATGAATATAATTTTTTGTATCTTCATCGTTCAAAAATAACTTAATTACTCAATTTATCATTATACTTTACTCACAATCAATTATGTTATTCATAAATAGACTTAATTTATCCTTTTTGTATAATATGTCAAAACGAAATGAATACAATTTTGGTGGACGGAGGGAATATGTCTCAAGATTAAAGATAATTGTTGGTCGGAAAAAAAAAAGAAAAGATTAAAGATAAATGAGTGCTAACTACAAGTCTACAAGATACACGTTGTGGTCGAACAACTACAAGTGACACGTTAAGCATTTACTATTTATTTTAATAATGCTTTGACTACTTCATCTCTAATTGTGGATATATATATAGAGTTAGGTAATCATGTCAAATAAAACACCAACGACTCGTGCCTGCCACCCACCCATACTTTTTTTTAAAAAAAAAACAATTATTTAATTATATGGTTTTTGGCGCATTTGGTCCATAATCTGGCCGTCAAATTATTTTTACCATTCCATCAACTGATTTCACTTTTTACCAACAATTTATTACCGTATATAAACACATGGACGAATAGTTAAGTCTGAACAACTCAAGTGGTTAGAACTCCACCACCTAAGACCTTAAGGATTAAAAATTAGACCAACATAAGGATTTTTAGAATAAAAATTTCGAGCATGTTGCAACCACGCGTTATCAGTTGGTTTCTCCAAATACGAATCTTCGTATAAAATATTTTTAGATGGATAAAATATTCCAAGAAGAAACATAATTACAAAGACAAATAAACACGTATTAAAATTTTGTTTTAGTTTCCTGATTTGAAGTTATATCGTTTTTCTCAATTTGTGTTTATTTTCCGCTGAAGCGTCCTCTTTCTGGTCTAGGAATTTTAGGGTAAATTATTAATAGATACAATTTTTTTATACAAATTACTAATAGGTATAAACGAGATTGTATATATAGTCAAAATCACATGTAAAAATGCAAATGTATGTACGTATATCGTATATACAACCAATTTGTATCTATTAATAAGTTGCAATCCTAAAATGTATCTATCAATAAATTTTCGGAATTTTATCCTTTTAAGTAAGGGGAGTTCTCCTTATCAAGATTTTTAATGGGACTTGCAATAAATTTATTGTAGTCTATGGCTCTAGACTCTAGTAATTTTGGAATGAGATAATTTGTTTTATAATTGGTGTTCTATTTGGAATGACAAGTAAAATAATAAAAAATATTCAACGAATCACAAATTTTTGGGTCCATGTGTTAATCCAAAAAGATAAAATTTCAATGAAATTGTTGCAAGTCGTTTTTTAATGAGAATACTATGTGACTAATTTTAAAACAACTCACAAACAAAATAAGTACGTGTACAATATTACAGTAAATAACAAGAAATTGTTGACCCAGTTCATCAATAAATGACTACTCTGGGGGCATTCCAAGCCAGTGATGTTATATTGCAAGGTTTAAGTTTACAATACACAATACTACTCGTGGTGAAAACTTCCTTCTGTGAAAGATGGTGATTTGGAGAATATGTGTGAGTACTTGGGAATTTTTCTGAACCCTCTTTTTGCTCTTTTTGATTTTACTTACAGTACTTTGACAAGCATGTGCTGGTTTGACAAGCATGATCTGGATATTTTGTGTCTTACGAGAACTCATGTGATGCTGCCACGTTTTCAACTTCGTCTCCCTGGTTGACCTTTGGATTTACCTGCTTATAAAGCATTCTCCTTGTCGTCCAGATGGTTCAGTTAGTGACTTGGTTTTTATGTCATATGCCCTTTGTATCAACTTTTGCCCGACCGATTTCTCTGATAGCCCATTTGACCATGTCGTTGGTACAGGAACATTGTCCTTAACGAGCATACAAGAATGAATATAATGCTCGCCAGACTTGGCGAGCATGCTTGTACGGCTGGCAGGGCGAGCATACTTGTATGGTTGGCAGGGCGAGTACACTTGTATGGTTGACAATCATTATCAAGGCGAACACCTCTCCATTGGACGTGGTTATTTTAATAATTTATCGATACACGTGTCCCTCTGACGAGTACAAATAAATAAGGTAAAAACATCGATTCCAACAATACCCCCTAGCCGGGTCGCTTTGTATTCATCATGGGGGTCCGACTGTTGGTTATATTGAGCGGGTATTCGTAAGTGTCGCCTCGTCTTCTGTGTTAGGTGTCGGGACTAGTGCACAATCAGAAACCTCTCTTTTTTCTTTCTTCACATTCCGTCCCGTCTAAAATTTCCGGCAACAGCACGCTGATTTCGGCGAAAGATTTCTTCCAGGTAATTACTCCGTACCCCCCTTAATTCCAATTATGACTTCTCGTTCGAGTTCTACCGCTTCAATAGAGTCAAACCATCATAGTTCCTCTTCCTCATCTTACCGTCCGATCACCCGTAGCGGTGCTAATGCACCGGAGATGAGCGCCTCGGGTTCAAGATCCCGCTGGCAAATTCGACAACCATTTGCCATTCTTTCGTCGGATTCCGACGATGCCCTCAATGAATTAGACCGGGATTTAGCCCGCACCGATTTTTTAGATGATTTGGGTGAAAATTCTTTATCCCAACCCCAAATAGGATCTAGGGTTGTAGGTAATCGTGATGTAAATAGGGGTGACGATCATATGAGGGAAGAAATCCCAGTAACTGAAAATGCTAATAAGCCGAACAAAGGAATTGATGGCGAACAGAATATGGTGCTCGATATCCCTGTTGGTCTTCCTCATAGCCCAACATATACCGAGTATAGTGCTCGCTATGATTTTGAATGGTCAGAACAACCTCACAGGACAAGGGTCGAAAATGAATATCCAGCTAGCAAAATTGCAAGTGCGATCGATGTAAATATGCTCGGCCAATTGTATCAGAATTACGAGACTCCAAAGGATGTGTTTTTCTGGGCGCCTGGTCCAGACGAGCGAGCAGACCAGCCTCCTGAAGGTTGTGTTGCTGTGAACTTAGATACAATCAAAGCTGGTCTTCGATTCCCACTTCATCCAGTTATTACTCGCTTGCTCGTAGAATGGAATATCACCATTACACAGCTAATGCCGAATGGGTGGTATATGATTATGAGTTTCCTAACTCTGTTTGGCAAGATGAAACCTGTGTACTATCCAACAGCAGCAGAACTTACTCGATTAGTTCATTTGTCTCGACCCAAAGGCGAACATGAATGGTTGTTCATGCAAGCGAATGCAAAATGTAAGGTCATCGAGGACGTGCCTAATAAGATCACGGATTGGAAAGAGAAGTTTTGGTTCGTCGGGGGTGATTGGAAAAGTCCTGCTTCAGGATGTGAACCAAATGCCTGTTTTGACATCCCCACTGATTTTGGAATCTGTCGAAGTAAGTATTTTTATTGTTTTACTCTCCTTAGTGAACTGATTTTAACTTATTTCCTCAATATCAGGAATTCAAGCAGCCACAAACAAAGAGACAAAACATGGTTATTTCACTAGTATCTGACAAATCGACCTTGAGCCATATTCAGAACGCTCGGTGAAAACGTTGAACACTGCTGACCAAAGGAAGAAAGGAGGAATGTACGTGCCCCCTCACAATTTAGTTGCCCTCAATCCAACCGGTAAGGATTGTCTTTTATATTTGCGAATGTGTTATGCCTTTTATACCCGATTTTTTCCTTTTTTTAATAAATTCTTCTGTCTACAGCTTTTCCTGTTGTAACTGTTGCCGTAAGCACAACCGAACATACCGAAATGACTCAAACCAAGAGACCCCAAGAGCTAGCTCGGATCCAGGCCTAAATAGATGCTCAACGAGCAAACCGAGGGGAGGTGAGCAGACTGAGAAAGGCGAGCCGACCTGCCGCGCCAACTTCAGGCCAAATATGTGACTCTTATCACAAGTTTCCAAGAGAAGGTGAACGAGCTGACCAGAGCCCAAGATGAACTGAAGTTGGTTCAAGAACAAGTATCCTCAGCCCAAGCAGAGGCTCGTAAAGCTCAAGAAGATGCTCGCCTAGCTCGGGAAGATGCTCGCCAGGCCAGAGAAGAGATACGCCTTGCTCGGGAGGAGCTGCACTGTAATCGGAAAGAGGTGGCTAGCATTAGGAAAGTTCAGGACGAGCTGAACGTTGAGCTCCAAAAACTTAAAATAGGTATCGAGGCCGTAGAGTGCGAGAAAACTCTGCTAGCCCAACAACTCCTCAGCGCTGAAGAGACCAACACTCGTCTGGGTCTTGAAAATTCAAAACTGCACACTGAAGAGTATGTTGATTCCATGTCCAATTTCTCCTATATATGCGCCTTTGCAAATGTCATCCGTTATGCTAGACAAACACTTACTGCTGACCAGATTACCCCGCTCATAGCCCATCTCGAGAAGTACCTGCTCTTTCTGGCCTAGGAATTTTAGGGTAAATTATTAATAGATACAAATTTTTATACAAATTACTAATAAGTATAAATGAGATTGTATATATAGTCAAAATTACATGTAAAAATGCAAATGTATGTACGTATATCGTATATACAACCATTTTGTACCTATTAATAAGTTGCAATCCTAAAATGTACCTATCAATAAGTTTTCACAATTTTATCCTTTTAAGTAAGGGAATTCTCCTTATCAAGATTTTTAATGGGACTTGCAATAAATTTATTGTAGTCTATGGCTCTAGACTCTAGTAATTTTGGAATGAGATCATTTGTTTCATAATTGGTGTTCTATTTGGAATGTCAAGTAAAATAATAAAAAATATTCAACGAATCACAAATTTTTGGGTCCATGTGTTAATCCAGAAAGATAAATTTCAATGAAATTGTTGCAAGTCATTTTTAAATGAGAATACTATGTGACTAATTTTAAAACAACTCACAAACAAAATAAGTACGTGTACAATATTACAGTAAATAACAAGAAATTGTTGACTCAGTTCATCAATAAATGACTACTCTGGGGGCATTCCAAGCCAGTGATGTTATATTGCGAGGTTCAAGTTTACAGTACACAATACTACTCGTGGTGAAAACTTCCTTCTGTGAAAGATGGTGATTTGGAGAATATGTGTGAGTACTTGGGAATTTTTTTGAACCCTTTTTTTTGCTCTTTTTGATTTTACTTATAGTACTTTGACAAGCATGTGTTGGTTTGGCAAACATGAGCTGGATATTTTGTGTCTTACGAGAACTCATGTGATGCTGCCACGTTTTCAACTTCGTCTCCCTGGTTGACCTTTGGATTTACCTGTTTATAAAGCATTCTCCTTGTCGTCCAGATGGTTCAGTTAGTGACTTGGTTTTTATGTCATATGCCCTTTGTATCAACTTTTGCGAGCCGATTTTCTCGATAGCCCATTTGACCATGTCGTTTAGTACAGAACATTGTCTTAACGAGCATACAAGAATGAATATAATGCTCGCGCCGGACTTGGCGAAACACGCATTTTATTTCTTTGGCGAGGCGAGCATACTTGTATGGTTGGCAGGGCGAGTACACTTGTATGGTTGACAATCATTATCAAGGCGAACACCTCTCCAATTGGACGTGGTTATTTTAATAATTTATCGATACACATGTCCCTCTGACGAATACAAATAAATCGAGGTAAAAACATCGATTCCAACAGAAATTAATACAGAAAGTGAAACAGGGGAGTCAAACAAATACTTTTTAATAAAAGGATTAATTCTAAATAAATACGCGACCTTTAAACCAAATATCAATTTAATCACGACCTTCAAAATTATTGTATAAAAGCCCAACCTTTGATGTTGTTGCAAATTAATACACGTTTTATTTTCAACGACTGTGAAAAGACGATGTGACTCTCCGAAACTATTATTTTTGTTATGTCAGACTACACGTAGGATGAAATGTCCAAATCATAAATATAAAAAATATTTAAAAAGTGAATTAAAAACAAAATAAATAAAATCTAAAAAATAAAATAAATTATTTAAATCTAAATTTCAAACCTTAAAAATGAATTCTTGTCGTCAATGTTTCAAAATTAAAAATATTCTCATGTTCCAAAATTAAATGTAATCCCTTAGTTTCTCTTCCCCCATTCAATCGACCCATTGTCTATTATCACTCCCTCAACCCCTCACTTGTTGTTCTTATTACAGTCGACATCCTTAAACAAAATTTGTGAATTATTTATTGAAATTTGATCAATTTTATGATATGGATATAAATTTTATTTTTTATTTATATTTTAATTGTTTTTTTTAGATTTTAACTTCTTTTAATTATTATTTTTGTTTTAATTAATTTTGAAAATGTGTAATATTATGTGGAATAATTTAAAAAATATTATTTAATATGTATCTTTCTAAGTGACAAGTATACACATGTTTCAGTGAGCCACGTCACCTCTTCGCGCTCGGAGAAAAAAAAAACGTGTATCAATTTGTAACAATATCAAAGGTTGGGCTTTAATACAAAAATCTTAAAGGTCGTGATTAAATTGATATTTGACCAAAATGTCGTGTATTTATTTAGAATTAACCCTTAATAAAATTGTAATTAGTTTTAATTTCATTATTGAATTATATAACTGTGGTAAGCTACATGAATCAATAATAGAATTATGTTGGATCGCATGCACAAATTAATATTCTCCACGTGTTTCTCTTCCAAGTACATTTTCATTAAATCTTTAGTATACGATTTCTACACTTCTAGTCACGTCTTCTTTAGATGCTCGTGCTCAAGCACTTTTATGTAAGAATAGTCTTCAATTAACAGATAAAATTTATGTAAGAATAGTCTTTTTACAGTTCGATAAATTTCTCTTTCAGCAGTGACATGTTACAATCACGTAACACTCATGTAGCACTTATCCACTTTGTGAAAATAATTAATTTCCACCGTGAATTGATGGACAGACAATGTTCCACTATATGTAATATGAGAGTACAACAAACTTTGAGATTTACACGGATAGTTACAGATATATGTGCACAACAAGCTAAACAATTATCTACAGTAATTCAAAGTGATAAGCTCCTATCTTTATCCGGAATATTTCCAGTGTTCTCTAAAATATTCCGTATTACCCCTCCTCAAGTGGAGTGTGGGATTTTTATCAACATGCAGCTTGGAAAACAAGAACTCAAACAAGGGTCAAGCAAGGCTCTTTGTGAATATGTCCGTGAACTTCAATGGCATCCGAAAACATTCCATCTCCACTCTTGACACCTTCGAACCTTACACTGGTAAAGGGCGTGTCATCGTCGGTAACGGTGACGCTCTCCCTATTACTCATTTAGGTTCCAGTATTATTAATAATAAATTGTCTTTACTTGATATTCTTGTTGTTCCGCATATTACAAAAAATCTCCTCTCCATTTGTAAATTGACGACGGATTTACCTGTTGATGTTTTATTTTCTAATAATTTTTTTTTGGTTCAGACAAGGGAGACCAAGGAGGTTCTGGCAAGGGGCAGGTGTAAAGACGGTTTATATGTTTTAGAACATGGAACTCCGGCTTTGATTGCTGCTTTATCTTCTACTTTTATAAAGTCTTCGTTTGAACTATGGCACTCTCGTTTAGGACATAATACGGAATATTCTAGAGAACATTAGAAATATTCCGGATAAAGATAAGAGCATATCAGTTTGAATTACTGTAGATAATTGTGTAGGTTGTTGTACATATATATCTGTAACTATCCGTGTAAATCTCAAAATTTGTTGTACTCTTATATTACATATAGTGGAACCGGTCTCTCCATCAACTCACGGTGGAAATTAATTCTTTTCACATGGTATCAGAGCGAGTATCAAGCTTGTGACTGGTGACGAGCTCACGTATGAAATGACAGTCTATGTCGATATGCTTAGCACTTTTATGAGCAACTAGATTTTGGCTCAGAAAAAGTGTGCTCTTGTTGTCACATAGGAGCAAAGGTCGCTTCCAGAGTAGTGCACGAAGCTCACGAA
The DNA here is from genome assembly GCA_037126765.1 of Stenogyne calaminthoides. Classification (NCBI taxonomy): domain Eukaryota; kingdom Viridiplantae; phylum Streptophyta; class Magnoliopsida; order Lamiales; family Lamiaceae; genus Stenogyne; species Stenogyne calaminthoides. The sequence goes on from JBBCBC010000050.1 coordinate 279,109, forward strand.
GCAGGTGAGTAAACTAGATAATTTCTTGAGTAGTGTTGGCTAGAATATTCCGTATTACACTTCAATTAACCAGCTTGTATTGCGTTATTAATTAATGTCACTTGAATAACATATATGTAAAAAATAAAATTAAAAGCAGAATTGTCAACCAATCAAATATTTTGCTCAAATACTTAGATTGACACTTTTGACAAATTACCAAATCTGAAAATGACTCACTTTTGTAGTGAAGGCGTTTCAACGATTCGTTTAAACGTCATTTTCTTGTAATCTTCACTTTGCAAAAAATATCATTGGATTCATTTATTTGACATTAAAATTGATTGTAGACTAACAATCAACGAAAAGCATCTAATTCAGTTAACTTATTGATTACATATACTAAAATCTTATGACGTAGTATTCAAGAAATATACATTTATTTAGAGACTTTTTTTTAATTAAAGTTATTATATATATCGACTTGTACGTAGAAGTAATATTATCCCTTCTCATAATTTTTTTTTTTTAAGAAAAACGAAATAAACTTCCCTTCTCATAATTATAAGGGGCATGGATTTCATGAAACCAAGGATGATCGATGTTAGGAAAAATCTACTTCAATGAGAAACAATTCCAATAATAAATTTTATATCACTTCAATGTTTTTTAAATCTAAATATTCGAAACTACGAGCAATGCACCATCTGGGATTTACAAGACATTGATTGAATTAATACACAAAAAGTATTATTTACTTAGTCGTCTGATTTAATTTTGTTTACCATAGAAAAAAAAGAATTTTTAAAAAACTATACCATAGGACACTATCATTTAAATAAATATGGTTGGTGTTAGAGAAATAGTATAAGTGAATTAATCTACACCTGTCTATAAATTGGTACTTTTAAATGTGAGATGAAATTAATTATTTATGCTATCAGAGACAGAAAAACTCATGTACACGTCCTTATTTTGAAGCCAATTAGTTAAGAACTGGTAACAATTTTTCATATAAAAACCAATGTCTGATTCTGACGCTCAGCATAATTTATTTATATTATGTAAAAGATATATTAAATCGAGCTTCAATAAAATTTACACAAGATTTATTTCACTCAGTTAATTTCTGGATTCAGATCTCACCAAACTTAAAAAAAAAAAAAAAAAAAAGGTGTTTAGCGCATGCTTGGAATAAAAAAGTGAATGTAGGGTAATCATAATTTTATAATTGACTGCATCACCAAGTCTTGGAGTTCTAGAAAACACGTATAGTTTTGCATGTATAATATTGACTTGGAAAATGCATATATTCTGCTTAACTTAAGCATAATCTTATGTAGGGTAATCATAATTTTTTAGACAAAAAATGAATTACAGAAAAATTATAGGACCAAATTTTTTTTTTTCTCCAACTTAAGCATAATCTTATGTCCTCATGATCTTAATATAGGGTTATTTGTCAATACAAATTTGGTGAACTAATATATTACTATTAATTAATTAATTAATTTGATCAAATTCTTTTTAAAAAGTTTCTTTTTTTCAATTATTTTAATTTTACTATTTTCTAACCAAGAGAATATTTTTTTTACCAACTATACCCTCATCACTCTTTTTTAAAAAGACCAGTTCTTAATGGTGGTATGAGCTTAAATAAAATGTGGTACGTGGTGAATTAATGGTGGTACGAGCTTTAATAAAGTGTGGTACGTGTGAAAAAATGGTTGTACGAGGTGAATTAATGGTGGTACGGGCTTATATAAAATGTGGTACATGCTGAATTAATGATGGTACGAGCTTAAATAAAGTGTGGTATGGGTGAAAAAATGGTGGTACGAGCATAAGTAAAATGTGTTACGAGGTGAATTAATTGTGGTACGAGCTTAAATAAAATGTGGACGAGGTGAATTAATGGTCATACGACCTTAATAGTGTGTGGTATGGGGAAAATTAATGATGATACACCCTTAATAAAGTGTGGTGCAGGGTAAATTAATGATAGTACGAGTTTAATAAAATATGGTACGACATAAATTAAAATTAATATTTGAATATGGTGTAGTATAAGAGTGTTGACCGGATGAGGGAGAGAGAAAATTATTCAAATTTTTAGGAGAAAAAACCGTTGATATTTTTTCAAGAAGTCATTTTTTTTTTTCCTATTTTATTTAATTCTTTTAGTTAATTAAATAGGGTATAAGAGTCTAAATAATAATTCTCTTGGCTAAAAAAATAAAAAAAAAAATTTAAATAACATAAAAGAATATTTACTTTTACATTGGACTATTTATAAGTCTACCCCATTATAATTCAATAATAAACATTAAATTCAACCATCTGCCAGTACCCAAACATCCAAAAAAGATATAGACAATCAATGATTTAGAGTAATTTAATTAATGAATGCTTTTAGATCAGCATTGAGTTGAAATTGTAAGAATAATATAATTAGATGGCGATAGTGACCAATTCAGTGTGTCAATGCCAATCCTTCATTTATCTAGATCTATCGATCGAGTCAGAGGGATATGCTTGTAGCAAATAATTAATGTTTTATTTTATATTTTATATTGTGTATGATGTTTTTAATATGCACAAATTTTATATAGTATCATCTCACGAAATAAATATGTACGTGGAACAAAATAAAGAATTGTGTGAACTTGATTTTTTTATGATCACTGTTATGCATAAAATTATCACGATTTAAGAAAAAATTTATATTTTTAAACAGTGAAAGTTTTTTCTGTATAACAATGATTATTTTTTTATTTTTTTACATAACAATGATAGAATTCATATATATCTAGTTCATAGGAGTATTACTTGAGGGACAAATATGACAGGGGTAGAAAGAGAAACTTTTAACGTAGTATAAAAAAATTGAAAAAGAAAAAGGTATTATTTTTTAATTTCAAAGTATTAATTTTTTCTTCTCAATTAGTATTTTTTTTGTCCCTTCTACAGAGCACGTCTCGTGAGATAATCTTATATTACCAAACTTTTCATTTATTACTAGAGATTAAAATCAAAATGTGTTTCATAATTAAATATAGATACTCGATCTTTTTTTTTTATTAATTGGAGACGCGTGCTTGATAACACAATATTTTCTTTCTCAAAAAAAAAAAAAAGAAGATAACACAATATTTGTCTTTTTCTAAAAGAACAAAAAAGTTAAGAAAAAGTTTCAGTACTTTTTGAATAATCAACATTAGATTTTAGATTAGATATGTTTCCATGCATTGGATGTCATATATCTTTTCATTTTTTACAAATGATTAAATTTATCTCGTCTTCTTTTACTACTTTCCATATGTGGATCAATTTTTTTATTGAAAAGTAAATTAATTATTTGAAAATTAAGCTAAGAGTAAAATTTCGCTCTATATTAAAATAATGCCTGAAAAGTTGGGGATTAGCTTCTACAATTACTTTAATTTGTTTGTTCAAAAAAAAAAAAACTTTAATATGTTGAAAGATTGGAAATTAAGACAAGACAGATTCTTTTATTGAATCAAAGTGCAACTATACAATTATTTATCGACAAACAAAGATTCTCCACTATTCTAATGTTCACACTTCACTTGTGGAAAATTTTCAATTTCATTTTCAGTTTAGAAAAAAGTAATATTATATGATACCTGCACCGATAAAAAAAAACTATATGATACCTGCATATAATTAAACCTCTCATAGACTTTTCCACCATGTTCCACATTTTTAAATATCAAAGCATCACCAACAATTAATTAACTTATACGTACGTACATGTGTGACTAGGGGTGGACGGTACGACATACTGAAAATTTTCTCGACATATTTCGTTATCGTATTAAAATTTTCAATATCGAAAAATGTCATACCGTTATTTAACCGAAAATTCGGTATATCGAAAATTCGGTATACCGAAATTTCGGTATGCCAAAATTTTCGGTATGTCAATATTACATACCGATATCGTACCGATATTTCAATGTATACCGGTATACCGAAATATTTTCCGGTATACCGAAAATATTTCGTTATTTCGGTATACCGAAATTTTTTATATTTTCATACAGTTATCGTACCGAAATTTTCGATAAAATCAATATTTTTCGATACGGTAAGTGCGGTATACCGGTATTTTCGGTATTTCTTCCACCCCTATGTGTGACAAATCACAAGTGATGATATGCCAAACCAAAATAATAATTATAAAATGGAAAATACATATGAAACATTAAATTAAATACTAATACTATCCATTAGCTAGGTAGTGATGCATATGAGTCTAATTAATTTTACATATTCGTTAAAGCAATTAATTTTAATTTCAATGTATGATTTATGGCTTGCCCATGAATATGACATTCTTTCTCTTTTAAGTTGCAACGAAAAATCAAAGCTAGCTATTGGCTTTCATTTTCATGTGTATACATTAAATAAATCCACTATTTTGTTATAAGGTTGACTTAAGACCAAAAAAAAAAGAACAATAATTAATTAAGGTACGTGTAGCAATACTCTTACATGATCAATGCCCTATAAATAGGTGAAGCACCTCAAGTGTTAATCATAACTTAAAATTTTAGGGCAAGAGAAACCTTACCTCACAACAAAATCTCTTCTCTACCTAAGATATTAGAAACATGAGTAGTTTTTTGTGTAATTTCTCGACTCGATTATTTTTTGTTGTCCTTATTATAGGAGTAAGCAATGGTCAATTGTCTTCCAACTTTTATAGTTCAACATGTCCAAATCTTCTTACCATTATTAGAACAGCTGTAAATTCAGCTGTTTCGAGTGAATCTCGTATGGGTGCTTCCTTGCTCCGTCTCCATTTCCATGATTGCTTTGTCAATGTAAGTCTATATAATTTTACTACTCAAATTTAATGAGTGTGTTTGTAGTTATATATGTGCATGCATCATGATTACTTGTACGTTGTTTCTCCTTCTATTTTTTGCGAATGCAAAGGCCCACCAATTCACCAACCTGTCGACAATAAAGTCATCCACATATCTCTAAAAGCTATAGCCACGTGGAAAAAAAGTTTGTTCTTTTGAAAATGAAATTTAACAAATCTATGTGAAGATTTTTTGAAAAAGAAAATTAAAACTCACCTTATGAAGTTTTTTTTTAAAAACATTCTCAACCCCAGCTTACTATGTAAATAGTAGTAGTACTTTAACCACTTTAAGTTTATCATTTATCTCATTTAGTGAAAATTTTTAGACAAATTTATAAATTAAAAGACGAATTTTTATATATTTTGAGAAAATTATTTGAGATATCATTTTATATTTTTTAAGTGTCAAATTATTTAAATGTATATGAAAATATAATTATACATATTCTTTCTCTGATTTTTTAATTCCAATTTAAAAAAAATTTGACAACAGGGATGCGATGCATCAGTTTTACTAGACGACACCGCAAATGGTTTTTTACATGATATAGGGTATAATCTATAACACAAAGAACAGACGGCCGGCCCAATTTATGACGCCAATTCGCTACGAGGGTTCAACGTGATCGATATATATATAAGACTCAAGTTGAGACCCCCTGCCCCAAAGGCATCGTCTCATTTGCTGAAATTTAGACAAAGTAATTGCAGGTTTCGCGATGAGATATCATTTTACGTTTTTAAGTGTCAAATTAATTAAATGATAAATATAATATACCCTTAATGAATTTTGATTCCAATTTAAAATGACAACAGGGATGCGATGCATCAGTTTTACTAGACGACACCGCAAATTTTACGGGAGAACAGACGGCCGGCCCTAACGCCAATTCGCTACGAGGGTTCAACGTGATCGACACCATCAAGACTCAAGTTGAGACGGCCTGCCCCGGCATCGTCTCCTGTGCTGATATTTTGGCAGTTGCAGGTCGCGACGGCGCCGTTGCGGTAATTAATTAATTAACTAAACTAATTTAATATCTAGTACTCCCAACATTACTGCAACATTTGCCTTACTGGGACGTTCAACATTATTGCAACACTCCTAAAAAAGAAACAAATATAATATTAATACACTCACAACACCCTTATTTTATTTCACTTAAACCCATTTTATCTCACTTTCCTTGGTTTGCGGTCCGATTTCTATGTTGCAATAATCCTGGGACGGAGGGAGATTAGTTAATAAACCAATTTCAAGTCAATTATTTGAAAAATATTTGGAGCTAAATTAAATTGAACAATTGAAGTAATATATAATATTTACAGCTAGGTGGGCCCAGCTGGGCAGTTGCACTAGGGAGAAGGGACTCAACGACTGCAAGTCTGACTGCTGCAAACAACCAAATCCCTGCGCCTACTCTCAATCTCAATGCCCTCATCACTTCTTTCTCTAACAAAGGATTCACTGCCAGAGAAATGGTTGCTCTTTCAGGTAATTATAATGACAAAAAAATTATACGCGCTAATTGTGTTGTACAACTTGTGCAATTTTGGCAGTTTTAACCAAAGTTTGACTCGTTAAAAAATATATACGAGCTGATACTTTTTGTGACATTAACTAATACTTGTCATTCGATTTTTTCTGTGATTCACGAAAAAAGTATAGAAAACATATCTTGATTGAAATTTTTTAATCAAAATTAGGTCAAATAATCTTTTATCAATTGCACGTGCATCTGCGAAAATGGTTTTCACCTTGTGTATTATTAATTTCAGTGTATGTATATGTAAATGCAGGATCTCATACAATAGGACAGGCAAGGTGCACAACTTTCAGGGCCAGAATCTACAACGAGGCCAACATTGACCCCGTCTTCGCAAACAACACGAGAGGAAATTGCCCCCAAACGGGCGGCGACAACACCATCTCACCTCTGGACGTCGTTACCCCCGTCGCCTTCAACAACGACTATTTTCGTAATTTGGTTGCCCTTAGGGGTCTATTGCACTCCGATCAACAACTCTTCAACAACGGGTCCACCGACGCTCAAGTCAGAACTTATAGCACTAACTCTGCTTCTTTTTTCAACGATTTCGCCAGTGCTATGGTCAAAATGTCCAACCTTAGTCCTCTTACTGGCACCAATGGCCAAATCAGGAGAAACTGCAGGAGAACAAACTAATACTTGATGATTCTGTTATGTGAGTGATTTGGATGTGCTTAATTTGGTTTGCTGTTCTTGTTTTTTTTTTTTTATAAGTATCAACTTTGTCTAGGTGAAATGATTTGGCAAAGATTGTTCTTGTTGCAAGTTTTGTATCTCGGCTTTATCTTTGGCAAAATAGTGTCAAGCCAAATGTGTCTTTGAAATAAATATATTCTACGTTCGAATTGTGTTTCAATCTCGTGTTTCATTTTATTAATTAGTGCATGTGTATTGACATTGTTTACCCATGACATCATCACAAAATGGAATATGAAATAACATGCTTTGATCATAAAAGTGCTTTCAATTAGTTATGACATTAAATATGTTGATTAGTTAGGCCAATAATTGTTCATTGAATTGATCACGTACCTAAGACTTGAAAATTTCAAAAAGAAAAAAGACAAATATACATCACGATAATGGGTTGACCTGACAACAGCAAAATCATAATAATAATAATAATAATTAGTTCCCTATATATTTATGAAATTAATTTAGTCCGGGTATATATATTGTAAGCAATTGTTTAATTAAAAAAAATATTATTTCTGTACAAAAAAATTGAATAGTGAAGATCAATGCTTTATATTTTTTTCAATCATTAATTTTAATTAAAACTCATTATTGCATCTACATATAATTAATAACCAAAATTCTGTTTCTTTTGATTATTCTGCTTAAGACTAGGTCTCCTGTGAAACTTGTTCATAGTATGAAATTTGTAACACTACACTTATAACTAATATTATTACACTTAGCAACTGATACTATTATACTTATAAATAAAATCATATATTAAATGTAATTGGTATAATTAATTTATAAGAACAGTAGTATCCGTTTTTAAATATAATGATCTCAATTTCATGCTGAAATAAATTGAGAACTAGCTTTAGCCCTCTTGTACATAGCCCATTAAGTTAATCGGTTAATATTTTGTATCCATATCGGGCCTACCGGGCCATTCACCTGGGCAGTTTAATTACAAATTGAACTTTGTGTTGAATCAGAGATTTTCAATTTTACTTATTTATATGCTTTTGGGCTCGCATTATTTCTGGGCCAGATATCTGTGGGCTTGACCCAAAAGGCCGATTGTGAGGGTTATTCGATGCTTTGCACATTTATCTCCACTAGGGCTGTTCACGGTACGGACCAAAATGGATATTTAAAATTATCCGTGTTCGTACCAAAGTTCGATTATTTTAAAATTGGAGTGTTCATGTTCGTACCAAAATTTCGGTTCGGAACGGTACAAATTTTTTATTTTTTGGTATGGTTCGGAACGGATTTTCGGTTATAACAGAATCGGATCGAAACGGATCAGATCGGACCAAAGAAACGGTTTTTTTTAACCTTTTTCTCATTTTTTTTCTATCACCCCTCAATTTTCTTTTTAATCACAATTTTCTTAAGAATATTTGTGCAATCTACACAAAATGCACATGAATTCAATACCTCTTCAACCATATTTATTCATCTACCATTCAAACTCAAACATATTATATGATAGGATAATATTACTTAAAAATAATAAAATAACCCAAGACATAATCAATTGTGTATTTAAAACATGGCTAATAAAGTACACATTTAAAATTTTATTGTGAATTTTCATCGGTCCAAATTGACGAGAGTTTACAGACTACAGAACGATGAATTGGTGCGAGAGAGTAATGATGCGTAATTGCAAATTGAGAATTTTATAGGATTCTCGATAATTATAAATCACAAATAAGGAAGTAAATATTCTAATATTACGCCAAAATATTCATGTGATATATTCAATATTAAATTACATGGATATCAATAATCTATAATACAATTTAATGAATACAAAATAAATTAATAATTAAATTTATTACATTTTTAAATTGGTTATTCGGTTCAGTTCGGTACGATACGGTACAGTGCGGTTTCATTCGATTTTTCGGTACGGTTAATTCAGTAATAATATCCATGTCCATAAAAAAAATATTCAATTCGGTTCGAAAAAAATCAAAAAGTCAATAATTATATTCGGTTCGGATTCGATAATCTCCAAACTCCGTGAACAACCCTAATCTCCACGCTGTTGAGTAGAACATGATTAAAAAAATCCAAAAAAATGAAATAAAAAACAGATAAAATAGTAAGTTTCTTTTCTAAATATATACTTTGTGTAATTATGACTCAAGGTCGGAGTCGTTTCTGATAAGTTTTAAGTCTGGAGCAAAATAATAAAAAAAAAAAAAAAAATAGAGCCCTATAAATAGGCTTAGATCTTATATGCATCCGGATGCACCGTGCACTCATAGTGTATTTTAGAAGCGTGCAACTTGTTATGTTCCATGCTTCTGTTTGGAATAGTTGCATGTTTCTGTTTTGTATAATTGCACACTTCTTAAATGCACTATAAGTGCACGATGCACCCGGATGCACATAAGACACACTCCTATAAATAACAACATTAAAAATAATAAAACATTACATTATAAAGATGCATACAAAATATGAACAAAAATATAAAGTAAGATTTAAATTATTTATTTAATTTTTTAATAATAATACATTAATATCAATATTTTAAGTTAATGGACTTTTTTGTATTTGCAAATAAATGATTTGTTTCTGGGCCAGATATTGATTTTTATATGTTGGGTTTGGCCTACAAGGCCGATTGTTCATCACATATTTTTCACACATGACCATCTATTTATGTTCTATCAAAAAACATAAAAAATAAAGATAGGTCTTACGTAAGATGCGTCTAAGTCTTGCAGATGTCTTTATAAGATTTTGAGAATCTTTGCGATTTTCTTTATATTGAAAAATGAATCTTATTTATATAGAACTGCGCAACTATTTTTCCACATTAATAGTTTCACAATTCAGTATAAACAAATTCTATTTTTTAGTATAACAAGTTACACAATTTTAAAATGCATTATGAGTGCACGATGCACCTGAATACATACAAGACTTAATCAAAAATCAAATAACCTGGATAATAGAACATGATTAAAAATCCACGTTCAAAAAATTAAATTAAAAATTGTTAAAATAGATAGGTTTTTCTTGATATATTCTTTTTTATAATTGCGTACTGAGTTGTCTTCTATAAATCGTTCACAAGAATTCTGTTTTTTTTTTCAAAGCGTCATATTATCACGGGTTGTTATGAATACACAATATCACTATTTAAAAATAAATATTTTTACATACACTATTAATTTATATTTATACAATTTTAATATGGAGACCACGAGTGGTCATCTTATGGAGCCCAATTGATTATTTGATTTTTCACCTCAGCTAATTACCTAATTAAATAATTTAAATTAATTTAAAAAAAACCATACACCCTAAATTCTAAATCATGAACTCTAAACCATGACCCATTCGGGCAGGGTGAACCATGAACCACTCAGGCAGAGTGAACCATGAACCACTCGGGTCGGGTTTGGATCCATAATTTTTTGATTTAATTAGTGCAAAGCGATATTTTTTTCAAAATTTAATTTAAATTATTTAATTAAGTAAATTAAATTACGGATCTGAATCCGACCCGAGTGGTTCATGGTTCACTCGGCCCGAATGAGTCATGGTTTAGGGTTCATAATTTTGATTTTAGGGTGTACGGTTTTTTTCAAAATTAATTTAAAGTATTTAATTAGATAATAAGCTGAGATGGAAAGCCAAATCATCAATTGGGCTCCATAAGGTGACCACTCGTGGTCTCCATATCAAAACTGTATATTTATAAATATAAAATATCAATTTATATTTATAAATATAAAATATTTCTTTCGTACGAAAATTGGAGAATTTAAAATTATAAATCTTCCCTTAAGATTAAAAATAATTATTTGAGATAATTTTATAATATTAAGTTTTAGAATTGGTATGTTATGAAACTTGTTCACGGTGAAACTGGTTCATTTTTTACAGGCATGACCCTTCAGTTATCACGACTACACCTTTTAAAAATATAAGTCACACCCTTAATTTATTACGACTATACCCTCTGCTTAGTGGTGGAGGGAGAGTGGGGGTACAATTGTACCCCAAAATAAAAATGTATCTCCTTGTATATCTTGTGTTAAAAACTAATCACTTTTTGCAAGTAAAGTGATGTTTTCTATCTATTTTAAGTGATTAGATGAATCACTTTCGAGTCATTTATTACGACTATAACCTCTGCTCAGTGGTGGAGGGAGAAATTGTACCCCAAAAATAAAAATGTACCCCTTGTATATCTTGTGTTAAAAAAATAAAATTGTATTTTATTATGTATAATTAGGGAAAAAAATATACTCAAATATACCCACAAATTTTAAATCCTACTTAAATGTATCTCTAAATTTTAAATCCTAGATCCACCACTGTCTCTACTGTAGTATAAGTCACACCCTTCACTTTTATGGGTAATATCATTTATAATAAAAAATTACACTCTTCAATTATCACGTAGATTATATATACACTTTAGTAATACAAATTATACTCCTTAACCAGTTTCAATGTAAAATTTATTAATTACCCTATACTTTGTCTAAGTTGTAACGGTTTCCTTATTAGACTACGGATTTGGGTAGATTTGATTATAGTGAATTTGAGCATTAAGAAATCCTTTGAGTATGACTGAATTTTTAAAAGCAAACTGTCACGGGTCCAAAAATGATTCTTAATAGTAAGACCAATGAATATAATCTTAGGACAAATGGAACTAGGGATGACAATGGGGCGGGTTTTAACCCGAACCCGGTACGAATCCGTCCCGGATGGGGCGGGTTAAACCCGATCAAACGGGTTACGGGGCGGGTTAAAACCCGGTCAAACGAAAAACCCGCGGATGCGGAGGCGGTCATTGTATTAGGTCAAAGTACCCGTTTAAAAACCCGCCCGGGTCATGGTATATATATATAGTATATATTAAATGTATTAAGTAATCCATTCTAGGTTTGTTACTTAATTCAATTGTTTCCAATTTCATTCAATTGCACATCATCATCTTTAATGTGAGATTGATTATGATATTATGTATTTTTTGTTTGTTTTAATTTGAATGATTCTAGTTTATGTTTTATTTTTTAGGAACGATATGTATTTAAAAATGATACTCCTTCCGTCCCAAAGAAACGTGCACGTTTACTGTTTTCAAGTGTTTTTGCGAGCGAGTTTTTTATTAGTATTTGAAATGATAAAATAATTTTTAAAGATGCATGCAATAGATGAGAGGTAGATCTATAATACCCCTCTTTAAAAATTATTTTATCATTTGAAATACTAATAAACAATTCGCTCACAAAAACTTGATAATAAAGTAGGTATGCACGCTTTTATGGGACGAATGTAATATGTATGAAATTAAGAGTACGAATTAAAAAATAAAGAGAAAACAAAATTAAATATGCGGGGCGAGTTAAACCCGCCGGGTTCATGGGGCGGGACGGGTTGAGCGGATTCAAAAAAACGGGGTGGTGGATTCGGGTTTGGGAAAAAAATGGCAGGGCGGGTTACGGGTTTGGCCAAACCCGCCCCGTTGCCATCCTAGATGGAAGCTTCGGCCTGCAGCTAGTATGTTTGCATTTGACAAAGCTTGACTTGGTCAAACTTAGAAGGAGGTTTGTACAAAACTCCAATTGGAATCACTGACACACACACACACAAACCCTCTACAATCTTCTGAAAAGAAATTGTTGTGTTTTAATTAATTTAGTTATAAAGTTTATCTTTCACTAGTTAAAACTCTTCATTTAGAAGTTAGCGAGTGCTTGATATATTTGAAAACATGGGTTGTAACAACTTAACTAATCACTTTTTGCAAGTAAAGTGATATTTTCTACTATCTCTTTTAAGTGATTAGATGAATCACTTTCGAGTCGATTTGTGTAGCGCTTATAAGTTAATATTAACTATTAATTCAATGATAAAAGAGAGAGAAATAATAAATGAAAAAGAATCCAGGTTTGGCTTAAACATCATATAATATATTTTAATTTAACGATGTTATACGGACTTAATTATATATTCAAAATTTTGTAACATTTTGGTCTCTCATGAACCAGATTTATGTTATGAAATTGAATTATTTGACACATTTCACTAATTTTCAACACATTTTTTTAAACCACTAAACTTGACCCATATTATACCCTAGGTAAGTTTAAATGACATGAATTAAAAACAAGGTTCATAGCATGAAACAGATCTCTATACAAGTTTTTGTCCTACCCCTATACTGATTAGTGAATACAATATTTACGTTTAAAATAAAACTGGTGATTAATTGCGTAATTAATTTGCTGGAAACTTTACTAATTGTATCATGTGATTACTAAGTCAGACGCCAGGGAGAGTTCCAAGAGGAGAAGTTAAAATGAACCCAGATTAATCATTAATCCAAGATTGCGTGTTTTCTCAGTCCAATTAAACACAATACATTGCCATTTATAAATCCCTCTATAAATAGCTAGTTGTAAATCCATCTCAATTATTATCAACCAAAATCATTAATCACAAACTATATATTATACCGAGCCAGCTAGCTACATCGATCAATTTACTCAAAAATTATATAATGGTTTCAAAAACCTTGTATCTTTCTTCTTTACTACTCGTGCTATCACTAGCAACAATGGCGTTTTCCGATCCACTAAAACCCGATTTTTACGACAAAATTTTTCCCAAGGTCTTGCCGGCGATCAGACGTGTCGTGGAGGAGGCCGTGCAAAAACACCGGCGCATGGGAGCCTCTTTGCACTATAGTATTTTTTAAAGTATATGTGCATTAAGCTTATAAGTTGTTCTAAAGAACTTATAAAGCATACCAAACGAGCTCTAAGTCATGACAATAAAGTCATCTAAATAAAATAAGCAGGCGCATCATTCAAATATAGTCCTCAATGAGAATGGGTAAAATGAGTCCAGCCTTATGGCCCTTAAGAAAAGATGGACCGGATAAAAATATATCGGCCCAGAAAAACTGGGCCTATCTTAAATTTTAAGACAATTTAAGTGAGATTTAAATGTGATTAATTAAATTAGTTAAAAAAACAAATTTAGGACATACATGAGAAAAAAGTAGATAGAGTAAGGTTATTATAGAGTATTATGTGGTTCACTTATAAAGAAAAAAAACACTCAAAAGAAAAAGGAAAAGTGGAAAAAAAAACACTCAAAAGAAAGAGGTTCATACACAGACTTTCAGCAGAAAGGGAGGCACTATGCACCGTCCCCTGACCTATCCACCCCATCAACCACGGCCTGGTCGCCCATAGTCCCTCGCCTCCAGCCGACCTCACCAAGATGGCGATAATATACCACCGCCTCACCATCGCCGCTCAAATGTGATTAATTAAATTAGTTCTGTAGCCTCGGTCGATACGGCCTTGATAACAGAAAGACCCCTATGTTAACTGAGCAAAAAAGGTCGGGAAAAAAAAAAAACACTCAAAAGAAAGAGGTCTCCCGCCCGACCAAATGATAGGCACCGCACGCCAAGAATGATATCCACGCCAAAATTGGCCAAGCGCCACAGTAATACCACATCGGCCAAATGATGCAATAAAGGCAAAATTGAAATCTTCCACGAGCACTCGAGGCGCATCTGCGACAAAGGTCGCGACTGGTTTTAACACCGCGGCTCAAAGGACGCCCACGCGGAACTTATGTACGGAGAAGATCGAAGGGCGATCCCGTAAGGCACTTATATGCGAGAAGCCCCGGTAGGCCATCCGTCCGGAAGAGAAGCCTCCTTAGATATGTGAAACTCGAGATTGCCGACCCGAGCTTCATAATCGACCGCCAAAGAATGGGACTCACCCGATTTCGCCGAGTGAGCTCATCGACCAAATTTCGGCAGAGTCACTACTCAAGACGCGGCGAATCGACCCTCAGCGTGTCTCTTGGTGTTCACCTCCGCCAACCCGCAGCTAATTCAAATTACCTCTCCCGAAAGCAAACCTTCAAAGTTGGCCTCCATCCAGATATGGCAGCGCCGCTTCCATTAACTTTTTTTTTCTTTCCGCTAATGAGGGTCGGCGGGGAGGTCTCCAAGTTCGTCATTTTGTTTCACGAATCCGCCGAGAACGTGGCCGCTTTTCGCCGAGTAAATCAGTATGTAAAGGTTATTCTCCTTGCTATTCGAGGAGGCGGCATGGTGGTTGTCCAGAGACCAGCACCAGGGCACGTCCCGGATAGAGTGTCGCATATATCGAGGCTAATCAATGAGACCAAGCGATGGGGGCATCTTCGGCCAGGAGATATCGTGCGACGGAGTATGGAAGTTCATTTAACCTAAAACAGAATCCCTTTTAGAAAAATACGTAAACATGCGGAATAAACGAGGGGAGGCAAGAAGTACGGAGAACTTACGCCCCCTGCAGCTTATCGACATCAAAACCCCACAAAGGTACTTCCGCCTTAAAATTGGCAACCCAGCAGACGGAAGCGCCATCTACGGAGGACGGGGGGAGAATCGCTTCGGAGGAGGAAGCGTTTCCTCCCCAAGAGCACGAGAAGAAAGTGGTCGCCAGACGAAAGGCAAGGTTGCAGGGGAGCTCTTCCGGAGTGGGCTGGCGAGCACCCTCTCATCCCTTCTTGGTCTTCCTCTTCTCCTTGGAGCGATCACCGAGAAGACCCTCTCATCTCTACAACTCCACCTCCTGGATTTAAGATGGAGGCCACGACCTAACTGAGAGAAATCGAGAGTAGATTCTCGCGAGAAGCCATCCGCTCGGGCACCGAGCAAAGAATTTGAATGGGTATGTGAGGTTACAAGAAAAACCACCACAAAGGATTAGGACAAAATTCCCAAGGTATAAAACTTCTATTAAAGGAAGGGCACTCACGAAGAAGGCCGGTCTCGCGGGGATACGTTTACAAGCCCCCCCTTCCCCACAATCTCTCAGATGGAAAATTGAAGTGTCCGACGCGGCGTAGGTCCTAGGGGTAATCAAAAGCAATCCGGCGGGCGGTCTCAAAATCCCAGTTCAGCTAGTTCTCGTCAGCAACAAGCAAGCCTGCAAAAGAGAAGGAAAATTAGACCAGTACGGAGATGCTCGACACACCCTCAAGAAGAAACCTTATGGGGAGCCCGCTCTTGGAAATTGGTGGGTATGGGAATCTCCAGGATAGAACCCGGGGGGGCGCTCTGCCATACCCCACTCACAAACCACCATCGGGAGTGCCAATTCTTGATTTTGTTAACTATTCCCCACACGATTCGCCGACCAGGACGGTTCTTCAGCTCATAGTGACCCTCTTGGCCATGTTGGGCGACCAGCCACCAGTAATAGTTCAACTCCATGGGCGTGGGTAGCCGGTAAAGACCGGCCTGGCCAAGCACAGTCAATGTCGCCAAAAGATAGCTCCACCCATTTGGAGTAATTTGCGTCGGGGTAAGATGCCAGGCGGCCAAAAGGTGAGAGATCGTCGGATGAAGCGGAAAGAGAAGACCTGCATCCATGACCGCCTCGTGAATGGCGATCATTCCCTCTGGAGGCTGGTCGGCCCTCTCAGATCCCTCCGGACGATAGAAGAATACGTCGTTCGGAGTCTCATACTTGCGATGAGCGACGTCCAGGTCGGCCTCCGACATTTCGGAATAGATCTTTTCAGCATTAATGTAAAACTTGGACTTGGTTGCATCACGGGTCTCAGAACGGAGTGGTCGGCGATGGTGGAGCCCGACCCGGTAGGCCTGATAATCAAAGTAATCAGGATGGTCACGATCGCGATGAGCAGAGGTCCCCCGCTCCTCAGACGGACCTTCCCGAGGGATCCCCGTGCCCCATTTCGGCGTGAGGACTACCAGGTCCTCGAGAGAACCGAATACTTCGGGGTCAATCGGAGGATTCCCTCCGGCGAGACGAGAGGGACCCATGTCAGCAGAAAGGGCCCTGCCGCTCGACGCTCCGGCCGATAACACTTCCCTTACCGGGGAGTCCGCCCCCACTGAGGAGGCAAAGGAAGACTCCTCCTCCACGACAACCAGGCCCGGACGGCCACCGAGAGACATAAATATATTGAAGAAGGTGAGATAAGGGAGAAGGAAAAGCTACACTTACCAAGAGAAGGAGAATCGCACGAAACGACAGAGAGGCGAAAGATAACTGCTTGCAGGAAATCTGCTGGGGAATAAGTTGCACAGATCTATTCGGGATGAATATTTAAATACAAATTTAATTCTTATAATTATTACTAGCATGAATTAATCCTATATTAATTCAAATAATAATCCAACAACAAATCATGCATATAATTAATTCACGTAAATCCTACGCCTGCGGAATTCTATGAGTTTACGTGAACGTACCTCTTGGGACGGCAATGGCTTTGTTTATTAGACACACCAAAAGAACTTCCCAAGTATTCCCTTAATCCTTGCTCGACTATCCGGTGGTAGGACGCTTGCGAACAATTAACAAAAGGAAAATAAATTATGTTGCACCACCTTTGTGGATTTACTAATTTTTTCAGCACATGAAATTGTACTTGGGAATGAAAGAATCATCCCCTATTTATAGAGTATAGGTGGTCGAAATTTTAGGGTAAAATAATGTGGGAAAATATTTTCTTGATCTCCAAGAAATCTTGAATATATCTCCTATATTCTTTTTTCCATAATTATAATATTCCACAAAATCCCACCTCCTCTTTGTTATGGAATATTTTCGAAATATTAGGTCAAGATTCCAAGATTTGGATCTTCTTGAATTTATGAGATATTCTTGTATTTCAAGAAATACATATCTTTCATAATATTTTTTCAAGAAAATCAAGAAAATTTTTATTGCCCTTTATATTTCAAGATTTTCGAAAATTGCTATATGGATACCCAAGTGGGAGATTTCTTGAATTTAATGAGATAATCTTGTATTCCAAGAATACATATCTTCATTCCATAACAAAATTCAAAGAAAATCTTTCTCCCCTTTTAATCCATATTTTTCGAAATATTGAGGAAAAATAAGGCAACAATATTTATTTTATTTTAAACACCTTTTTTCAGTTATTTGACTATATGTTGGGCTACTTAGGGGGCCTTTAGGAGAATTAAGATTGGACCTTCCAATGGATCTTGAATTATCAATATTGAGCCACAATATTATTCAAGCTCATAAATATTAATTAATCCCACTACATAATTAATATTGCCCTATCCATCTTAACCCATATTACAGTCAATATGGCTCCCGGTTATTATTTCTCGTGTTTAAGATTATCTAGCCCATTAATTAATTCAAGCCACTGAAATAGCTTTCCGTTAATTAATATCTTTTGTCCTTGGTCAAGGAACGGTTCAACATTATTATCCATGCCGGAAACTAGTTCCACTTGCAAGATTTGGTATGATAAAGTTTATGAACCTCCCAAGGGGGCAAATCGAACAAGCGTACTTGCACATGATTCTCCGTATTAAATCTTAGCAATCACAATGTGACCAATAATATTGCCCAAGATAAAAAGTATTGAATCTCGTTGATTCTCTACCCATGATAAGTCAAAGCAATAGTTACCAATCACACGTGATCCTATTTAAGGAACGAAGATTAAGAAATAACGAACCACCGAGGTTTAATTCTTCCTTGTTGGGATTTCAAGAATTTGTCCTCCCAGTAGGTCCTATTCAGTGCATCAGTCATGCACTAGTGTAATCTCTTGGTCAAGACAAGCCAATCCGAGCCTTACACTTCAACCTTTCACGATGGATTGTTCATTTCCATCTAGGTCGTGAATGGCGTACTTTTAGTTACAAGAGACTGTTAATTTAATCTTCTGTGATTTGGTATCACCAAATTAACTACAATGTAACACGTACGATTTATTGAACAGTTATGCAGTAAATATATGTAACATTCGATGATATTTAAAGCATCAGTGATAAACAATTTATTTCAGTAAATAAGTCCGAAATTCAGTTTTGATTATACAAAGTAAAAACATACTTTCCAGTATAATCCCAACAAAATCGCTCGGGAAGACAAAGGTCCGAAAGTCTGAAACAGAAGGACCAATTTATAAGAGAAGGCGGGGGCCCGGATGCAAATAAGTTTTTCAAAAACGGGGGCAGATTTGCCAAATCCCGGAAGTTGCCACGCGCCATCATAACCTGCAGAGTAGCGTCATCGTCTGCTCTTTCGAGACAACGGTTGGACTTATCGAGGCCACGGATGGTAGTCATCCTAGGCGTTGAAGACCACGAACCAGGCCGACCAGGGACCACCTCGCTAGCGACCTGGGGGGCAATTGTTGTGGCCCCACCTCAACGGGGTGACCACCCAAGGGCGACCAAGGACGAGGTTATAGCGGGCAACCAAGAGACGACCACCTAAGCCTGGTCGCCACAACCTGACGACTTTCCCTAAAGTCACTGGACAAATAGGAAATAAGATCAGAGGCATTTATGGAGGCGGATCCTCAGGGCATAATCGGGGAAAGTCTAACAAATGGCGATATTCTCGCCGTGAAGAAAGGAATTTGTTCTCAACCAGAGGAAAACCCTAAAGGGCCGAGGAATCCGGCCAATGAAGAGAGAAAGACCTAGTTCCCGGTCTATAAATATGCGTTGTAATGCTCATTGTAAAAATTGCTTAGTTCCAAGAGATCATAGTAAAACGGCTTGGTATTGCCCGGACGAGGTCGGGTCACCAAATTGTGCCTCTCTCTTGTTTGCATTCGTTGTTGTTATTTTGTGAGTGATGTTCATACGCTCGGACAATTCCGGCTATAACAGCAAGAGAAGACAAATGTCAATCAGAGAGGCTTGATAGAAAACGTAGCAGCACCAAGTAAATTCTTGGATGACACGAAATCGCCAGCTCATGCTTGCCAAGACAGCACACGCTTGTCAAAGCTCTATAAATAAACCCTCGAAAGTCATAAATAGGGTTGAGAAAATTTCCAAGTAATAACATATATACCACCTCATTATCCCATATGTAAATTGTGCTTATCACAAGTACCTGTGCTCGACACACCCCCAACTCTCAAATAAAATATTCCTGGCTTGGTACGCCACCAGAAGTAGTCAGTTTTGACGAACTGGGTAATCAATTCCCTGGTGACATCACACATTACGTTGTGCTCATCTTACACACTTTTTGTTCGACACATCACCCCTTTGTTTGTAGGTTGTCACACACAATGCCACATCATATTTTCCACGTAACACGACTTACAACACTATTTAAGGACGAGACTATTTTCGTTGAAAATTTCGTACGAATATTGAAATATTTTGTAGGCAATTCTCTATTTTCTTGTAGTAATTTGGGGTTTCCAGCCAGTTGTCCAATTTCCATCCTTTCTAATCCAATATTAATCCTTTACGTTTATTTATATTAATAAATCTATAAATCATGTATCATAATTTAATTCAATTCGTACCATCATTTTTAAATTTGTATCACAATTTAATTAATTTTGTACTATAATATATTAACATCGTACCACCATTTAATGAAGCATGTACCACCTTTTCTTTTAATTTTTGTTGATTTTATTAAGGGTATAATTGCCCAAAAAATTATTCTCTTGGCTAAAAAAGAATGAAATAAAAAACCTTGATAAAAAAGAAATTTTTAAAATAAGTTCGGGCTAAAAATGGGATTTTCTCTAAATATTATTAACAAATTTCCCTCCCTCTCACATATAAGATAATAAAATAAGATCACTGAAGATGAAGCACCAAAATGAAAAGAGACAACATGAATCATACCTCAAGATAGATGAAGCTTTAGAGTAACATAAATATCGGTGGTAATGAACAATATACATGTCAAAGGCTTCCTTAGTGTCAAAAGCTGTAAAAACAAAAATACCTAAGGCATATAAAGGCATAAGCTATGTTGCACGGATGTGGGTACGCAAGTGCGGGTGCGATATGATACGGATATGGAGATACGTATTTTTGAATAATTTAGGGTGCGATTCGATAAAGATACGTCTATTTATTTATAATTTATTATATATAACACCTAAAAATATATATAAATCTAAAATTCATAAAACAAAATGTATGCAATTCAAATTTTTATCTCCCCCAAAACTCAACAATATTCAATAATTTAATCTAATTAAATAACAAAACAATAATTCAAATACCATCAGCCCAATATATAAGTCATAATGATGAATTCAATCTAAAACGAGTGTCATATTGTCAATTTAAGTTGCATTACATAATAAAGTTCAATTAAATAACACATCTAATGCTTAATAACATGACCATATTTAATCATTTAGCATGGATTTGCGTATCGGATTCGTGTGTCCGTTAATTTATTTTATTTTATAATTTACCGATTCGCCAAGTAGCATCCGGATACACGGATTCGAGAATTGCACCCCTTTTAGAGTGCGGGTGCGAATCCGATACTGTATTGTGATATTTTAAGAAGAATCCGTGCATCATAGGGCATAAGCCTATTTGATACCTGCAGTTGCCGGTGCAATGAGCCACTATCAGCAATTGCCCTTTGATCAGAACCCTGTTAATGCATGTTTCCAGAATAAGCTTAACATTGTTTCTGGAAAGGGGCCTCAAGATAGCTAGGCCAAATGTTAGGAACTTAAAAATGAAAGCCCTAACTCCACTCAAAAGCTAGCTCAAGAGTGCAGGATTGACTCCCACTTATGTACCCATCCTCAATTTCTTGTGGATCCGATGTGGGATCGTAATAGAATCATCAAGTGTCAAAAGGAGAAAATAAAAGAAATAAAGTAATAAGTTGTATTCTAGAAAATGGCTGTTTCATGGAGTACCTACCCCCCAGTATTATCCTTCTCATGGCTTTAACTTGCAAAGATTAAACATGTGTTTAGCTATGGAGCATTCCAAAATCCAAAATAAGATGATACTCAGAAAAAATGTTTGAGGATTCCTTCTTAAAAACAACTCACAAGCTCCTAACATCTGAAGCCAATAAGAAGGTTTAAAAACTCCCTATGACTGTGATATTTTGAAGATTCTCATTTTGCATAATGCAAGCCATTTGAATAGTACCTGCTGCTTGAATGAAGGTATCTTAGAGCAGGATTTGTGAAGGGTGCTAATGATCTCGAATTGGGTTTTATTTTGTTCGAGGTAACTAAGAGAGCCGAAGGGAAGGCATTTATGTATTCATTATTTAGCACAGACGTATAAGAGCATTTAGTTAGTTTCTTAACTATCACTTAGAATTAATATTAAACAGATCTCGCGCGAATGCTGATATTATTTAGCAAACGTCAACTTAAGTGTAACACCCCACTCTTCAAGAAGCATTGTAGACGAATTAGGCCAGCACTTTTTCCTGAATTCCTACACAATTGAGAATCTTATTATAATAAAGGAGCAAATATCTTAACAATGGAATGATAAAAGAACATTTGAAGAGGTCTAAGCATATGAAATGAAGAACACAGGATGAGGCATCTATTAATCCAATCGCGCCAGAATCATTATCACCATATATATATATATGTGTGTGTGTGTGTATTCTGTAAGTATAATTGTGAGTTGTGACCAAGCCTTTGATAATAAAACAATGCGAGTTGCAAGATCCCAGACGATAAAAACATTTATTGAAATGAAGAATGAATCAACAAGTTAACGGGGCTTGGTGCAATCAGTTTTGAGAAAATTGACTTGATTCTTCAAGCGATCATACCCTATGAGGTAATCAACTTGATGTAAATTCCCAAAAATGGCGAGATTTTGAGAGGGAAGCAACGTCAAACAAACAAGGCCTTTGTCAACTTGAAGAAAAGTGGTCCCTGTGGCAACACCACATCTGCTCCTTTAAAATGTGCTGTGATTGTGGGGGAAATGAAGTTGCCATTACTCGGTAATTGGTAGCACAAACTGAAGGTCCCCTTTGGGTCGGGTGCCTTTTATTGCTTTCACCAAGGCCGTCTCGATTCCCTGGTACAGACGTCTGAGTAGTCCCAGAGTCAATTATAATGTTGCCTTCGGAATTGTTGTATTAAAAAATTATCGAGCTCTTTGGTCACGAGTGTAGTCGACACAACATTAGGCCCTGTCACAACTGCATTGTTCCCGAAACTTATGGTGCTAGAAACATTTGTAAGTGGATAAGTGAGACAGTAGGAGAAATCTGCCGTGGAATGAGCTTGCCTGCTGGTTGACTAAGGACATAATTCCGTTTCCCAGGCCAAAAATGCCCGAGAAACTCCAGTCGTTGGTCCTGGCACAACCGAAAACGAAATTAGGGGAAGATGCATTGGTGCCGAGGGTTAGTGTGTCGGTAGCTAGTTCACCATTACTCAAAGATCGGTGGTCTCCTCCGTAAGAGACTTCATACTGGCATACGTTGTTAGCACAAGCAACCGAATTTCCTGAGTAGGCACAATCGTTCGACTGGCAGGCGACGGGCGTGTACGATTTTGTGGAGGCCGGGTCGAAGAGAGGGTAGTCCTGGTTGTAGCATTTGGTGCAGGGTTTGCATTGTATCCACGTCGGTCGCCGCCGGTGTCACGATCGCCGAAAGCCGGGCGGACGGTGGGGTCCCTATTTGGTACTCGATTAAGTCTTTTTGCCCAGATTAGCGAAGGGGAAGCGTTGGATGAAACAAAAACTCGCGAGTCATGTGGCGGGTCGGGCGGGTCGCTTGGCTATTTACCTATTATATATTTATGCAAGATATTTTTATCAAATTGTGTTGTAGCTTAGTGGTTCATGTTTGTTGTTAAGGTATTTGGTCGAAAGTTCAATTCTTATTGAGCACGTAATTTTAATTTTTTTTGGTCAAGTTTTTGTGTGTTACTACATCTATGTGTAAGTGTTACTATATTGTTATATTGAAATAACTTCATATCTTACGTAACACGTATTAAAACATAATGTAACACATAAATGTTCA
The DNA here is from genome assembly GCA_037126765.1 of Stenogyne calaminthoides. NCBI lineage: Eukaryota > Viridiplantae > Streptophyta > Magnoliopsida > Lamiales > Lamiaceae > Stenogyne > Stenogyne calaminthoides. The sequence continues at coordinate 303,048 of JBBCBC010000050.1, forward strand.
TAAAGTGACACATTGTTGTTCATATGGTAACACATGAGTATTCAAGTTTTTGTGTGTTACTACATCTATGTGTAAGTGTTACTATATTGTTATATTGAAATAACTTCATATCTTACGTAACACGTATTAAACATAATGTAACACATAAATGTTCATAAAGTGACACATTGTTGTTCATATGGTAACACATGAGTATTCACATAATATTACGACATGTATACAGTGTTACATATTACTAAAAAAAATAAGTGTTAATACATGAACAATAAAGTGTTACCTTATGAAGAAAAACGTGTTACCACATGAACTAAACCAGTATAAGCGCGAATAGAAATCCCAAGTCTAAAATTACAGATTTAAAGAACAACTTGATGTGTTACTACATGAACAAAAGAGTGTTATCCTATGAACAAAAGATAACAAAAAACCAGTATCAGCACGCACAAAAAATCATCAGTCCACAATTACAGATTTTAACAACTTACGGCTGTATCAACACCGATCAATCTATCCTCCTCACATTGAAATCTCAAATCACATCAGATCCGTTCAATACTTTAACAACAAATTGAAGCACCAAAGCCCCTGTTTGCACTTCGTCCATAGAAGAGAAAGAAAGAAAAGGAACAAGAGAAGAGAAGGAAATTAAATTTAATAATTCTATTTTTATTTACCTCATATCTTTTTTATGCGCTCAAAAAAAACTTTTAATTTTAATTGGTGGGGAATTGTTGAGACCCATTTACATTTTTTAAAATATTTTTAATAAAAAATATATATTGAATATATATATTAAAATGAGTATATTTGGCCTTGTTGATCATTAATATTTGCTGGAAACTTTACTAATTGTATCATGTGATACTAAGTGCATGTTTTAGAACACTGGTGAATAGTAAAAAACACTTAAAATTTGAATAAGTTGAGTCTTGGAATTTAAAAAAAAAACACTTCTCACCTACTTTGTAGAGAGTGTAAATATACCCTAAGTCAGACGCCAGGGAAAGTTCCAAGGGGAGCAGTTAAAATAAAGCAGATTAATTAATCCAAGATTACGTGTTTTCTCGGTCTAATTAAACACAATACATATTTATAATTCCGTGTAGGTCTTATGTGAAAATTTTATATGTGAAAATATTATATTTCTCAAATCTTAAGAGTAATAAAACTTGGTTGTGTGAAACCTTTATAACGTTGGGCATTAGTAGCCTGCTGGCTTGCGGAGGCTGTTTTTGTCCATTTGTCGTGGGTTCAATCCCTGGTTTTGACGATTTTTTTTATAATATCTTTACTATTAAAACAAAGGTAAATTCTTATGTGCACCGTACAATTTAATTTTAGGAGTTATTTTTCTAATTTTTTTCAATTTTAGTTTTTTTTTTCAATTTTAATTTTCTTTTAACTTTAATTTCAGTTTTAATTTTTTTTTTCTCCTCGACCCGGACCCAAACCCGGCCCGAATGGTTCATGGTTCACTCGACCCAAGTGATTCATTATTCACCCCACCCGAATGGTTCATATATGATTTAGGGTTCATTGTTTAGGGGTTATGATTTAGAGTGCATAATTCATCCAAATTAAAATTGAATCCAATTGAACCGTGCAATTGGTCCACGGGAGAGTAACTAAAACAAAATAGCGGACAATTTTAGCATGATGGCAGGTTACTCTATCTACTTGGTGTCAGACGCGGGTTCAAACCCCTGTTAACACAAATTAATTTTTTTTTTAAATCAAAAGAATTTAAAATTTAGTTATTCTCAAGATTTGACCCCTGGTTACTCACCATTATCGAACATTAATTATTTAATACATAATTTTTTTCACTAATATATTTATATAGATAATTATTTTAGCACAATTTTTTTTTTAAATCAAAAGAATTTAAAATCTAGTTATTCTCAAGATTTGAACCCTAGTTGCAAGAATATTTTTAAAATAAACTCACCACTATGGAACATTGATTATTTAATAAATAATTTTTTCACTAATATATTTACCTAGATAATTATTGTGTACATATATTGCATATTGCTCTGTACTACAATTTACGAAAGGTACATGCAAAATTGAAATAGTATTATATGCAAAACATAACAATGTTACATGTAAAAATATAAAAGTATTGCATTCAAAACATAAGAAAAACAAATAAATTTTGAAGTGTATTAAATGCATTACTGGAGCAGTATTAAGATTCATAATAACAATCATTAATCTTCTACTTTGATTTCAAATAAGAAACTAAAACAGTATTACAAGCAAAAACATAATAGTATTACAAACAAAACATATCAATATTGCAAGCAAAAACATAACAATATTACAATTTAAACATAAGAAAAAATAGGTAAGTTATGAAGTGTATCTAATAAAAAAAATGTACAATGTTATATGCAAAATATAATATTATTACAATAAAAAAACACAATTTTAAATGTGTTATATGTACAATTTGTAAACAAAATTATTAATAATAAATCTTTCTTTATATATTTTTATCTCTTTTTTTTATTTATCAATCGATTGTGCATAAAAAATACTATTTTAATGTCTTATACGTACAATTTGTAAAAAAAATATTAATAAAAAATATTTTTTATATATTTAAATCAATTAAATAATTAGAGTTAACTCTATTTTTCATTCTTCAATCAATTGTAAATATAATTTACAAATAATTAAAATAAACATATCTAATTAAAAAGGTTAAAGTGTTAAACACAATTTATTATTAAAAAAAATTAAAATATTTAATGTGTTATACTAGTATAGTGGTAACTAGTAAGGAATCTCCCCTTTTACCATTACTACCTGGGTTTGAGCCTTGTGATGCTGATTTGTCATTTTTTTTTATGAATTTTTTATCAGTTGTTCAATTTTTTATGTTTTTCCTTTGTTGTTTTGTGTTTGGAAAGTAAATGATTGTAAGTGTTGACTTGTAGATTCATCAATTGTAAAAATATTTTTTTTTAAAAAATGATCTCATGATACCATATCGATCGATACTGGATTTAAGCAATTTTTGCATTGCGAGCAAATTAAACAGTGAGTGCATGATACATTGTTAAAAGACAAGAAAATTGTGTGAACCCGAGTGTGTAATGAACTCGATTTTTTTAGTATCATTATTATGTATAAAAATTATTATTATTATTCATAAAAAATATTATTGTTATGCATAAAACTCTCACTGTTTAAAAAATACTTTATATTTTTAAACAGTAAATTTTTTTATGAATAATAATAGTTCTTACATATAACAGTGATAGAGTCTATGTATGACATGGTTAATAGGAGTGGTATTCTTGTTAAAATAATTGGGTGAATAAGTCATGGCAATAGCATTCGGTGGCGGACGGAGAGGGTACATGGGGTACAATTGTACCCCTCTTTATATCTTGTGTTAAAAAAATAAAATTGTATCTTATTATGTATAATTAAAAGAAAAAATAAATAAATTTAGGACATACGTGAGAAATTAATATAGTTTATAAAAGGAAAGGTAATTAATTGTCATTTACAGTTGCTTTCAAAAATAAATCATTAACGGTCAATGGAACATTGCTTGAACATTTTGAGCTTATTACAACCCGATTTTACGGATTTTCTTTTCCGCAATTAATGATGTGTTAAGTTTTGTTGGATGCAATTACTGCACTGCTTAATTTGTTGATGAAATTAATTAATGGGTTTGGCATGTGAAAACAAAACTATGTCTAGTCATTGTCGACCAAGAGGAGGTAGGTTTAGTAGAGCATCCGACATTATTATTTCTATTTCTTGTTTTTTTCTGCAAATTCTAAATATCTTTTGGGTACCAAAAGTTGTGGCTTGCATTAGGTCAAACCCTTAGTCCTAAAAAAATGATCATGTTTCAAAAATCGAAGTTGATTTGAGTTAAATATAATTGTACTGAATTAAACTAACATCTAAATGGAGGAGCATAAGTAAGAACTGATGACTAAATTAACTATTGACTATTTATTAATTAATTCATTAAACTTAAAAAAAAATCCGACAGTGTATGAATTCAGTTTCGTTTAGTTTCATGTTTTATTTCAACAAACACAATATGATCATTGTTATACACATAGTACATGATATATATTTGTGTGTATAAAATACGAAATCGAATCACCTCAACAAAAAATTGATTATCTTAACCTATACACTATTTTTTAAAAGCTCTTGACCTATATAATTAAATGAGCTACTAATTAAAAGCATATAAGTATTCTCATTACACCAAGTTTAATATGAATCTAGTGTACGAATTGTAGATCAGTGCACTCGCTCCGTTTCAATTAAAATTAGTGGTACGCATTAATATACATATGACTATTAATATAAATATTTTAGTCTGATAAAAAAAATATAGTCAGTGTCGTGTTTCAATCAAAATTAGTGTCACGTTTCATTTCATATTTTCAATCAAAATTTGTGTCACATTTCATTTCATTTCACGTTTCACACGTATGCGCAACCAAAAACCAGCCAACCAGTGCACTAGATATTGAATATTTTCATTAACAATTGATATTTAAGAAGCTTCTTTCCTCCTTGAATAGGAGATCGAGTACAAGATTCGAGTTTAAATATGTTGTAGCATTTGCCCCACGTTAATTTTAATGCAGTTAGCAACCTGCAACCAACTGTTAACATTAAATAGTCATACTTCTCTGACATGATAACTCATACCATATGCATCCATGACCCCTGTTTTTTTTTTCAATTATTATGTACTCTTATATTGTTGCTTACTACGTACAAAAATTAAATTGAAAATTTTAAAATTAAATCAAAGGTTTTAGTACTACTAGAGGTGGAAACTAAATCTACATATTGCATCTGACCCTGGATTAAGACTTATAGTAACAGCGGTGATTGAGTGAAATATTTTTGGTAGGATTGAGATTCACTGTTTCATTACTTTGCACTTTTCAGAATATATAATGTTCTTGTCCAAAAGCAAAAGACATAATTGGGTCAACTTGTCTTTTTTCTATTTTAATGGCTTATTTTGTATAAAACTTTATTTTATTTGCTTATCTAACTTTAATTGTCCATTAATTTTTTGACAAATTTTCCAATTAAACTTGTCGACTGCATGAAACATCCATTCACCGATGCAATTACTCTTTTATATATATTAATGTCATGACCAGAGCCGGTCCAATAATTTTAGAAGCTCCGTGCAAATAAAAAAAATTGGCCCTCGTTTTTAAAAAATAAACAAAAGTTAATATAATTTTAATTTTGAAGATGATTTCAATAATTAATCAAATAAAATGAAATCTGAATTATGAAATATGTTATATTATAATTTAATTTTCTATTCTAAACTCATCGAATTAGAAAAAAAATATATAGTTCTATATATAGAATTTTTGAAATAAACTATGTATATAATTATAAATTTTTTAAAAGCTCTAATACAATTAAATACTAAAAATTAAAGAATTGTCTCATACGTAAGACTCAAGTCAAGAAGCCAAGACTCATTTCATGCATATGGGTGACCCATTTTCAAAGAAAGGGTCACGCTTATTTACAAGGTTGTAGCGCTGCAAACTACTCATAATAGAAGCGTGCAACTACTCATAATAGAAGCGTGCAACTACTTATAACACCCAAAAACCTTCTGGATACAAAAATATACACCTATATAACAGAAGCATGCAACTATTTATAAAGAAGCATACAACTATTTATAACAGAAGCGTGCAACTACTCATAACATAAGCATGCAACTATTTATAACAGAAGCATGCAACTACTTATAAAAGAAGCGTTCAACTACTCATAACTCCCAAAAATCTTCTAAAATTGTTAAATTTGTTCCATATTTCTTGTTCACTTGTGCTTATCTGAATCTTGCAATTGTATGGAACTGCAGATAGTGGACGGAAGGTTAATCTTTGTGGAATTTGCAGAAACTCCAAAACCTGAGACAACTCCCTGAATATACTACAATTTTCTCGATACAATATTTGTGATAAATATCTTAACATTGATACCTAAATCAGAATGGGAGAACTCATTACATTTTCACAGTCATCTTTGTTGCTATTACCCCACTCTCAACTTTACTCTTCAAGGAGTGTACATCGTCTTAGTAATTGCTCTTTGCCCGTGTGTTTCTTATCCCGCCGCTGCAACGTCAGTGCGCCGCCTTGGAAATGATAAAATATAAATTGAAAACCCTAACCTAGTTTATATGACCCGAATTTGGTTGATCGTTTCGTACAAACATGGGAAGCTGAAAACAGGAAGGATTTCGTCGATTGAAATGAAGAAGAAATGGGCGAAACCTGGCGATTTGAAGGAGGAAGAAGAAATGGGCGAAACCTGGCGATTTGAAGGAGGAAGAAGAAAGGGGCAAAAACTGGTGTGAAGGAGGAAGAAGCGGGCGTGAGGGGATTGTATAAGGGAAAATTTTGATGAAAAGACCATAATTTATATGATACGAATTTAAGTTACTGGGTAGGGTCGGGGCGAGTGCACAGATCCTAAATCCGTGCACCAATTGCATATAAGACCTTGCCAAAATTAAAAAAGTAATTAAGAAGTGAGATATTAAAACCAGGAAAAAGTAATCAAGGAAAAGATAAAAACAAAATTAAAAAATAAAGAAATAATTAGAGAAGTAAAAAAATAAAAATAAACTACTGTTATAAATCAAGTTCGAACTCAAAACCAGGGGTGTGCAGAATTCGGTGAAAACCGAATTAACCGACCGAACCAAATCGAATTTTCTTATTTAATTCTGTTTTCGGTTTTTGTTACGGTTTTCAATTTTATGAATTTCGGTTTTCGGTTCGGTTTGATTAATTTTCGGTCAAAAACCGAAAAAAAAAAACTGAAAACCGAAAATATAATTAATAAATATATAATTATTAATTTATTATATAGATATATTTTTTTAATTACATTACGCGTGTTACTATTCAGTTTCAACTTTCAATTTCACTTTCTTCCTCCCAGCACGCCGCCCACCGCTTCCACCATCGCCCACCAGCCGCTCGCAGGCGGCGCCTCTCTCAGGTCGCGGCGGTGCCTCACAGACCCCAAGACTCGCACTCGTCCCGCACGAGCAGCCCACACGCCGCTCGCAGGCGCCGCCTCTCTCATGCCCGCACTCCGCCCCACACGAGCAGCACTGCCGAGATCAGCCCACCCCACGCCGCCCTTGCAATTCTTGTTCTTTAAGGTTAAACCTAGTGATTCCTATTATTATTCCTAATCTGAATTTCTCATCTATATTGGCTCATTATGAATATCAAGAACTGATTTTGGTAAATTTGATTTTGGTAACTTTCTGCCTACTGTAATTTCTTATCTAAAGTATGAATAGTTGTGTTGCTTCTTTTTAATGCTTTGAGTGATGAGTCTAAAATGGAAAAGAAATTAAGAACTCATTATTGATTAAAAAAAATTGGTTGGTTTGGTTAAAAACCAATACCGAACCAAAATTTTCGGTTCCGTTAAAACTCGGTTTTCATGCTTATTCGGTCGGTTTGGTTACCAATAATACAATTTCGATTTTGTTCGATTTTGCTTATTCGGTTCGGTTTAGTCACCAAACCAACCGATATTCACCCCTACTCACAACCCTTCACACTTTTGTGCACACACGCAACCAGCTCCGCCAACCAAACTATCAAATCTATATTGCACCATTTTAATATATAATATATATAATTATTTTTATATATAAAAAAAATATAAAATCGGGGGCCTTCGTCGGGGTGGGGCCTGTGCGACAGCACCGGTTGCGCCACCCCAGTGCCGGTTCTGGTCATGACATTTATACACACAAAAATATCTTGATATTAATTTATAAATAAAATTATATCAATCGATAAATATTACGTTAATAGTTTATAAATATAATAATATTACTTTCATACTACGAATAATTTTTGCTAGTGATTAGCTCTTTTTTTCACATTTACATGTGTGCTAGTAAAATGGAATTAAAAGATGTAGAAGTACAGTAAAAACTTTATACAGACATATTGTTAGGACCGAAAAAAAATATTACTATAAAAAAAGTTATTCTTAAATAGAGTTTTACACAGAATTTTTTTTTTTCCTTAGAAAAAAATAATATTCAATATAATGCATGTTATACTATATGTATATAAATCTATTAACAAATTCATGTAATTAATTAATATTCCCCTTGTTCCATAGTTTATGTAACTCTTACTGTTCATGAGCATTTTGTGATAAAGTGTTGGGGGTAGAAATGGGAAATTAACTTTATTGAAGAGTAAAATTATATTATTAAAGATAATAATGTGATAAAGTGTTGATGAGTGTATGAGAAAGTGACATATGGTAAATAAGTGGGTGTTTGAAGGGTGTGAGTTAAAATTGGTATTTATATTTTTGGAAAGATTTAGTAAACTATGTAACAAAAAAATAGAAAGGGTTACATAAACTATGGGATAGAGGGAGTATGAATTTGACTTAAACAAATACATGCACTTTGGTAGTACAAAATACATGTATTAATTAATCGGACGAGTTATTACGTACACGCAAGTTGAAAGATGTGGTGACAAATCATAAAATTAAGATGTTTCAAAATCAATTATAGATAAATATTTTAGGTTATCTTAAATTTATTGTAGTGATGTATAATTTTTTATAAATAATGTCATTTATTTGTATATGGAGGCATGCATATTTAAAATGGGACCGAAAAAATATATAATTTATTACAATGTGAAGTTTATTCCTAAATATAACTAATTTCAAGTCGGGACCATGATTTTTTATTACTATAGAGAATTTATTCTTATATACTCCCTCCGTCTCAATCTTAACCGGTGGTTTACTGTGTGCTCGGAATTTAAGAAATAGTTGTTTATTAATATTTTAGGTGATAAAATGTTGGGGGTAGAAAGGGAAATTCAATTTTATTGAAGAGTATAATAATATTTATTAAAAGTGATAAAGTGTTGGGGGTATGAGAGAGTAACATATGGTAAATAAGTGGATGTTTAAAGGGTGTGAAGTTAAAGGGAGTATTTCAATTTAAGGAAATATGCAATTAAGATTGGGACGCTCAAAATGGAAAGAATGTAGTTAAGATTGGAACGGATTGAGTAATAGAGTATTCATATGGGTTTTTATGTAGTTGGTTTAGATGTTCAATTATGTATGATATGATTATAAATTAAAGTGTAGATTAGATACTACTCCACTAATTATGAAGAATAAATGCTAGTAATATAGAAATCACGTGCATTGAATATAACATCGAGAACGAAGCTGCGATGCGTTAATATGAAGGTAGTAGGTTAATTTTTTTTATTTTTTGTGAGGAAGAGACGAGAAACTCCCCCACTGCATCATTAATTTATGGCGGACGAGTTAGAATCGAAGGATGTACTCAAAGAAGGAATAACTTGGGAGAGAGCCAACATGATTCAATCCCCAGGACAAACCCCTATAATATTTCAATGGAAAATTTGTCCCACCCGGGGTTTGAACCTGCATTGCCGGAGAATTTCTCCCCACATCACCACAAGCTTTACCACACTGTGTGCGAATTATAATAAACTCAACGTACAATACATTTCAACTGCGATTATTGAAATAGAATCACCGATTTATCAACTGAAGTACAACACAAACGAAACCACAAAACAGAGCACCATTAATTAACGAAGATCGCGATTAATCAACATTTAACGAAACACGACGATCAATCAATTCACTAACCAGATCCGCGGCCAACGATTGACAGCAAAGCTCTCTTCACAATCACCGCCGAGTAACCGCCGCCGTTACCGATTCCGAAACACATCTTCGAATCGCACACCTCATGATCCATGGCCGCTCTGTTTTCAAAATTAGACGACACCGACGGCGACGATCCCCAGCTCGAGAAACGGCGTCGTTTCCGGACGTACGCCGGCGTGGATAGCGGATGTGAGAAGGAGGAATGCGAGGACGACGACCACGAATTGGAGGAGAGAGAAGATGAGGAGGATCGAGAATTAGGTTTCGCGAATTGGTACTTTTGGGGATTCAATCTTCGGAGTAAATTGTGGAATAGGATTTTAGATCTGGAAATTTTGTTGGAGGAATTGTTGAGTTTGTTGGTGTAGTAGGAAGGGGGCGGAATGAGGGGCGGGATTTGCGATTTTTCGGAAGTAACGTGTTTTGGTGTGCCAGGGCGTGTTTCCCACGTGAAGGGCACGGCGGACGAAATGTCGCCGTAATAGTCCCGGAAAGAGGGGTTACATTTTGAGGTCTCTTTTGAGAGAAGCTTTGATAGGAACCTATCGTCGTCGTGCTTGATTCTGAACGACTTCTGCAAATGAAAATCAGTGCTGCTGGGAAGCATTTTTGGTAGCTACTTCACTGAATGGTTGGTTTGTGTTAATTGTTCGTCTGGAGTTTGTTATTATAAATTTAAAATGGAGATTTGGATTCATTGTTTTTATATATATAAATGGGATTTGGCATCAAGATGGTAGGCATTTAAATGACACTATATGACAGCAACTTGACAGATAGTGTAGCTCTCACCTCTATATTTTGTTAAAATTTGGAGATATTCCAATTTTTAAACTGCTAGCGGTTCCAAAATTACTTTAATTCCAATTATTAAACTTAAATTACGTATAACTTGAGACTTTTTTGGGCCTATTCGTAATTCTGACTAGCTAGAACAGCATGAAAAAGAGAAGATTGGAATTAATCTAGAAGAGGCAAATAGAAATAATAGCTCTTGAGGATCAGCAGCACCACATTGCGGCTATAATGAGCTCAACTTAAGAACGATGAGTCAATAACTTTTTATATTTTAATTTTTCTGTATAGTCAAAGGACTCTAAGCTGACATTTTCATGGCACGCGCGATATCAGTTTACTTGAATTCATGCATCACTTTTATTTTTATGCAAGGTATAGGAGTGAACAAGTTTCACGGTGAAACTGGTTAAGGGGTGTTACTTATATTACTAAAGAATGTGATTTTTTTACTATAAAGAGTGTGATTTTTTACTATAAAGAATATTACTCATAAAAAGTGAAGCCAGAATTTATATTATAAAGATAAAAGATATTATAATAATGATAATCAAGAAGGTGTGATTTATATTCTTTAAATGGTGTGACTTATATTAGTAAAAGTATGTCTGGAAAAAAAAATTAAATTTCACGGTGAACAAGTTTCACATCATACAAACTCTTATTTTTATGCAAAAAAGTTTCATTTAACATAAATTGGCGACTTATAAATAAAAAGATGTATATAATGTGGCTTCAAGTCTTGAACACCATTTGAACTATTCTGAGAGTATGTGGAGGTGAAACTAATTATTTGGTGAAAAAATACATTGACAAATTAAATTCAATACGAAAAAATTGAGTGTTCTAAAAGTAAAAATTGCTATATATATATATATATATATATATATATATATATATAATTTTTAAATGTTTTTTAAACAAAAAAAATGATGATATATTTATAGGAAAAATTAAAATAGAGTTTCCAAAAAATAATTATGTTATTTCGAATAGATTCAAATTAATATGCAGCCTTATATCCTTTCTTGTTTTAGTAAAGTATTTGCAAGTTGTAACATAAATATATATATATTATATAATATCTATTAATTAAAGGCTAAATAATAGACAGAAATAAAAATAGATAAGTAATGGGTCCGAATCTGCCCAAAATCGAAGCTGGGCCAAGGAGCTCTGGGACGGTTATGGGTTAAGCATTTTGTGCGACCCGAAATATGATCAAACTGGTCGAATACTTTTCATTAAAATTTTATTCTATACATTTTAACAAATACTCCAGTTCGCATGTGGGTGTAATTTTCTAAAAACTTTCTATTATTGTTATTATTTTGGAAAAAAGAACAATTATTCTCGCAGTAATAGTTCTTAAAGAAGTTATCAACAAAACCCCTTCTGAAAATATAGAGAACCATTTATAGTTATACCATGATATATTTGGAGAAATATAAACCTAAAACTCCTAATTAAATCTTGATGTGAAATGTTTTAATTATTTTATGGATGTGGTCCTTAGGTCCAACAATGGGGGGACTCGGCATTATTTAATTTAACCAAATGTTACAGTTCTCGTGTTTATGGCAATTGGCACCACCATGACATATATATATATATATATATATAATTCAAATTTAAAATTCTTTTTGCGGGGTACATTATATATTGATCGACAGATAAAACTTAAATGCATCTTGTTGATCAATCCATTAATTTTAATTTTTTAATTTAATTTTGGTCCATCTCACATAAAACAATTTTATTTGTGCGTGTCTCTTTCAAATTTTCAATGAAATACGAATGAATATTCTGTTTCTAATAAATGATGATGTAAATTGAATATGTAATTGAGAGGGGCAATTATTTGTATTGAGTTTTACATCGATAACATAATTAAATGATGCTTCCAAATGTAATAAATGATTTAATTAATTAAATACACAATTAAATTTGAGTTCGAGAATGAATTATTGGTTTCACTAAAAGGACGTAGCTATGTGATGTAACTATCCATTATATTAATTATGAAAGTCTACATACAATGAAAGATAAACAATAATCCTGTAGGAATATCTTGGAGCATTTATATAATTGGTAGATAGATACATTAAATAAATTTGGTAGAGGGGACAAGAAAAAGGAATATTAAGAGCAGACGTCAAAGTTGTGAACAAATCGACGATAAATCTTAAGAATTCTAATTTGTTACTACATAACAAGTTAACAACTATTCATGTAGTAATACTTATATATAAAAATTTACTCATTCTAATATTCTCATTGATGAATAATGATATATCTCAAAGCTCATTTCTAATTAATATTCCTATTTTCTTGGACAACAGTCACAACACGGTCAAAAAAGGCACCAGGGAGTTTGTTCGTACAAAAGACAAAGGCTTGTTAATGACTTAATGCTTTGGATTTGGCGTGTCACATCTTTAACATGTTATATAATACAACACGTTAATATATGAGGTACAACATGCAAATGCATTATCAGACACTGTCCAATAGTGTAACAAGAAAAAAATTTGTATTTGGATGGCACAACATTAAAGTTGCTCTTAGGAAGTCCAAAACATTCTTGGTTCTCTTCAAGAAATTGTTTGTATTGATTCCATCGTGATAGCTAACAGAGGCAAGTCGTTCTTGCTAATCCTGTCAACGTTAACAAGTCTGTTGGGTTGGAACTGTTGCGGGCTTGGGAAAACACATGCAAAGTTCAAAAAACTTAATTGGCTCAAAGTTCTCAGAGGTTATCTTTATTTGTGAATACAATGATTATTTGATTGATGATTTAAAAATCCGTATTTAGCTACTTTGGCATTGTTGTTGTGATGATCAAATTCAAAGTGTTGTTCAAATGTGAATGTCAACTTAAGTCAAGTGTGTTGTGGGGATTCGGGAACAGGTTCGACTCATCGAACGGTCTATTTGGTCGAACCGGCCTCAAGTTTCTATCTCTTGAAGAAAGCGGCTCAAAGGTCGTTATAAGCATTTTTCGGGGCGCGTTCTAAGGGTTTGAGCTTCGATTCTCGTGCATTGCACTGCAGGCGTAGCCTTCTTGACCCTCGCCTCCGTCCGCTTGATCCGCTCCGCATGGCGCCGCGTGCGCCTAGCTCCCGCCCGTGTCGTGGCACGATCTCGTCTTGGGCGCTCGGCCCCTCGGCCTCGCCTGCGCCCGTCTTGGCATCTGCGTCGTCGCGTCGTAGCGTGCCCCTCCCCAGCGCGTTTAAGCGACATACGCCGCCCACGCCGAGGTCTGGATTTTATCCTTTAATTCTTCGTCTCCGTCTCCGTTTCCGATCCGGTTACAATTTATTTACAAAAAATAAATAAACCTAGATCTAGACTAGTCTATTACATTTATCAAATCAAACAAATCCTAATCTACTCGTGGATTTTCTCACGAGGCAAAACGAATCCGAACGAATCGAATTAAAAACCACAATTTATATGCATGTATAAATAAACACATTAAATTCCATTCCAATTGGATACCTGCAAAAAAGATCTAGCAATTCTATTATCCAATTTCAAATTTAATGACAACGAATTAAATTACAATTTAAAAAATTCAGAGCCCTAAACCGTGGCTCTGATACCAGTTGTTGGGGAATAAGTTGCACAGATCTATTCGGGGTGAATATTTAAATACAAATTTAATTCTTATAATTATTACTAGCATGAATTAATCCTATATTAATTCAAATAATAATCCAACAACAAATCATGCATATAATTAATTCACGTAAATTCTACGCATGCGAAATTCTACGAGTTTACGTGAACCTACCTCTTGGGATGACAATGGCTTGGATGATTAGACTCACCAAAAGAATTTCCCAAGTGTTCCCTTAATCCTTGCTCGACTATCCGGTGGTAGGACACTTGCAAACAATTAACAAAAAAAAAATAAATTATGTTGCACCACCTTTTGTGTATTTACTAATTTTTCCAAAGACATGGAATTGTACTTGGGAATGAAAGAGTCATCCCCTATTTATAGAGCATAGGTGATCGAAAATTTTGGCAAAAAAAAAATAATGTGGGAAAAAATTTTTCTTGATCTCCAAGAAATCTTGAATATATCTCCTATATTCTTTTTCCCATAATTATAATATTCCATAAAATCTCACCTACTCTTTGTTATGGAGTATATTTCGAAAATTATAGGGCAAGATTCCAAGATTTTGATCTTCTTGAATTTATGAGATATTCTTGTATTTCAAGAAATACATATCTTCCATAATATATTTTCAAGAAAATCTTTCTTGCCCTTTATATTTCAAAATTTTCGAATTTTTCTTCATGAATAACCAAGTGGGAGATTTCTTGAATTTAATGAGATAATTTTGTATTCCAAGAATACATATCTTCATTCCATAACAAAATTCAAAGAAAATCTTTCTCCCCTTTTTTATTCATAAATTTTGAAAATAATGGAAAAAATAAGCAACAATATTTATTTTATTTTAAACACATTTTTCAGTTATTGGACTATATGTTGGGCTATTTACTTAGGGGCCTTTAGGAGAATTAAGATTGAACCTTCCAATGGATCTTGAATTATCAATATTGAGCCACAATATTATTCAAGCCCATAAATATTAATTAATCCCACTACATAATTAATATTGTACTATCCATCTTAACTCATATTACGGTCAATATGGCTCCTTGTTATTATTTCCCGTGTTTAAGATTATCTAGCCCATTAATTAACAAGCCATTGAAATAGCTTTCCATTAATTAATATCTTTTGTCCTTGGTCAAGAACGGTTCAACATTATTATCCATCAGGAAACTAATTTCACTTGCAAGATTTGGTATGATAAAGCTTTATGAACCTCCGGGGGGCAACCGTCGAACAAAGCGTGCTTGCACACGATTCTCCGTATTAAATCTTAGCAATCACACGTGACCAATAATATTGCCCAAGATAAAAAGTATTGAATCTCGTTGATTCTCTACCCATGATAAGTCAAAGCAATAGTTACCAATCGTGATCCTATTTGATCGAATTTAACGAACCACCGAGGTCTAATTCTTCCTTGAAGATTAAGGTCCTAACACTAGTGTAATCTCTTGGTCAAGACAAGCCAATTCGAGGTCTAATCAACCTTTCACGATGGATTGTTCATTTCCATCTAGGTCGTGAATGAATTACTTTTTAGTTCAAAAAGAGATCAATTAATTTAATCTTATGTGTAGGTATCACTAAATTAACTACAATGGTCTTATTTATTGAGCAGTTATGCAAAGAAATATATGTAAATTCAATGATATTTAAAAGATAAATAATTTCAATAAATAAGTCCAGAAATTTAGGTTTTGATTACTTAAAATCTTACTTTCTAGTATAATGGATTGAATTCATTTTCATCTAGGGGATCTTCAAAAAGAAATGGTGATTACAAGATTTTTAGGCTTACAAGGAGAGAATGAATTAATTTAATCTTCTCCAAAGGGTAAAACACTTATTGTATCGTGGTGTTACTATCAATAGTGGTTAAATTAAGCTCCAACAGATGGATGTCAAAAACATTTCGAAACCATTTATTTATTGAAAGGGATTCATATGCAATGAAATATATGTAACAAGAAATGATATTCAAACAAAGTCGATGATAAACAATTTATTTTAGTAAATGGGGTTTTTCCGGATGTTCTTATGATAGTTGTGTGTTTTGATTATACAAAGTAAAAACATATCTTGCTATAGTGGATATGCTTATAACTAGTAAGAGTTTGGCCAAAATCCAAAGTTTGAAGGAAAGCTCAACTCAGATTTGAGATGAAGGATCTTGGTGATGCTAAGAGGATCTTAGGCATGGATATTGTCGAAATAAAAAGTGGATTATTCAAAAGAAATCTTGGAGATGGGAAAATTCTTTATGCATCAAGTTAAGCAAGTCGATTCAATTGACAATTCAAGACTTGAGCAAAGAGGAAGTTCTTACACAAATGGTGTTGAAGTTTAATGTATGCAATGGTTCAATGAGGTGTTCTCTCCAATGAGTGTGGTGAGTAATTCATTGATTCTATCTTTGGGATGCTTTAAAATGGGTATCAATGTGAGTGGTTCAAATTCAAGGTCATTGGTTGAAAGAGCTCCAAACTCACTACTTGGTTTTGGATGTCAAAATGTGGACATTTCTACATGGTTGAACTTTGTAGAAACCATTTATATGCAAAGAAACATGAAAGAGGCAATATGGATTCAGTTTGGGATTGTTCGTAGCAGCAGTGTGGATATCATGTGTGATAATGAGAACCATTCATTTGGTGAAGCATCATGTATTTCATGAGAGATCTAAGCATATCGGTGTCAAGTTACATTTTCTATATGGTCTCAAATGCAAAGTCCAATGGGAGCAAGTTTAAGTATTGTATATGAAGTTTGATAGCCTTTATGGTTGCAAGGCTAGAAGATGATGGGTTTGGTTTGACTTTGGTTTGGGTGGAGATGTTCAAATGATAGTTGTGTGTCAACTTGAGAAGCATGGAACCGGGAAAGTTCATTACCTATCTGTTGCCTATATGTGGATGACATGCTTATAATTTTTGGGAGTAAGAGGGTTTTGGCCATTCTCGTGCCTTCCAAAGTTTGAGGGGTTATATTTGTTAGCACTAAAGCTCAACAGTTATCAAGTATTTGATATGAAGGATCTTGGTGATGCTAAGAGGATCTTAGGCATGGATATTGTCAGAAATAAAAGTGAAAGTGTGGTGGAACCTGGATTCTTTTCATTATTCGGGATTTCTGGGCTGAGTTGCAGTTCGAGTATTAGTTGCAGAGCTGTATAGTATTACTTCTTAGTCTATACAGTATCAGATGCTGCTACTTAACAGTTGTGATTGTTGATCGGGTGGTCCTGCCCTTGATGTAGAACAATGAGTTTGTTTTTATCAATTTGCAATGTAAATAAATTTTTTTTCATCCGATCACAACTTTTAATATATAAAATGCACTGATGGCAACCTAATCTATTTTAGATTGCAATCTGTCAATTTTGTATATTATAAATTGCGTTTTTAATTTAAAAAAAATATATAAATTATAAATTGATATTAACCAGGCCATCTAGTAAATATATACAAACCCCTGCTCTCAAGTTTCAATCCTTTTCTTTTTTGGTTCTAAAATTATCAGTGGGCTAATTAGGTGAATGTTAAGGGACCCACAAGTCCAAGTAGTCACACTTAATTCCAGATAGAGTAAATCTCCGGTAAAACTTGTTTATAGTATAAAATTTATATCAATACATTTACAAATTAATATCATTATATTCTCTCTATCTCGAGATAACGTGCACACCTATTTGGGCACAAAAACAAAGAAAATTTATTTTATTGATATTATTTAAATCAATTATAATGATATTGTGAGGGTGTAAATTTTGAATGTTTTATTATTTTAGAAAATATGCACGTTATTGCGGGATGAATCAAAAAGAAAATTATGTACGTTATTGTGGGACAGAGTGAGTATTTACTATCAATTAATATCATTATATTTATAAATTAAGACTCATAATAATATAAATGTGATATATTAGTTTCATACTATAAATAAGTTTCACATAAAAATTTGTATTTTGGATATTGGTAAAAGAAATCTGTATAACTGTAATTCCCAATAAAAAGTACCCCTGCAAGATTTTAATCATTAAAAAAAAATTATCAGGTTAGTGTGTCGAAATTATTCAAGTGGGTACTACATAAAGGTACATTTATTTTATTTATTGAGAAAAATAATTGTAATAGCAGAATTATTTATATATGCATAATATAATAATATATGTTGAAACGAGATAAAACCATTCCACAATTTAATTATTAATTACTCGGTCTAAGATTTCAAAAAATGTCATGATTAGTAATCCCAAGTCTCTAAGCAGGCGAAAGGAATGCTTATATGAGTTGGGCTGGGCGGTGAACTAATTTAAATAAAAAAGCAGAATTTGGGCCAACGGCTCTTATTTCAGAAGCTATTTTTTTTTTATCAACGGCCGAGCAATGATGTTCCCCGCCTGAGTATTTTAGAATTATTTGGGCCTAATTTATTTTAATCATAATAAATAATAATGTAAACGATTTAGGCATTAATTTGATTTCCTTTTTATTTTATTTTTTTGTAATTATGTCACAAATATTTTCTACAATATCTGCCTAGCGAGATTTATTTTTTTCAAAATTAATACTCCCTCCGGTCTTTCTTTTATTCAAACATGAGTAACACTCTTGTAAATTAAAATCAGGTGCGCATTATGAATCCTAATTCAATATGATCCATTTTGAAGGATATGTTAACCCGAATTTTCGCCTTTAATCCTTTTACTCTAATTTTCTCATTAACCCAATCGCTTAAATCAGTATCATCCTTAATCAAACTCTTGGATGACGCAACCTGTGCACCTCGCCCTATGCCCGATCTGATTATGCCCGCGCTTGATTGAGCTGCAATCTTCTTGGCACCGAAATTGTGCCTTCATTATTGTTAATTATAGGTTTTTTGCATAATAGTCATGATTTATATGTATAACAATGATACTTAGTTTCGCATACAATAACAGTGATAGTCTTCATGAATAATAGTGATAGTTTTCTTCAAAAGAGTGAGAGTTTTTAACTTTTTACATGTATTGGTGATAGTTTTTTTTTTTTTTGCATACCAATGATAATTTAGTAGTGTTATAATGAGTGTTATTATACATAACAATGATAGTTTATGTGTATAATAGTGATACTTAGTTTCGCATACAGTGACAATGATAGTTTTTTTGAATAATAGTGATATTTTTTCTTAGTAACAGTGATAATTTTTATGTGTATTGATGATAGTTTTTTTTTCTGTATACCAGTGATAATTTAAAACAATGAATGAACCTACGGTTGCGACTTTCTAAGGTGGCAGCTGTGGTGTCTCCTCGGGTCCGTGCGTGCGGAGGCGTTTCCGATCACTTGAAGGGGACGCGATTCATGTATGTGAAGGTAGACAGGGAGGTAGATTTCGCGTGAGGGGTGAGAGGAGAAGGGAGAGAGGTGCAATATAAAAAATAAACTTAAATTGTATATATGTGACTTGTTTATAGTGTATAGGTCAGGTTTGACCCGGATTCATACCATGAACCAGACCTATAGGAGTTTTTATCTTCGAACATTTGCCAAAAAAGTTGGTCACAAAGTTAATTTAATATTTCTATAAATAATCAGGTGGCTTAGCCCACCTGACCACCCAAACTCCTCACTTGAGAAGGAGACCCATGTTCGATTCCCCTTTGGGAACGAATTTGGAGTTATAGGAGTTATAAGGTGGATTGGTGATTTCGTGGAGTATTTGGATGCTTGGTGTACTAACTACTAACAACTAACTTTGTCCGATAAAAAAAAAATTCTATAAATGACAATAAATCATTTTTTTCCATTTTATCTATATCTCTCAAGACAAAGACTCGTATGTAACGGTCTCATGCATGAGACGGAGTATAATCTAGCATAAATCAACACACATCCCACCCAAAGTGTTAAAGCGTCAATTGCCTAAATTATGTTTCATCTCACCGTGAGACCGTCTTACACAAGTGTGTTTCATCTCTCAAATATCTCAATATTACACACAATACTATTATTTTTTTCACATTAAAATTAATTTTACCTCCTTTAATTTACATAAATATTATTACTCTACTATTTAACTCCAGTAAAAATAAAAATTGTATCCTCTTTAATACTAATAAATCATTTCATTCTTAAATCCTGTGTGAAAAGTAAATATTCATAAAAGACAAGGACATAAAGAGCATTCATTAAATATTTTTGAAATACAAGTCAATTGCATGACAAAATTAGTTTACATTAAAACTTTATTTGAGGCATGTCTTGTTTATAATCGATATGATCTGTAAACTAAATTATATCATCAACTGAAATTTATTTCATTTTCTAATTTCTTGAAGATTTTTAGCCACAAAAGAAAATCAGATAGAAGAAGAACTACGCATCATTCTTTAAGTAACGGATCGCATTGACCAATTCAATCAGTTAAAATTTGACAAACAAACAGAATTTTGCATGAGTGAATAAATTTATTACTTTTACTCATTTTTTCACTGATATAATTTGAACTTATTTG
Source organism: Stenogyne calaminthoides (assembly GCA_037126765.1). Taxonomy (NCBI): domain Eukaryota; kingdom Viridiplantae; phylum Streptophyta; class Magnoliopsida; order Lamiales; family Lamiaceae; genus Stenogyne; species Stenogyne calaminthoides. The sequence continues at coordinate 323,740 of JBBCBC010000050.1, forward strand.
AAAATTGGGTTAGGTCTCAGATGTCAAAGATCAAGCATCACGCATTTCATAATCGATTTAAGCGTGAAACTTGTTAGAAAAGTCTGTTATTAATATGAAAACATAGTTGACGCTTCATTTTGGAATAATTAACATTTTTTATTTTGTATAGTTGCAGAAATCTAAAATGCATTTATAAATGACACAAGTCTTGGGGACACGTAGACTCACTCTTAATTAATCAATTAATTAATTATACACGAGAGTATCACAATCGGGACTCATTGTTGCTCGAATGCGAGGACTTGGAAATTTGGAAATTCAAATTGAACCATTATATTGATGGGCTGAACCAATCTAGCGGTTTAGTTGATTTTTTTTTTTATAATTTACTAATTTTAAATTTAATATTTAATTAAATTTAATATGGATATTCTAATTTTAAGTTATAAATTTACAAGAGTCATACAACTAATACACAAGAAACAAAGTATTACAAATTTTGAACTATAAATCACTTTTTTTTTCAACGTTAATTGAACGTTCATCATCGCCACACACCTAAAATCTTTAAATAATTGTGATTGTTGACTCTAAAAACACAAGTACAAATGATTGTGATTGAAAACTGATTTTTTTCAATAATATACCAACATTAACAAGTGATTGTCCCTAATTCTTGCTTATTGGTATTGCATATGAGATAATTAATGAAAATGGTCTCCCCGGTGACTTGAACAATAATCGAACAGAGTCAAAAATTTATATTTAAAAAAATAAAAAATTCATGTACACAGATGCATAGTGCAAAATATAAAATATATGAGTATGAAAAATTTTTCATGTATTTAAAATTTATAAAAATCATAAATCAACTATCTAAATAAACACTAAATAAAAAGAACCCTAAATTATGTATATATTCGTAGGGAATTGAACCATGAATCACTTGGGCCGAGTGAACCATGAATCACTTAATTTTGTCTTACTTTCACCAATTACAGAATTTGGTTATAAATTAATTTTTTTTTATTTATGAAAATTTTCATACTAAACTTTGTCAAAATATATAAGTTGTTTTTATAGAAACATGGCCTTAAGTAAAAAAATATATATTTTAAAAGAATTCAAAGTGAGAGAGGGAAATGTTTTTTCTATTAATAGTGAATGAATGATGATACTCCATTTAATAAGGCAATTAAATTGAGTGGGTCTCATATATACTCGAGTGTACCGGGCGTTCATAGTGCATTTTAAAAGCATTCAACTATATAAAATAGAAACATGCAACTATTTCAAATAGAAACATGCAACTATATTCTCATATTAACAGTTGCACTTTTTTGTGTAAATAAGTCGCATTTTTTCAATATAACAAGTTTCACGCTTTTTAAAATCGACTATAAGTCAAGACTACAAGACCCGAACAAGATAAACACCGAGCGAATTAAATTTTCTCCCCTCTCCAAACCCCAATCTCAAATTCTCAATTCATTTAAAATTTAATAATTCCCTTTATGGGAAAAGAATCCCAACGTTAATTTTCTTTTTTATTCGGACATCATTCATTCCGATATAACGATACTCTTTTCAGTAGTTGCCTGCTATTTGAACCCACTCACTCCACTTCACTCTCTCCAACACACACACCAAATCTCGTCTCTTCTAAAAAATTCTTGTTACTTTCTCCTTGTCTCTGCGAAAATGGCTACTGAAAATCCCCAAATTGCTACGGGCCCCGAAACCGAGCCCATTTCGGGTAGGGCTGAGATCGACACGTCAGCACCGTTCGAGTCGGTTAAGGAGGCGGCCAACCTGTTTGGCGGAATGGGTTTCTGGAAACCCCTTTCGCATAAGCCTTCTCCACATTTTTCCGAGGTTATTCTCTTTACTCCCTCTTTTTTTTATATTTCCTTTTTGGGTCTGAATATTTAATGTTAATGTGGCTAATTTGTGTGGGTTTCTTGAATGGGTATCTATTTTTATCAAGATTGTGGAGATGTAGACCCAAATAAGTGAAGTAATTGATAGTAAATGCAATTTCTATGTAAATAAAAAATGGATCTTTAGTTTGAATCAATGCAATAAAATATTCGAATACATCCATTTTTTGGCACTAGTCTCAGAGATTCAAAAGTTGAAACCCTTTTTCACTTTTTACATTCTCTATGTATGCACGTTAAATTAGCTTACATTGCTTTATTAATCATGATACTACTTTATTTGTTGTGGGGCAAAGTGTTGCCTGAAAATGCATTTCCATATAATCAATTGAATCTGTTGCAGAATTGAAATGTTGAAAGAATTTCGCCCATTGTGAGTTTGAATTTCGCCCAATGTGAGTTTAAAAGTTATGCTCTATGATTTCGTAATAGGATGATTCTTGGAGTGTCCGTGTTCATTCTGCTTTTCTTGGTTATTGATGAATCTAATTTTTGTGCATAGCAGCAGAATGTGGAAGGAGTGGTTAATGTTGTGGAATTGGAGGAACAAACTGCACAATTGGAAAGAGATCTTATTGTTAAAGAAAGGGAAACGCTCGACGTTTTAAAGGAACTTGAGACAACCAAAAATGTCGTCGAAGAATTGAAATCGAAGCTGCAGAAGGAAGCCTCCGAAATTAATGCAACCCTCAAGGCAAATTCGTCCGTCGATGAGAATGGAGTTGGTGGTATAAATTTGTGCCCGTCTGAGGCTCCTGGTTTCATCCTACTGGAGCTGAAACAGGCTAAGTTGAATCTCACGAGGACGACGAGCGATCTTGCTGATATACGAGCAACGGTTGATGTGTACAACAAGAAAATCGAGAAAGAGAGAGCGTCTCTTGAGAGGACTCGCCAGAGATTGTCTTCGAATACCTCAAAGATCTCGCTTCTTGAAGACGAGCTAAACCAAGCAAGAAAGAAGACGAAAAATAGCGATGTCCAAGACGGTTCTAATGATGAATTGAACGTCACGAGGGAGCTGCAGAAGCTAAGTTCAGAGACGGAGCAGTTTAAGAAAGTAGGGGAGGCTGCAAGGGCCCAAGTTCAAAGGGCGTTTTCGGAAATTCAACAGACGAAGGCGAGGATTAGGACAGCGGAGATACGGCTGATTGCTGCCAAGAAAATGAAGGAAGCAGCACGGGCTTCGGAAGCTGTGGCTTTTGCGGAGATAAAAGTGCTGTCTTGCACCGAGAATAAATCCTCTGCTTTGCAGGAGAAATCGGAAGATGATGTAACTCTGACTTTCGAGGAATATTCTTCGTTGATTTTGAAAGCTCGAGGAGCTGAGGAAGCGTGTAAGGATAGAGTGGTGGAAGCGATGGTTTTAGTGGATGAAGCAAATGTGTCGAAAACGGAAATCTTGAAAAAGGTGGAAGAAGCGACGGAGGAAGTGAAGGTTAGCAAGAGGATATTGGAAGAAGCATTAAGTAGAGTGGAAATAGCCAATCAGGGTAAACTAGCCGTCGAGGAGGCTCTCCGTGTTTGGAGATCCGAGCATGGACATAAACGACGGTCTGTTCACAGCTCGACTAAGTTCAAGAACTCGTGCTCGTCTCTTCCTAGGAAAGATTCGCGCCTTCTTGATGTAAACGGTCTGAATCTTGTCAATGATGAGGTGGGACCGGTTCTGAAACCGACTCTATCAATCGGGCAGATATTGAGTAGGAAGCTTTTGCTTAAGGAAGATTATGAGAAGGGAGTACAAACGGGGAAGCGCAAGGTATCACTCGCGCAAATGCTTACTAAACCTAGTGCGGATCCACATTGTTCGAAGAAATCGGGAAAAGAAAATAAGGAACTCCCAGGAAAGAGAAAGAAGTTCGGTTTTGCTAGGATTTCGATGCTCGTTGCGAAGCAAAGCAAGAAGAAGAAGAATGCAACTTCTGCAAGTTCAATGTGATGATTCATCAAACCTTTGTTGGTAACTAGATTTGATTGCTAACTTAGTATCTATCTATTGTTTATCTACATTTCAGTTTTGTTGCATAACTGAGAATGTTGGCCTGTTATGTATCTAGTTGTGTATTTGTATGTGATGGATTAATTAATGTTTGTTGGAGGAAAAAGGAATATGTATTTGTTTGAACTAGGTAATATGTGTTGTTATTGAGTCTTGAATGTAATCCATTCTTTATATGGGCATGTCTAATTAATCCTCTACTACTCCTTTTTGGATCCTCATTTGCATTATAATAACTAGTACTTTTGAATGGAACAACTAATACGTTCTAGTGAAACAATTAATACTGTTTAAATATGCATAGAAAATCTTAACAAGGATATAGAGAATTAGAATGGAAATTTCTTTGCGTGTTTTATTTTTAGTTCGCATCTATATTTATATAAGAAATTCTATAATTGGCGAGTTTTTATAATGCAACTAACTCGAACTTGTTTCTAATTGTTGGATTATTTTACCTTAGAAAAAAAAAACCCATATTTACCCGCTAAGGAAACTATTAAAACAATTCTTATAAAATTAATCACACGTTCATGCTCCTAATATTATCTATAAATATATAAAAAAATGATAGTTTGGGTAAAAAATTTTCTCGCCCATTTTTTTCACATTATCTCTCTCCTATTTACAAATTGTCCGTCTCGTGTGGATCCTCTCTTATTATAACTTCCTTAATTCTCTCCCCTACTGTTTATCAAGCCCACGTATTTTCATTGGGTTTAGTCCTCCATTTTCATTTTTTCTCACCTTCTTCAACCTCTGAGTTGAAGAGAAGAAAACTCATATATTTTCACGTCTATTCTCAAACAAACTTAGCGATTACAATATTTTGTGTGTTTTGAAAGGAATATATATATATATATATATATATATATATATATATATATATATATATATATATATTTGAAGCATTGATCTCATTTTTTTTTTTTATTTTGAATCATCAATCTTTTTTTTTTTTAATTGAAGCATCGATCTGTGTTTTTTATTCTTTTAGGATAGATCTAATTTTTTTTAAGCATGCAACTTTTAAGATATAATACACTAAACAATAGATGATTGTGTATGGAAAAGTGTGTTTAACTCTTCTTGTGTTTTGTGCGGATTTTTTTTGTGAAGCATCTGATATTTCTATAAATATTATATTTAGTCATTGAAAAGGAAACTCGGATGGAGTTGAGCGGATGCTGTGTTTTTCTTTTTTATAAGTAGAAACTAAATTATTTGATTAATGTAATAAATATTTTGCTATCTATTTTATTAAATAATTAATTTTTAGATGAATTTTATTTAAGTAAATTTAAAATAAATATTTTTTTAATTAAACTTTATTTTTCTTTTCTTTTTCAAATCTTCAATTTACTTAATATTATATATATATATATATATATATATATTTATTTTATATTATAAAGAAAAAAATTCATATGAGATTTGCCTCAAATGCATTGAGGAAAGACAACTTAAGACAAATCATACTCATTCATCCTAAAGTGTTAAAGTATCAATACCCAATTTATATCCCGTTTCACTATGAGACCATCTCATGCAAGTGTGTCTCTATCATAAAATATCTTATCGTTGACAAATATTACTTATAATTTTTTAAAAATGTAATATATAATAAAAATTTCAACGCACTAAATCATATCTTATATATAGTGAATTGACATTCTAATATTAATATACATAAATAAATAAAAAACTAATTATGTACCGTGAGCCATACTTCTCAAATTAGATTAGAGCTCTACAAATTAATAATTTATTACATAATGTAGTAAAGAGAAATTCTCTTGTGCACCACATACACCAATAAAATTGGTGCAATTTAATTTTAGGAGTTTTTTTCTAATTTTTTTTTTTTAGTTTTTTTTTTTTTCAATTTCGATTTTCTTTTAACTTTAATTTTAATTTTAGGTTTTTTTTTTCTCTCTCAACCCGGACTCAAACCCGGCCCGATTGGTTCATGGTTCACTCGACCCAAGTGGTTCATAGTTCACCCGACCCAAATGGTTCATATATGATTTATGGTTCATTGTTTAGGGGTTAGAGTTTAGAGTGCATAGTTCATCCAAATTAATATTCAATTCAATTGCACCAATTGCACAAGAGAATAACTCTATAGTAAATAAGACTTGTCGAGTATCACTCGGGTGAAATACTAGTTATTTATGAGGAGTCACTCTCCTGTGCACCCCATGCACCAATAAAAAATAGTGCACTATAAATCCTAACCTCTAAATAGTTAACCATAAATCATATTTGAACCATTTGGGCTGGGTGAACCATGAACCACTTGGTACGAAGTGAAACCATGAAACCACTCGGGTAGGGTTTGGGGGGTAGGGTCTGTATTAAAAAAAAAAAAAATCTAAAACTGAAATTAAAGTTAAAAGAAAACCGAAAAAAAAAGAAAAGAAAGTTAAAATTAAAAAAATTTAGAAAAAGAGCTTTTAAAATTAAATTGCACCAATTTTATTGATGCATAGGTGCACAGGAGAATTTGCCCTTTATGAAATAGAAATATTATAATCCTAATTATTTAAAAAATATTTATGAAGTCCTATTATTGCCCATAACATAAGACATAGCGGGAACGAATATTTTTCTTTGCGTCAAATTTATCGTTGATGCTTATATATTACCAAACTCGGAATACTGACCTGTCGAATTATAATTGGCCCACGTCAGCATAACACAAAATTGAGGTGAACACGAAATGAAATTCCGTTCAATGTATATATAATTGCAAGTTTGCAACTTTCAATTAAAGATAAAACCCGTTGCTTCAAGGAAGAAATAACTAGCACTCAATCTCTCCTCAAATTGCAGCTCAAATAATTCATCAAATAAGGTAGAAGAAATAATTTTCGATTTCTTTCCAGTAATATTTAATTCTTTTATACGAGTGTTTCTGTTGGCAAAATCTGCGTGTATTGTTTTGGGCATGATTTGGATTGGGTTTTTGATGCGTGTCGATTATAGTTGTGGAAGATAGTTGTATAATTGATTAAAGAAGCTGATTTATGTTTACTTCCGATCAATTTGATTGAACGCTCTTAATTTTTCGTTGAGTGGAGCTTTTTCTATCGGTCAAAATGCTCGATTACTATAACCTTTTGCGATTTTATTGCTTATGGAAGAGTTAATATGGATCCAGGATTCATCATGTTGATTTTTATGACTTAAGATGAACTCTTAGTAGGGGATTACTTTGTTGTGTGTGGATGAAAGTCAACTGATTTGTGAAGAGGTGTTATTGAGTTAGTTTATGTATGGTATTATGTATTTACAATTAATTTGAAGATATTTGTGGGTAACAATATCTTTCGTCTTGACTACTAATGTTTTAGACTCTTAGATAGAATTTAACCTTGTAGGTATTGTCTCGGGTGTTTAAAGTTGCTCAATGAGTCTCTACAATCAAGTATTAGAACACTGGACAAATGAAACTCGAATATATTTCAGATAATTGTAAGCATACAGGCTTAAATAGGTTCTTAACTGCAGCTATGACCAGTCTGCAATCCATTTGAACTGGTCCATAAGCATCAGATGGAGTGAGAGCAACTGGTTTTGATAATTGTTTTAAGTGATTCTTGAATTTATTTTCGTACCATGGCTGCTAGTTAATCAATTTGAGGACTGTGTTACAAACTTACAGCCACCTGTAACTGCATCATGGGTGATTTATTTGCTTACTGGAGTGAATACGGAGTCCTGCTATGACTTGTTCCTCATTATGATTTTTATCTTAGAAATTGTATACATGCTTCTAATACATTTGGTAGCATACATTTATCTGTGGAACTTATTGTTATGAGTTAAGGAACATACTGAACACATGGCTTCACAAAAGCTTTCTTCATACAATTTCCTGCCTTATATTATATTTGCTTATGTGAGCTTTCTTCACCTATGTGCTGTTAATATCCTTATTCTCTATTTTTTCTTTTCTTTCATAGTTTGTGTTGACCATTGACAATATCATTTATGCAGCATGGATAGCAGGGTACTCTTACTTCTTTTTGTGGTCAGCAGCTTCTGGTGCTGTAATGCTAGAGACCTGACAGGTGGTTATATCCAGTAAACCCTTTTTGAATTTTAACTGCTGGTATAATTATAGACAATTGACTTTCGTATGAAAATAGGATTCTATAAAGAGCTTGTGATCTCAGTTTGATCAGAATCCATTATAAATGGGATTTGAAAACTGTGGATCTCTTTAATTTCATGTTGCATCCATCCTGAACTACCTGAGCTATAAAAAATGGCTCATTTTTTTTTTACAGAATCATTTGACACAAATAAAAACTGAAAAATACTATCATGCTGAAAATTTGACACTCTGAAATAAATGGTTGTATTTCTCCCAGCACTAATATGTTTGTGAATGGCTGATGCTATTGCATACTATAATTTCGCTTGTCGTGCCTTTGAATCCTTGTGATAAACCACATTAACAGGCACATAAAATCTCATTTCAACACACTTTCATTAACTGATAGCCTTTCTTTTAGTGTGCGGAAATAATTTGCTTATATCCCCCTGCAAAGTTTATATCATACTGTAATTTGCCTTAGAAAATATATAACTGGTATAGATAAAAACATCTCGTACTGTAATTACACAAAAAGAAAAGTCATTATGGTTAGTCGTGTTTTTTCACATTAAAGCATACAATTAATATTATAAAGAATAGGATGTATGACATTAATTGGAGTTTCTTATTTTGGGGGGAGCAAAGATCAAAAGAATGAAGAAATGTTTTTGTATGCCGGAAAACAGAATCAAGATTTTACTAATTCAAATCAGAATTAAATCAAACAAACCGTTGGTTAGATACTGCTTACCAAAATTAACGTAGAAAATTAATCCAGTGAATATAGCCAATTAATTTATGAGTTATAATTCATTACTGCGTTATGAATTAAATCCATGTTTTATGGCATATATATAACTGAAATTTAGGCATGTATAGAATATGCAATCAAAAGTAAAATTGGAATGAATTTCCAAATTCCTTAATCCAACATTTGCCTATAAAATGTAGCAAAAATCTAATCAACATCATCACAAAGTTTCTTGTCACACCATGGCTTATCACGACATGAATTCCTTATCCATTTTCGTTTCATTAACCTGTTTAATCTCCGTTGCTCAGTCTATGAACAATGGTGGTGGTGTCACCATTGATCTCATCCATCGCGACTCGCCTCTCTCCCCGTCTCACGACCCTTCGAAAACACGATTTGAACGTCTAAGAAACGCTTTCGACCTTTCATATTCCCGCCAATCCTCCCTCTTTTTAACTTCATCCAACTCCTTAGATCAAACTCCACAAGCTCCCTCCCCTTACTGCCAACGGGGGCGGCGAGTACTTAATCGAGTAACAAATCGGGACCCCACCTGTCCGCCAGCTCAGCATCGTAGACACTGGCAGCGACCTGACGTGGATACAATGCAAACCCTGCACCAAATGCTACAAGCAGGACTATCCTCTCTTCGACCCGGCCTCCACAAAATCCTACAGCCCCGTCGCCTGCCTAACCAACAATTGCACCTACTCAGGAAAATCGGTTGCTTGTGCTAACAACGTATGCCAGTATGAAGTCTCTTACGGTGACCGATCTTTGAGTAATGGTGAACTAGCTACCGACACACTAACCCTCGGCATCAATGCATCTTCCCCCAATTTCGTTTTCGGTTGTGGCAGGACCAACGGCGGGAATTTCAAACCAACCGCGCCGGGCATTTTTGTCCTGGGAAACGGAATAATCTCCTTAGTCAACCAGCAGGCCAGCTCATTTCACGGCTCCTACTGTCTCACTTATCCTCATGTTACCAATGTGTCTAGCAAGATAAGTTTCGGGACCAATGCAGTTGTGACAGGGCCTAATGTTGTGTCGACTCCACTCGTGACCAAAGAGCTCGATAAATTTTACCATCTAACACTGCTGGGCGTATCTGTGGGGACACATAGGTTTGAATACAAGTCCAGTGGTGAAGAAGGCAACATTATAATCGACTCTGGGACTACTCAGACGTTCATCCCTTGGGAGGTGTACCAGGGAATCGAGACGGCCTTGGTGAAAGCAATAAAAGCCACCCGAGTGAAGGACCCAAAGGGGACCTTCAGTTTGTGCTACCAATTACCGAGTAATGGCAACTTCATTTTGCCCTCAATCACACCACATTTTAAAGGAGCAGATGTGGTGTTGACACAGGGGGCCACTTTTCTTGAAGGTGAGAAAGGGCTTGTTTGTTTGACGTTGCTTCCCTCTCAAAATCTGCCCATTTTTTGGGAATTTACATCAAGTTGATTACCTCATAGGGTATGATCTCTTGAAGAATCAACTCAATTTTCTCAAAACTGATTGCACCAACCCCCGTTGAGTTGTTGATTCATTCTTCATTTGAATAAATGTTACTCGCATTGTTTTATTATCAAAGGCTTGGTCACAACTCACAATTATACTTAACAGAATTTTATATATATGCAACTTTTCGTGGTGATAATGATTCTGGTGCGATTGATTAATAGATGCCTGATCGTGTGTTCTTCATTTCATATGCTTAGACCTTTTCAAATGTTCTTTTATCATTCCATTGTTGCAATGTGGAAGCTTTGATAACATATTTGTTACTTTATTATAATAAGATTCCCAATTGTGTACGATCTTTATAAGAGAAATTGTAGTGCATACTAATATCCATCTTTTGGTAGCAGTGCTGCAGTCAAATGACAAGCTGACAGAGAGAGAAGATCAAGATGTGAAAGAAGTTAGCAAAAACGAAAATCTATGTACATTGTGTGAACAGTTTGCTACTGAGGCTCTTAATTACCTCGAACAAAATAAAACCCAATTCGAGATCATTAGCACCCTTCACAAATCCTGCTCTAAGATACCTTCATTCAAGCAGCAGGTACTATTCAAATGGCTTGCATTATGCAAAATGAGAATCTTGAAAATGTCAGTCATAGGGCCGAGCTTATAAGCTCTCTAAAGCGTTTGCTAAGAGTTTTTAAAACGTTCTTATTTGCTCCCAATATAAGATGTTAGGAGCATGTGAGTTGTTTTTAAGAAGGAATCCTCAAACATTCTTTTCTGAATATGATCTTATTTCGGAATGCTCCTTAGCTAAACACCGGTTTAGTCTTTGCAAGTTAAAGCCATGAAAACGATAATACTGGGGGATAGCTACTCCATGGAAGTTCTGGAACTTTCTTTTCTTCCTCCAGCAGCCATATTCTAGAATACAACTTATTACTTTATTTCTTTTATTTTCTCTTTTTTGGCACTTCATGATTCACTTGTAAAACATTTTCTTACAGTGCATCGTTTTGGTGGATTACTACGCGCCTCTATTTTTCTTGGAGGTTTCCTCAATTGAAGCTGAAAGCTTCTGCAAAAAGGTTGACCTTTGTGAAGATGGTGCTTCCTTTTCGCAACTTGTCTCAAAGGACAAGTGTGATGTATGCCATAATGTTGTTTCAGAGGCTTTACTGAAGTTGAAAGATCCTGATACTGAGGTAGGTTTTGAGCAATTGTGCCAATCTATCTTGTAAATCTACTTTGATTTTACGTGCTTGAAATCTGAAATAATTTTGCTGTAGTCATATGTTGCTGTCTTGTATCCATGTCAACTGTTAATGATCAGTTCATCATTATAGAAAATATGCTCAGTCAAAAATGTTGAGATCCCAATTTTATAGCATTCTTCCCATTATTAAAAATTGTTTTGTAAAAAAAAAAAAAATACAATACAGCATTCCTCCATCTTTAATTGTATGTGAAAAAGCATATTCATCAACTATCCGAAGATATCACAGTTTATGTGATGCAATTTATGCCAAATCTCACCAGATATATGATTTGACCATGCATCTAACTAGTCATTTGCTGCTTGTCACACAATTATACTTAGTCTTGGGTATCCTGTGACAGCATTCTTTTTTTTGTCACTATCTAATGAAAATATATGAGCTTATATCTGTTTTTTATTTCAGCTGGAAATAGTTGAGGTGCTTCTGAAGGCATGTAACTCGATTGGGAAGAATGTTCAAAAGGTAAACTTTTTTTTTTTTTGGTATCATATATAAGAAATTCCTGATGTTTTTGTACATTTTGGAAGGGAACTTATTCATTATCTGGCACCAGATATTGTCATATTAATCTGTCATGATTCTACCAAACACTTCCATTGATACATTTCTGTGTTTTTCTTTTGGGCAGTGCAAGAGATTAGTTTTCGAGTATGCGCCTATTATTCTGATAAATGCTCAGCAGTTCCTGGAAACAAATGACATTTGCACCATACTCCACGCCTGCGATTCAGAACCATCCATGCATGCTGCATCTTAGGGGAAGTAATGTACGCCAATTTGATCGATTCTGTTAATGTTGCAAGAAAGTCGTCTTATTACATTACATGGTGTGCATATGAAGACTATACATGTAGATCATCAAGTCTTTGCTTCAACTTTGCTTCTTGTATTGTATTCTTTACTTCATATCAATGGGGTTTTCATGACTTGTATAATTTAAACTCTACTTTTTTATAGAAATATATTTAGATCGATATGAGAGTTTACCCACCCAACTTCCCCAAAACCCCCTCCACACTTTTCCCCAACCCACAATAGATGGAACAAAAGGTGCAGGGGTGTTTTTGGCATTATCTTTTGATGCATTTCTTTTATCTGTCTGTAACATGGCCCAGTTGATGAAATAACCAATCAAATATGCAATGGTTGAAATTTACCTGGGGTCACATGCTGTCAACATTAGTGATTTACTCATACTTGTCCCATACAAGCTGTCACTCACATTTAGGACCCAGTTGATTTTAAATTGTACCATATCTTTGTGATTATTACCTGGAAGGACACAATTGATTTAGGCTATCTCTTTGTGATTATTTGTCCCATGCAAGCGTATAATTTTATTCAAAAGTCCTCTTTTATTACTGCCAATGAATAATTAGCATATAAATTAGCTGTATGAGGCCGTCAGTACTTATCCTGTCTTTAATTAAATAATTTGTATCTCTTTCTTTTCATACTACTGACAAGTGACTAACAATAATAATAATGTACGCTCTTTTTCATAATCTCAATAGACATTTTATGTTATGATTTTAATTATAATTATAGAGAAATTGAAATAAACAAAATTAAATAATACAGATTTGATGACTCAGTTTGTCAGGAATGATTACGTCTGGGTCACTATCAAGTCAGAAAATTTACTAATATTTTCGATGATAACAAATACAATGAATCAGACAGGTATTTATAAGCGAAACTGAGTCAAAATCTTAAAGACTTCTTTTGGTCGAATATCGTCGAAGAGTTGGATCACCGAAAAATTGGAACTTGAAGCAATCGATCAGACTCCTTAACCCCAACAATTTACTATGAACAGAGAGTAAAAACAAGATGCCTACCATTGTTTAATTAAAATAACACCTAATTGTTCCTATCTAGTTTCTCTGGCTTATCAGCTGGGCAATTCCTAAATTATCTTGGTTTAGCGATGTTGATGAGCATTGACGTAATTACTGGATTTCATTAAGGATTAGGACACGTTTTTAATTACATTTTTTAAAGATAGATGAACTTTATCACTTGAAAAATATAAGAGCGTGATTGGTATGTTGGAATAGTTAGGGAATGGAATGATCATTCCTTAATCTATTCCAAATACATTGATTGATATGTATTTTTGAAATGAATCATAATTCCATTAGGAATGATCATTCCTAAAAATAAAGGAATTGTGATTCCTTATAACCCCATGGGTTTATGTATTCAACATTTTGAGGAATGAATTTTTCTTCCACAAAAAATATTATCATTCATTTCATAATATTACATTCTACCCAACAAATTTATTTAATAAAAATAAAAATAATAACCAACTTCAATAATAATAATAATAATCATATTAAATATAATAATATTAAAATATATAAATAATATAATTTTTTTAATAATAATACTATATCTCGAAAAATTTAAATTAAAGCGAATTCTTAATAATATTTTAATAAAAATAAAATAAAAATATTATTATTTAATAATATATTATTAATAATAAAAATATTAAAAATATATATAACGTTAGAGTTAGAGTGGTCTCATGTGCACCCGGGTACACCGTGTACTCATAGTGCATTTTAGAAGCGTGCAACTATACAAAATAGAAACATGCAATTATTCCAAATAAAAGCATGCAACTATGTTCTCATATTAACAGTTGCACTTTTCTGTGTAAATAAGTCTTACTTTTCAACATAACAAGTTGCATGCTTCTAAAATACACTATGAGTGCACGATGCACCCGAGTGAATATAAGACCTTGTCATAACGTTATTATTAACTCATACTTTCAATAATAATTAAATACATATTAATATACATATATATGTTTACTAAAATTATATATTATTATAATAAACACAAAAATAATATATTAAAAAGCTTAAAACAATAATATATTAAAAAATATATAATAATAATATTAATATTAAAGTATAATAAATAACTAATAAAAATAATTTTAAAACAGATTCACCAATAATTATACTTCTCATCATTCAATTCAGTTGTAATTCCATCCAGTCATACCAATCATGCCCTAAAACTCTTCATTAAGGATTAGGACATGTTTTTTAATTACATTTTTTAAAGATAGATGAACTTTATCACGTGAAAAATATAAAAGTCTTCATGAAGGATTAGGACATGTTTTTTAATTACATTTTTTAAAGATATGTGAACTTTATCACTTGAAAAATATAAAACTCTTGTCCACATTCATGCATCGATCTGTTTGTGGCATAAAATATAGGAAAAGGTTGAATCGTCATGCTTCATAAAGCAGGAGTTTAATTATTTTAGGCAAAAATTTATATTTAATATTGCATACAAATAATATATATAATATAATTTAATTGGGTCTTTTTATATTTTTTTTGCGGGTCAGGTTAGTGTAGATTAATAGCCGGTTTAATGGGCTTCTTCTTCTCGCGTCGTACAACAACAGACGGCCACATTTTTTTTTCTTTATCTTCCTCGCGTCGCAACAAATACGATCAGATCTAGCTAGTTTTGATGGCGCGTGGTGCGTCTCTAGTGATAATACATCAAGTTGATGTTAGTAGAGCTGGTGTTTGGGATTTATATCGTGATTTTTTATAATTATGGTGTTGATTGAAATTCTAATAATCGTGTTTGATTATTTCAATTTTGGTGGCATTTTCATTAGTTTCCAGTTCCTATTTGTTGGAAACATGCAATGCTTTCTAACTTTTTGTTGGCAGAACACATTAAGTAGATGGTGCCGAACACATCAAGTTCAGATTTTTTTTTGCGTTTGTACTGATTTTATTCATGTGGTAAAACATTTTTTTTATAGAGTAATATTTTTTGTTTATGTAGTACCATATATTTTTTTAATAAATGTAACATTGTACACATATCGTACTACTAAGTGAATACTCATATGTTACTATATGAACAACAATGTGTTACCTTATGAATATTTTTATGTTACATTTTTCAAATATAACAATGTAGTAACACTTACTTATCCATTCAGTAACACATGGAAAATGATACTGTATTTTTTTAAAATAAATGATAATATAATTTTTATTTCACGTAGTAACACTTTTCGTTTATATAAGTATCACATTTTGCATTTGTACTTATTTTATTCATGTGGTAACACATTTTTTTATAGAGTAATATTTTTTGTTCATGTAATACCATATATTTTTTTAGTAAATGTAACATTGTACACATGTCGTAATACTAAGTGAATACTCATATGTTACTATATGAACAATAATGTGTTACCTTATGAATATTTTTGTGTTACATTTTTCAAATATAACAATGTAGTAACACTTACTTATCCATTCAGTAACACATGGAAAATGATACTGTATTTTTTTAAAATAAATGATAATATAATTTTTATTTCACGTAGTAACACTTTTCGTTTATATAAGTATCACATTTTGCGTTTGTACTTATTTTATTCATGTGGTAACACATTTTTTTATAGAGTAATATTTTTTGTTCATGTAATACCATATATTTTTTTAGTAAATGTAACATTGTACACATGTCGTAATACTAAGTGAATACTCATATGTTACTATATGAACAATAATGTGTTACCTTATGAATATTTTTGTGTTACATTTTTCAATATAACAATGTAGTAACACTTACTTATCCATTCAGTAACACATGGAAAATGATACTGTATTTTTTTAAAATAAATGATAATATAATTTTTATTTCACGTAGTAAGACATTTCGTTTATATAAGTATCACATTTTTTCATGTAGTTACACATAGATGTAGTAACATATAATTTTTTTTTAAAAATTATGTGCTCTAGGAATTGGATCTGCAACCACATACATTAACAATGGACCTAAATCACTAGGTTACAACACATATTTGATAAAGATATCCTTCTATAAATATATATCCTCCTGCTCTAACCCACAACCCACAATAACTGACCCGCCCGACCCGCGCCCATCCGACTCGTGACGTGTATGACCTGCGAATTTAAAGAAAATTAACTTAATTATAGTGTATTGCAATATTTAAGAAGAAACCTTCTCATTATTTTAAGGAGATATTAAGATGTGATAACAATGACAATTTTAATAGTAATACTCGAAAAAGTTTGGAATGTGGGACTAAACATTTCGTATGTTTTCTAAATCAATTCACGTAGTTGGCACGACTTCAACTTAATTATCATGTATCATGCAACTTGTGTAATTTAACTCAATTTTAGCCAAAGCTTAATACAGACACAAAAAAATTAAGATACATATACAAGAAGTATTTGATGAACAATTTCTTTTGTGATAAAATTTACGAAAAATTATTAAATAATTTTTAATTAAAAATTTTCAAGATGGTATCAGTTGCAGAACGGGAGATGTACTTTTTCTTCTTATAAATAAAATAATATATCGCTGTTATTTATATAAATGTTAATTTTTTTTTAATGGTCTAGAATTTACTTGTGAATTGTGATATTTTGTTTTTGAAAAAAAATAAATCTAATTTTCTTTAAACCTTAAGAAAAAAATAGTTAGCCAAAAAAGAGAAAAGAGTGATGATGGTTAACAGAACTGCATAAATTAATAATTGAATATTGTGACAATTAATTAAATATCATACTCCCCAAAAACTTTTTGAGTAGTATGATTAAAAGGGAGTATGGTAATAAAACTTAAATTTTCGTAAAATTTATGAGGCACCCTACATTTCAATTTCAAGTTATGGCAAATTAATAGCCATACAATATTCCTTAATACCACGAGATATTTAATTCTCATCATAAGGAAAGTTTCTTTGAAGGGGCTAAATTTTGTGTTTTAGTTATTAGTCATAATTATGTAACAAGTAGCTATCTAGTAGTCGCCAAAGTTGAATATTAAGAAGATTATTATGACTCCAAATAATAATAAGACTATTACAATTTGTATTTGATTTGCTTATAAGAATATATCTATGTTTCACGTGTAGTTTTGAAGTCCACCTTCATTGCTTGCACCAGCAGCTAAAATAACAGTAAATTAATGTATGCATTTCGGTGATTTTATTTCTAAATGACTGGAATCCTCAACTTTCCACGTCAGACTTATGTCACTTGACACTTGTGACTTATCCACATGATCCAATTTTGCCCTCGTACGCCCAATCCTCAAATATATTCCTTAAAAAACAAAACAAATCAATCTTCAAATACTAGTATATTTCACTGCGACCAAGTATGAAACTTATTTATTTATAAATTTTATCTTTCTATTATCACAATTAATAATATTTTATAATGTAAATTACACTCTTTAATTAAAACTACTAATATTATATTATAATATAAGTCATACTCTTCATTATCACGAATAATATTCTTTTCATAATAATAAATTAAATCTTTCAATCATCACGACTAATAAATTTTAATAATATAAATCATTCTCCTTAATCAGTTTTACGTACGGATTCCATGTGTGAAACTTGTTCACTCTATATTTTATCTTTCACGATATTACATTTTTTATATATTAAATTTCCATTAGACGGATGAAAAGGAAGAGTAATACTTTATTATATTAAAAAATAAATATTTGTTTACTTAAAAAATTATTACTCCTTCCGTCCCAATCTTTATGGTAAAATATTTTTTTTTTGTCCCAATATTTATGGTAAAGTTACTTATACATTTGACCACTTTATCACATAAAATATTAATAAACAACACTTTCTACTCTCAATTACCCATCACTTTATCATATAATATACTAATAAATAACTATTCATACCCCACCACTTTATCACTATTCCACTATTACAATAAATGCTTAACAGCAATCAATCTCACGAAGATTGGGACGGAGGGAGTATTTGTTTTCCTTAAAAACAATTTCAATGTTCTAATTTCCTTTTCATTTTCAAAAAATATATTTTTTTATTTTTTTTTTTAACCTCACAGTATTTTCCTGAGATGATATTACGTCTAAACTTGTCCTAACATTTGTTAATGAAGCCAAAACACTATGAAACAGAAGAATGCAGACTTCATTCGGTCGGCGCCTCATATTTTTTCAGAATATTGGTACTAGAAAATCTTATATCTTTGTTGATAACGACTAAAAATCCACCTAAAGAAACTCCCTTAATAAATATTCTTCTTGATATTCAAGCGGTCACTAGATATTTAAAATAAGGATGAAAAATCAAAGGAGTTGATTATTAATTTGCTCTACTGAAAATGAGATTTATGATTCAGATTCATATTTTAATCCGTTCAATTTATCACAAAACTGAATTTTGAGAAAAAATACAAAAAATTGGGACCTAAAAAATCCCAGCAAAAGCTTATGAAAATTCAAAATAAAAAAAGGTAAGTCGAAGTGGCTTCCTCACCTTAAAATGCTTTATGATAAGTAACAATGATAGTTAGATGGAGCTAATTTAGTAATCATTAATGATTTTCGATCAAGATTTCTCATGGTCGGATTCTTGATGATGGTATTGGTAAGTATACCAGAACAATTTCAATGGTAAATGATGATAGTATTTTATTTTGAAAAAAAATATATGTGAATCCGAGTACAAGATGAATTCTATTTTTTTAATGTCATTGTTATGATAAAAATTATTACTGTTATAGATATAAATTATCACTGTTATATATGAAAATTATCAATTTTTTTAAAAAAATAAAAAATTATATAGTGATAATTTTTATGTATAACAGTGATAGAGTTTAGGTATAGACCTGATTCACAGAAGTGTTATGACTCACTTGGTATGACTAGAGAATGATAATAATAATGAGTATTATTGAGGGGTGAATCATTAATAATCATTGATTGCATTGTTATTATTTGGTTAGAATATGAACAATGAGTATCATCTGAGGTGTTGAGTAGATATGGACAATTCAATTGATTATTTCTATTTTCATTACTTGTTTATCAAAACTACCAAACAATATTAATAGAAGTGATTCTCATTACCCGTTTTTATAATTATTACCCCCAATCAAGCGGGTCCTTACTCTTTTATTTTTTAAAAGTTAAATAAAGGTCGTAATAACTAGCAAATATGGATATCGATTGTATTGCAGTACAAAGTAGACTAGACTTGATGATATATTGATTTTGAAAAAATAAAACCCTGATAAGTAAATTTTATTGAGAAAGTAATTTAAGAACACATAATTAATGTGAGAGAATCTGTGTATAAATTTTATGAGACCATAGCCCATTTGGATTTGACCATATTAAATTATGAATCATATACACATGAGTCATACTTCCTTTTAAATTGAGATTATGCCCTAAAATACCGGTCAGGATCTCCGGTTACACAATGGTATTACATCTCCTGTTACATCCTTTAAATTTGCTCCATGTGTTAATCCCATAATATCTACAAATATAAAAATAACATCCTAATTTAACCCTTTTTTTCTATTTAGAAAATTATATTTAATTTTAGCAAAAAAATAATTCTTCCAAATCCCATTCCAAAAAATCTTATAAACATATTTATAATTAATTAATTTAAAGAAAACATATATAAATTAATCAATAATTATTAATTATTTAATTGGAGTACATATATATATTATAATCTTAATTTATTATATAAATTTAAAATTTAATAAAAAAAGGAAACTTACTAGAAAAAAATAACCTGACAACATATGTTACTAAAAAAAATTAATATTTAAAAATATTCTAATACTTTACAAGCAAACTCGATAATTAATACATGTAAAATTTCTATGTATTATATAAAATTTATGTGTACTTATAATTAACTTTGATGTAATTTACATTTTAAAGTTTGAATTCAAATAAACAACTTCTTTTTATGATTTAAAAAAAAAAAAATAATTAAAAAAACGCTCAGAAGAAAAAAACCCCAAAAAAAATTACAAAATCCATCTTGATCATCCATTTGTTTTTACAATTATTAATTACATATAAATATGATATTAATCACATCAAATTTATTTATTAGTACATACAAATTTTATATTAATACGTAAAACTTTTACATATATTATTTATTGAGTTTGCTTATAAAGTTTTTTAATATTTTTAAATATTAAAATTTCATTTTTTATATAACATAAATTGTCAATTTTTTTTTCTTTTAATATTTTTTTTATTAAATTTTAAATTTATATAATAAATTAAAATTATAATATACGTACTTAAATTAAATAATTTAATAAATTTAATTATTAGTTAATCTATATATTTGTAGTTTAAATTAATTAATTATAAATATGTTTATAAGATTTTTAGAATGAGATTTGGAAGAATTAATTTTTTTGCTAAAATTAAATATAATTTCCTAAATAGAAAAAATGGTTATGTTAGGATGTTATTCTTATATTTGTAGATATTGTGAGAATAATACATGACTCAAATTTAAAGGATATAATAGGAGATGTAACATCATTGTGTAACAGGAGATCCTGACCGCTATAATATACATATAAATTAGTATATTTTTTATGACTTAATTGCAAAAAAAATATAATTTTTACAAAAATTCCAATATCATATAAAAATAAAATTCAATTTTGATAATCTTTTGCAAATTGATCTCATATACAGAATATATGTTGAAAACTTGCTGATTTAGCCTAATAAAATTTCAAATTTTATTAATTTTTTTTAATATACATATATCTCAATGTGAGTTCTATTTGCAAAAGGTTGACATAATGTGATTTTATTTAACAAAATTCGAATATTGAGATTAAATCGTAGTTTAAAAAAGGCGGCGATTTTTCAACAACAAAGCATTTTTCATTTATCTACTTATTACTTTTTTTTTTCTGATTAATAAAATTCGTATGCGAGTAAATTTAAATTGTTAATTCAAATAAAAGACATCATAAATATCATTATCTAATTACACGTGGAGATAATAAATATGCTGACTAGAGTATGACGAGTGAGTACAGTTCTGAGGATTTCTTTCCCAAATTTAATATTATTAGTATATTTTTATATATTAGAATATATTTTTTGATAGTAGTCCAAAAATGATTAGCTGTAATCGCCGAGTCGGTATAAAACCACAAGCTTCTCGTTCTTCTTTTCTACTCTCACAAAAAAAAAAACACGTTTACTCATAAGTTCGATACGATTTGAATACAGTTCGGGTTCGATGAGATCGATTCTCTTTTCTTAAAATTGATATGGTTTAATGGGCAGAACAAACTTTTTACTTTTTGCAAAAAGATTGATTTGGATGACCAAAAGGTCCTTATAGAAAAGTGATGCAAAGATCAACCCGGGAAGGCGTTGAAAGGTGTGTTCTGAGTTTTTGTTTGGATTGTTTCATCTTGCCAAACCAGCTCATGTTTCAAAAGTACTATAAGTAGAAGAAAAAAAAGAACAAGAGAGAGGTTCAAAAATTTGTTTATTTATTCAAGGTTCACAAAAATTAGAGAGTTCATCCATATACAAAAAATATTGTTTATATACCAACTCTCCAAATCATCTTCATCCAAATCGATTCATCTTCGTTGTGGAAATTTCATATATTGTACGTGGGAAACTTTAATGCTACATCCGGCTTGGAATAAATCCATAGTCTGTTTCTTGATGAATTTGGGTCAACAATTTCCTCTTAGCAACTCATTTATTTTACATGTGCATGTTTTGCTTTTTGAGTTGTTAATTGCAATAATATTTCCATACAAGCAGAAACCAGGGAATGCTGAAAAATGGGTTTCTCAAAAAAACCAACCCATACACAATTTCTATGATTGGGAAGCTCCATTTGAAATATAATGCTTTAATCTGAGGATATTGGACAGTTAAGTGTTAGTATCTGCTATCAAAGCCACATTTTGGTCAACGGTGGAGACCATTAATCTTGAAGATCGTTGCCATATGATTACACAACAAAGGATCACTTTTGATACATAGCTTTCTTGAAAATCGTCCCGTTAGTACTTAAAAGGTCAAATGATGATGATAGTAGCATTTGGTTGATTAGGTCTGCAAGTTAAAATGGAAAGTAATGGTAACGTTTTAATAAAAAATATGATGATATTCGGAGGGCAAGGTTCAAGCGGTCAAGACCATCGGCGTTTGAGCGTTTGAGACTCTCCGTCAAAGACCGAATCGGCAATAATAGGCGGCGACATCCGGAAAAAGGAACAACAGATAAACATGCCGCTCATTCGGATCCTCATGATCATCCGCGATCCGAACAAAAATCATTTGGAACAAAATTGTCTATCCATCATCGATTGGGTAGTCAACCACCCGAACTTGAAAGGGGGCGCCCATCACGAGCATGACCCTTTGGGTCCTCATCTTTGGGATCTGACCCGATCAAGTCTGTCGATTCCACAAAATTTCGGAAATCAGAAAGCCATTGAAGGTTCTGGTAGGCGGCATTGAACTAAAAGGACTCCACCGGCGAGCACAATACCCTTCGCCGCCACTAACATCGGCGATCATGGCAGCAAAATACAAGAGAAAGTGGCGAAGATCCGACCACCAATCCCCATGTTCGATCGAGTCGACCCACATGTCCATCTCAACAAATACTCGAGACTTTATGATCGCCCATGGCGCCGCGGCGATGGACGACGCGGTCTTGCGATCATTCCCCATGACTTTGGGTGATCGAGCACATAGATGGTTCTCTACTTTTGCCATTTGCGATCTATCACATCTTTTCGCTCGGTTGGGACAAAATTTACATCCCATTTCTCATCCATGTGCTACTCCAAAGACCAAAACAAAGGTTGGCGATTTTTCCCAACTAAGGGAGTCGGATCGAGCATACATCGAAAAGATTTGACAAATGTTTGTATGATGGGGCCCCGGTTGAAGAGGATGCCAAGATCTGGCGGTGGTCGGAGTACCGACCACGAATCTTGACATGTGGAAAGCCATGCATCAAGATTGGCGAACACATATTCTCAATTCGAAGCGAAGCGACCAAGATCATAGCCATGCGAGGATGCAGCTTTCGCCCAATCACGATTCGGTCAGAAACAACAACTAAGAAAGTTTTTGGGAAGAAAGTAATGAATGAGGGGTATAAACCCCGGGGTCTTTCAAGCCATTCGAAGAAAGAGCGGATACAAACGCCCTCACGAAGTCTCAGGCGTTTAGTAAAACAATTTTTAACCAAATCAAAGATCGGGACATGTTGGATAGGCGAAGAATCATAATGGATAAGAATTGGCTTATGCTTCCAAATATTGTAATTATCACGCAGTATATCGGGGGCATAATCTGAAGATTGTCGTGATTTGCCGTCAACTTTGGAAGTTATCGAAAGAATCGTCTTACCCGGTTCTTAAAAAGCCCGTGCGAAAGGAGACTTTAACGTAAAAAAAATAGGAGATCGAAGGGTGTTTAAAAGTCGAAAAACATCGGCGGTGATCCCAGAAGAATCCGTAAGAAGAGGTCTCGAAATACCCAAAAGAGGGGCTCCTACTATGGGTAGAGGTCGAGAAAGTCAAGAGATCCACATGACACGTCCAGATTATGGTCCATTGGGTGGATGTTATCGCACCAACATTATCGAAGCAGACGAAAGAAGATGGAGATCGTGCCATGCAAAGCATCCATCGTGAAGGTGGCGAGCACATCAACAAAGACGCCCACCTCTCACCAAATCATGTTTTTAGAAGACGATCTCGACGCAGATAATCACCCTCACAATGACTCTTAACCATCGTCCGCCGCCTCGGGTTGAAGGTGCACCGCCTCGGTCGACATCTGGAGCATATGCGAACATTTTGTTCGTCAACACTCTACACCAAATGGAAAAGCAAGTTGGGGACTTGAGCAGTTATATTGAACCATGTGATCACATCATTATGGGTTTCGGGAAATCTGTAACCCGACCCTATGGTATGATTAGGTTAGGAGTTGAGTTAGAATCAACTCTAAATCCGGAGATCCGACGAACTAGAATGCTAAATTTTGTAATCGTCGATGCTCCGTCTACTTATAACAGGTTTCTAGGTTGCCCGTTTATTCAGGAATTTAAGGCTGTCTATTCTACTTATTATTACTGTGTCAAATTTCCAACACAAGATGGAACGGGTAGTGTAAAAGGCGATCAGAAAAAGCTCGAGATTGTTTGCTATCATGTGCACCAGAAAAGTAAAATATCATTAACATGATGGAGCAAACATGGGAGATCGGAGAATCAAGCCAACAGGCAAATACGTTGCCAAAATACCCTTTGACGAGCACACCTCCATGCGCGAACACAGAAAGCGCGAACACACAATCCGGGATGGTAACTCATGTCCCAGATCTCCCAGATCTAATGAGTATTGATCCGTCACCGGACCTAGAACCTCGCGTAGGTTTTGAACCTATGGAGGTAGATGACGAACACATGGGGTCGATCGAAGATCCTCGGTGGAAATAAAAAAGAAAGCGAGCAACACCTGTCGAACAACTGGAGTCTATCAATATCGACCCGAATAGACCTGAGTTAGAAGTGTTCATTGGTTGTAATCAGGAACCTTCCGAACGAAATAATCGCATATCTTCAAGCAAACTTGGATGTGTTCGCTTGGTCGCACAAGGACATGGTTGGCATTGATCCTAAACATGCATGTCACTCCCTCAACCTTGATCCAACACAAACTTCAGTTATCCAGAAGCACAGATAGTTCAGTCCGGAGAAGTATGCGGCTATGAATAGTGAAATTAAAAAGTTGCTTGACAATATACTGATTCGAGAAGTAAAACGCCCAAGATGGCTTGCGAACCCTGTGCTCGTCCGCAAGTCTAATGGAACTTGAAGACTATGTATAAATTTCACTAATTTAAACAAGGCATGCCCGAAAGATAATTTCCCGATGCCGCATATCGATTATTTGGTCGATAATACAACAGGCCATGAGCTCATGACCTTCATGGATGCTTTTACTGGCTATCACCAAATACCCATGCATCCGGACGATCAAAAGAATACGACATTCTGCAGTGAAAAGAATATGCATTGGGTAACGTACGCCATTCGGATTAAAGAATCTTGGGAGCAACATATCAGCGTTTGGTGAACAAAATGTTAATTTAACACATCGGCCGAACAATTGAGGTATATATTGATGATATTGTGGTAAAAATCGAACATAAGGAAGACCACATCACCCACCTCGCACAAACGTTTGATATTCTCAGGGAGTACAACATGAAGTTAAATCCGAAGAAATGCGACTTTGGGGTTCACTGGGAAAATTCCTCGGACATATGGTGGTCCGGGGATTGAAGCGAACCCATCAAAGATTCAAGCCATGCTTTCGACATGCGCAGCCCCGCGGGAGTGTGAAAGAGGTCAGAAATTAACCGGACGTTTGGCATCCATAAGCGGTTTATATCCTGAAGCGGGGACAAATGCAAACCTTTCTTTGATGCATTAAAGAAAGGGAAATTCGATGAATGAGCATTGCCAAAATGCATTGAATCATTAAAAGCGATTACCTTGCGGATACTCAAACACTATCCAAGCACTGTTCGGTGAACAACTCTATCGTATCTTCTTTGCATCCGAGCATGCAATTAGCTATTTGTGCTCGTTAGAGGCGAGAGGGGCGACACACTTGCCCATTTATTATGTAAGCCAAGTGCTCAAAAAGCGAGAACTCGGTACCCTCCATCGAAAAAAAACTTGCATATGCGTAATGAGTGTTCAAAAATTGCGACCATCTTTAACGATCACTTTCGACGAGGTAATCGACCACATTCCCATTCGGCAAGTCCTCCACCGACCAGACACTATGGGCAGATTACTCAAGTGGGCGGTGGAGTTAGGCCAATTTGGCATTACGTTTGCCCATGAACAACAATGAAAGGCGGGTATGGCGATTTCATGGTCGAGTTGACATATCCACAAATGCCCGAGAAGTAAGTCGACCAACCATGGCATATGTATGTTGATGGCTCATCAACAAGTTCAAGAGCCGGAGCAGGCGTGGTTCTCATCAGTCCAACTTGACAAACTTTCACAACAGCCATCCGTTTTGATTTCCCAGCCACAAATAATGAAGCTGAGTACGAAGCTTTGATCGTTGGGTTACACATGGCTATGACAATGGGGATTCAGAGGCTGATGATTTTCAGCGATTCTCAGATAATCGTATACCAAGTAACATGCGAGTACGAGGCCCGAGGCGAACAGATGGCTCAATATCAGCAACTAGCAAAGGAGTTGCTTGAGCAATTCGAACAAGTTTACATAGAACAATTACCACGATTGGGTAATCTGCCGATGCTTTGCACGCTTAGCAATGACAGGAAAGATGACGAACAAAGGCGGTACATTGTGGTCATCACAACTTGTTCGCCATCAATTCCAGAGAGTTATGGTCGCCTATGTAACAAAGTAGCAAGAAAACCTGGATGACTCCAATTTTAAATTATTTACAAAAAGGGCTTCTCCCTGAGAATAAGGCACAAACTACTCGCCTCAGGTTACAATCTGCTCGTTATACTATCTTAGACGAGCATTCATACAAAAGAGGTTTTTCACTTCCACTATTGAAGTGCATTACTCCTGAAGAGGGTCATGTAATTCTGGAGCAGATTCATGACGAGAGTATCGAAAACCATACTGGGGGCTCGCCCCGCACATAAAATTATCGACAAGGTTATTATTGGCCAACCCTCAAAAGATTCGCTCACAGATGCTCACGTGCCACAAGTGCAGTACATGCCCCACTTATTCATAGCCCACCGAAGAACTAGTGTCGGGGTTGGTCCATGGCCATTTGCTAAATGGGGAATCGATTTGATCGACCCATTTCTCACCGCACATCGGGGAGTAAAATATGTTGTGGTTGCCGTTGATTACTATACTAAATGGTAGGAAGCAAAGCTATTGTTAAAGTCACCGAACAAAGAATGTGGAACTTTGTTTGGAAAAATATCATATGTCGTTTTGGGCTCCCCCAATCATTGATGACGGATAATGGCAAACAGTTCGATGGAAGTGAATTCCAACAAAATTGTGCTGTTGGGGCATAAAAAGCATTACTCAACTCGTATTATCCCCGATCAAGCGGACAAGTTGAAGTTGAAGTTAATAAAATTATCAAGCATACCCTCAAGGCCGGACTTGATAATTCAAAAGGGGAGGATGAAATTCAAGAAGAGTTGCCCGAAATATTATGGGCCTATCGAACAACTTTCGAACATCAGCTGCGAAAACCCCGTTTGCTTCGGCATTTGGTGCGGAAGTTGTTATACCCGCGAAATAAAGATTCGAGTCATCGGACAATGACTTTTGGAGAGCACATCAATGACGACGCCGCTCGACGAGTGCGGACTGTTAGAAGAAAAAGAAGGGGGAAATTTGATTTTAAGAACGCCATGTACAAAAAAAGAGATCGAAAAAGTTCTATAACTCCAAAGTTCGAACACGCAGTTCAACGTGGGTAGTGGTTCTAAGACGAACAACGGGGTATCGGTGGTGTGTTCGGCCGAGCATGGGAAGGTCCATTCAGAGTTACAGAACGTTTGTTAAATGGGGCATATGATTTGGAAGACCTGAATGGAGTACCATTGTCCTACTCGTGGAATGCGTCAAATTTGAAAAAATATTATCAGTAATGACGAGCATAACTGGCCGAACATAAATCAGCCACACAAATTGAAACGAGCACTAACTTTAACAAAAAATTTATTCTATTGAAACGAGCACAAATGGCCGAACATAATCAGCCATTCAGCTAAGATGAGCAGGACAATCATGAAGGAAGAACACATCGTGTTCGACACAAATCTTCTAGAAAAAATTTCTGGCCAACACTATTGAAAGATAGAAGATACGTGTTGAAACAAGTTGAGAAGTAGTGGCAACCAAAAAAGGAACGTGTCAATCCTTGAATAAGAGCTGGCAAAAAACCGGACAGATGTCAAAAGGAGAATTCAAAGCGGACAGATGTCAAAAGGAGGAGTTAAAGCAAGAAGGCCAGCACCAACTAGCTATGCCAGCACCAGCTTGGGATAGTACTATAAATAGAGGCATATTGATAGTTGAAGAAAGTGGAGAAAAAATAGATAAAAAAAAAAAATACTACAGTTATCGGAAGAAAGTTGGTTCAGTATGCCTCCAGACGAAGTATCCAGCACTCGATTCAGCTATCATTCTATTGAATCGAGCATCTATCCTAGTACGAGCTTTATACCCCATATGACACTCCGAGCACAAATTGGCGCTCGTTACGGACTCAAGATGCTCGGCAGAGTCATGGTTGCCACTCCACGTTACTCACTGCTTATGCAGTAGTAAATCACTAGTCCCCTACGCATCCCCAAAATCTCCTCCGAAGGGGAGGGATGTCGTGGTATCCGCTCGAAACAACATGCGGATGCTGATGCTCAGGCATCTACTGAAGGGGACAAAATGGTGCGAGCTGAGGATTTTGCTCGCGCGCGATATAAAGACGTGGGCAGACACGTCGCCATGTTGCCCAAGATAATCACAACTTGTCCGGGAGGGACAAACGCTTATCTTCGGGCTTTTGAGCATGTCATTTAAAGAAGGGTAGTCATGCTGATGCGCCTCGTGCTTGTCAACATCAATTCCGCGGACAAGGTGAGGCCAGTTTATGTCTACTCAAGACAAGGTTTAAATTCAAAACCATAGTCTGATGTCTATAGTTGTGTAATAGACAATCTTCTTCAAATGTAAAGGTTGTAATAGAATATAACGTGTTGCAAAAATATTTTTGTTTGTTAAGATTTTCTAGTTGTAGCCT
The DNA here is from genome assembly GCA_037126765.1 of Stenogyne calaminthoides. Classification (NCBI taxonomy): domain Eukaryota; kingdom Viridiplantae; phylum Streptophyta; class Magnoliopsida; order Lamiales; family Lamiaceae; genus Stenogyne; species Stenogyne calaminthoides. The sequence goes on from JBBCBC010000050.1 coordinate 352,999, forward strand.
ATCAGAGGTCACACCTATGCCGGACGACCCGAACAAAGATGAACGAGCCGAAGTCTATGTTCACCGATTTAACGAAGTTAGACTGACACCAAGCAAAAAAAAGCGAGTAATGGGTAATGAGAATAAAAAAGATGACTCAGACTTACAGATACCAGAGTAAAAGCGAGTGATGAGTACGGGTCGCATGACTAAATAAGACGACCCCTAATCGCGAAGTGATCGCGCCTGAATAAGACGATCGCGAACCAAGAAAGGGGGGTTGCATAAAGTTAACCCATATGGTCTCACCTAAATAAGACGATCAACCGATTGCATCACAATAAGACAATCAAAAACGAAAGAAGTCAGGAGCGGACATAGACAAACACAATGTTCGAATTCATTCAGAAGAAAAGAGGCATAAACTAGAAAGCAAGGCAAACATCGAGCAACACAAGTATCAATCATTCATCAGCAACAACATTCATCCTCAACGATCAGGTTAGAGGAAATTATTCAAATATGCAAATTCAACCATTCAATTTCGAAGTTGTTCGAACAAGATAGAAGAAAGCAAAAAATTACACAAGTTCAAAAGAAATTGTTCGAGCAAAAAAGAAGAAGATAAATTACACAACAATTGTTCAACAAAGCAAAAATTACACTAAGGAACAAATTCGTTGTTGGGGATGGGCGGAAGCGAAGTATCGAACAAGTCATGGCCCATTTGTTCGACCCCTTCAGGAACAGTTCCTCCAGTATTGTCAGGCCCAATCTGCTCGCCAGCACTTTGCTCAACTTCGGGAGGTCCCCTTTGTTTGTTCTGCACCTTATCAACAATGTCCGCATCTGAGTCATCTTCCTCATCCAGAATAGGATCATCAATCTCAATCCCTTCAGGAAGATTGGAGAAGTCGCACAGGTCATTCAGATCAGATATGGGAAGGTTGCGATCTGGCGGGTTGTCGATCAGGTACTTCTGAAAATGAGATATAAGCAGGGCAATTTGTTCGGCATTCAGCGTGTGTCGAGCAGAACGAATGGCATCAGCAAAAACACATATGTAAGAGAAGTTCGACATGGAATCAACATACTCCTCACTGTGCAACTTTGAATTTTCGAGACCCAAACGAGTGTTGGTCTCTTCAGTAATGATGAGTTGTTGGCCGAGCAAATCCTTCTCATGTTCCACGGCCTCAATGCCAGATCTGAGTTTGCAAAGCTCGACATTCATTTCATCTTGTACTCTCCTGATGCCGACCACCTCCTCCTGGGCAAGGCCTAGCTCCTCCCTCGCCTGGCGAGCATCTTCCCGAGCCTGACGAACATCCTCCTGAGCTTTGCGAGCTTCTGACTGAGCTGAGTTTATTTGCCCCTGAGCCAACTTCAGTTCATCCTGAGTTTTGCTCAGCTCGTTCACCTTCTCTTCAAAATTTCTGATAAGAGCCACGTAGTTGGCATGAAGATTGGTGGACTGAGCATAAGCCTTTTCAAGAAGAACCAGAGATTAACCATGGTGAACTAGGCTGAGTCGCATGGTTTCCAAAGGTGTTGGACCATTGGTGGCCTCTTCTAGCTCAGTCGTCCATGCTCGAATGGGGGTCTCGCAAGCCTTCTGAACATGCTCGGGAAGTCCGGGGACATTGCGAACACTTGGAGAGCAGTAATAATTCTTGAGTTCGGGCATCAGTGGTGCCAATCTGCTCAACCTGCATGTTCACCCGAGCAAACAAATGAAATAGAGCGAACAAAATCATTGGAGGAAAAAATAATCCAATAGGCGAACAAACATACATGTTCGCCCGAGCAGGGTCCCATCCCAAGAATGATTTATCCTCGGGGGACCGGAGTTGATGGTTCATAGGAGCCCAAGTCCGAGGTCCTGGAGGAGGTGGAGAAGATGTACCGACCTCCATCTCAACAATCTGCACGACCGGATCGACCACAGAGGTGGCCATCCTGATCGCTTCGGCAGTGGGGGTCTCCCTAGTGGCCTCGAAGCTCGTCTGAGCCTGATCGCTTGCCCACTGCTCGTCAGGTTCCCTCCTTGGTCTTTTTGGCGATGGAGCCTATTTGCTCGCCCCCTGCTTGGCCGAACGAGTGGTCCTCTTCGGTCGGCTCAACTCCCCTGTGCTCGAGCCGGTGCTTCGGCTACCTTTCTCACCGCTTCTCTCTTTTCCCGCCGAACGAAAGCATCCCGCTCGGCTTGAATACGAGCAAGCTCCTGAGGTCTTTTTGTTCGAGCCATCTCAGTATGCTTGGATGTACTCAAGCAATAAAGGTGGCGAGGAAAGCTATAGATAAATACGATTCATTACAAAAAAAAGAGAATTTGCGAACAAAGGTACAACACATTTGCAAATGCTAAAAACAATCCTTACCAGCTGGATTAACGACAACTAAATGATGAGGGGGCACGTACAAACCTCCTTTCTTCCTTTGTTCGGCGGTATTTAGAGTCTTCACAGATCGTTCTGAGCGAGGCTCGAGATCGATTTGCCAGATGCTGCTAAAATAGCCGTCATTGGTCTCTTTGTCCGTCGCAGCTGGAATTCCTGAAATCGAGAATAAGTTAAAATCAGTTCAAGCTGAAGAGCAAAAGACACAAAAGTACTTACTTCGGTAAACCCCAAAGTCTGTGGGGATGTCTAAACGAGCATCTGGTTCACTTCCAGAAGCCGGACTCTTCCAATCGCCCCCGACGAACTAGAATTTCTCCTTCCAATCACTAATTTTGTTCGGCACATCCTCAATAACCTTGCATTTGGCATTTACCTGCATGAACAGCCATCCATGTTCGCCCTTGAGACGGGTCAAATGCACTAGGCGTGAGAGTTCAGCTGCTGTGGGATAATATACAGGCTTCGTTTTGCCGAACAAAGTTAAGAAGCTCATAATCATGTGCCACCCATTCGGCTTCAGCTGTGTAATGGTAATGTTCCATTCTACGAGCAAACGAGTGATAGTCGGATGGAGTGGGAATCGAAGGCCCGCTTCCATCGTGTCCAAATTCACAGCAACACAACCCTCAGGAGGTTGATCTGCTCGCTCATCAGGACCCGGCACCCAGAAAAATACGTCTTTCGGAGTTTTATAATTTCTATACAGCTGAGCGAGCATATCTACATCTATCACGCTCGCAATTTTGCTCGCCGGGTACTCATTCTCAACCCTAATTCTATGAGGTTGTTCGGGCCAATCAAAATTATAACGAGCATTATACTCGCTATATGTTGGACTATGAGGAAGACCTACAGGGATGTCGAGCTCCGTATTTTGCTCGCCGACGAATTCTATGTTCGACTAGTCAATATTCTCAGCTACCAAAATTTCCTCCCTCACATTATCATCATCCCTATTTACAACCCTAGACCTAATTTGGGGTTGGGGCAAAGAATCTTCATCTGAATCATCCAAAAAATCGGTACGGCCTAAATCCCTATCCAATTCATTTAGGGCATCATAGGAATCGGAGGAAAGAACGACAAACGGCTGCCGAACTTGCCAACGAGACCTTGATCCCGAGGCATTTACCTCCAACGCATCAGCATCGATACGAGGGATTGTACCGAAAGAGGGGGAGGAGGAACTATGGCGATTTGATTCTGATTCTACTGAGCGGAAGAATTTGAACGAAAAGCCATAATCGGAATTAAAGAGGGGATGAAATAGTTACCTGAATAAAGTCCTTCACCGAAATAGGAAAGCCCTTGCCGGAAATTTCAGACGAGAAAGAGAATGAAAGCAACAAGAAGATGAAAAGAATGAAAAGAGATTGAGGCGGTAAAATAAGGTATTTATAGATATCGGGTTCAAATTTTGAAAATCCCAAGAAGAAGATTTAAACGACGCTACGCCGCCCAATCAAAATCAAATATACCGGTAGGGCCCCATGGTGAATACAAAGCGACCTGGCTTGGGGGTATTGTTGTGTTCGATATAATCACTCAGTATTAATTGAACACGTCGGAGGACACGTGTAATATTCAATTATTAAAATAACCACGCTCAATGGATAAGTGTGCACGAAGCTTGACGAACAAACAAGTTTGTTCGCCAGCTCGCCACTTGTCAACCATGCGAGTATGCTCGCCTATTAAGTAAGTTTTATTCGCCAGCTCGCCATTCACCCACCAAGATTGCTCAACCAGCTTACTGAGCAAACAGGTATGTTCGTCAGACTTACCGAGCAAACAGATTTGTTCGCCACTCAAATCAGGGAAGAAGGAATCAGATAAGCTGAGTCAAGTGATCTGAGGACTCAGACAACCTGAGGGCTCAGACAACCTGAGGGCTCAGACAACCTGAGGGGTCAGTATGCTCGATGCTCAGACATCCCGGCGGCCAGACATCCCGAAGGCTCGGATAACCCGAGGGTCAAGATGCTCGATGCTCGAGACATCCCGAAGGTTCGGATAACTGGCGACTCGAGACAACATGAAGAACTCAGACATGCTCGATGAGGAAAATATTCCGGCATAAAATTGATATGGTTTAATGGGGCGAACAAAACATTCAGTCGAGCAAAAGATTGATTTGGATGACCAAAATAGTGCCTTATAGACAAGCAAGTGCAAAGATCAACCAGGAAGACGAAGTTGGAAGCGGGCAAAGATTAAGATGAGTTCTTACATGACCAAGTCTCCAAATTCATGCTTGCTAAACCAAATTTCATGCTTGTCAAAGTACTATAAGTAGAAGAAAAAAGAACAAGAGAGAGGTTCAGAAAATTCCCAGAGAAGTAAGGTTCACAAAAAATTCGAGAGTTCATCCATACACATAAAAAACCCTAGCACTCATATACCAACTCTCCAAATCATCTTCATCCATATCGATTCATCTTCATGAGATGTATCATATATCAGACGTGTGAAACTCATAATGCTACATCCCCGCTTGAATGCCCAAGAGTAGTCATTTCTCGATTTAACCAGGTCAACAAATTCCTCTTATTTCTGATTTATTTTCATGCATGTTTTTGTTTGTGAGTTGTCACCGACTTAGCCACATAATATTCTCCATACAAAACGACTCGCAACAAGCCTAATAAAATTTCAAATTTTATTAATTTTTTTTAATATACATATATCTCAATGTGAGTTCAAATGTGAGTTCTATTTGCTAAAGGTTGACATAATGTGATTTTATTTAACAAAATTCGAATATTGAGATTAAATCGTAGTTTAAAAAAGGCGGCGATTTTTCAACAACAAAGCATTTTTCATTTATCTACTTATTACTTTTTTTTTTCTGATTAATAAAATTCGTATGCGAGTAAATTGAAATTGTTAATTCAAATAAAAGACATCATAAATAATCATTATCTAATTACACGTGGAGATAATGAATATGCTGACTAGAGTATGACGAGTGGTACAGTTCTGGGGATTTCTTTCCCAAATTTAAAATATTATTAGTATATTTTTATATATTAGAATATTTTTTTTATAGTAGTCCAAAAATGATTAGCTGTAATCGCCGAGTAGGTATAAAACCACAAGCTTCTCGTTCTTCTTTTCTACTCTCACAAAAAAAAAAAAACACATTTATTCATAAGTTCGATACGATTTGAATACAGTTCGGGTTCCGCGAGATCGATTCTCTTTTCTTCAAAAAGGTATACGAAATTGCAGATTCATTTTTCTTTTTTACTTTTTGCAGTTGTTTTAAAAGTGAAAAGGTCCGAGAAAAGTGATTTTCTTTTTTTAAGGCGTTCTAAGGTGTGTTCTCGTTTTTGTTTGGATTGTTTTCATGGATCTATATGTTTCAGTATAATAACTAGAATCTAGAAACGTTTCAGGTCAAAAACTTGTTTATTTATTCAAATTTTGCTTCAATTAGGGCTTATTTGCTGATACATTGAAAATATTGTTTATTCTCGTCTTTATACTTTAAATCACTCCTCCCGTTGTGGAATTTGGTTTTTGTGTGAGAATTTAGGGTTAGATCGATATCCAATAAATCCATTCTCTGTATCCTGATGAATTTTTGTATCAATTTCAGGGTAGCAACTCATCCATTTGAATCTGATTATCAGCTTCTTTTCTGGTTAATTGCAACAAAGTTCAAAGCAGAAACCAGGGAATGCTGAAAAATGGGTTTCTCTGGTAGGCAGTCATCTTGTGATTTCTATGATTGGGAAGCTCCATTTGAGCTACCCTTCTTTATCCTTGATGATATTGGACAGTTAAGTGTTAGTATCTGCTATCAAAGCCACATTTTGGTCAAGTATTTTCGTAAAGAAATCGTTTCATATGATTACATTTGTGAGGATGGTTGATACATAGTTTTCTTGAAAATCGTCCCGTTAGTACTTAAGGTTGAATTAGCTTGTAAAGTAGCATTTGGTTGATTAGGTCTGTAGTTGGAGATGGAAAGTAATGGTAACGTTTTGATGCAAAGATATGAGTTGGGGAAATTGCTAGGGCAAGGTTCCTTTGCCAAGGTCTACCATGGGAGGGACATCAAGAATGGACAAAGTGTAGCCATTAAGATAGTCGACAAAGAAAAGATTTTGAAAGTCGGGATGATGGAACAAGTCAAGAGGGAGATTTCGGTGCTGAGGCTCGTGAGGCACCCTAATGTGGTCCAGATTTTTGAGGTAATGGCTAGCAAGGCCAAGATATACATTGTGATGGAGTACGTTAAAGGAGGAGAGCTTTTTAACAAAGTGTCTAAACGAAAACTGAAAGAACATGCTGCAAGGAAGTTCTTTCGGCAGCTGATTAGTGCTGTGGATTTCTGTCACAGCCGGGGTGTATATCATCGTGATCTTAAACCCGAGAACCTGTTGGTGGACGAGAACGGTGACCTCAAGGTATCGGATTTTGGGTTGAGTACGTTTGCTGAATCAAAGCGATGGGACGGGTTGCTTCACACTACGTGTGGTACCCCAGCTTATGCTGCCCCTGAAGTTATCAGCAGGAGTGGATACGATGGCTGTAAAACCGACATCTGGTCATGTGGGGTCATCTTGTTCGTGTTGCTAGCTGGTTATCTCCCGTTCCATGAACCGAATCTGATGGACATGTACAGAAAAATCGGAGGGCGGAGTACAAATTTCCGTCCTGGATCTCTCGAGGGGCCAGTAAGTTGATTTACAAGATCTTGGATCCGAATCCAGACACCCGGGTGTCTATGTCGAAGATCATGGAAAGCTCTTGGTTTCGTAGAGGACACAAATCGGGAGTTTCAAAGAACGAGGCTGAGATCATGAACGAATCCGCGAATGTAAAAGAATCATTTAGTGATGCAGATGAAAAGGTGGATTTGTCAAAGCCTGGGAACTTGAATGCATTTGAAATCATCTCTCTGTCAGCTGGATTTGATCTCTCTGGTTTGTTCGAGGAAAGTGATGTGAAGAAAGAGATCCGGTTCACGTCCAACCAACCGGCCAAGAACATTGTGTCAAAACTGGAGGAAGTAGGGAAGCGTTTGGGGATGAAGGTGGGGAAGAAGTGGGGAGGATTCTTGAAGTTTGATGGATCAAAGGAAGGGAGAAAAGGGGTGTTGTCCATTGATGCAGAGATTTTCGAGATTTCTCCGATGTTTCATTTAGTGGAGATTAAGAAGGGGAATGGGGACACTCTGGAGTATCAGAAGGTGGTGAAGCAGGAAATAAGGCCAGCTCTCAAGGACATTGTTTGGGCATGGCAAGGTGATGAGCCTCCATTGCAGCACTAACTTTCAAATATCTGATGATGCCGAGTTTGATGTTCAAGTACCTTAGAATTCTTGGCTAGAGATTATGGTTTTTTTTTGTTTTTTTTTTTTTTATGATTGTAGCTAGGAATTTGGTTTGTTTGCTTTGTGCAGCAACTATCTTTCTAATTCTTAGCCATTTATAGCATAATGCTAATTTTCGGATTATGTTCTAATATTATGTTTCTTCATAGTAGTATTATTTTATTTCTGTATAAGATCCTAGAGCCTGTTGGGGCTATTTCTCCATAATTGTGTAAGCCCATTTTCTAGAAAAAACAATTTTGTAAAATGATTATAGATTTGTTTATTGGAAGTAGTTCTACATTAACGTCTAGATTATTCTAGAGATTGTTTTGGAAGTGGTAGATGTATAAAATGTATGTTGTTGACCAGGGGCGGAGCCCAAAAATTTGGATGAGTGGGTTTAATGCTAATATATGTTCGATAATTTTTTTTTTAGATATTTTATATGAACACCAAAATATATATATTCATTGTTAAAAATCTTAAAATACTTTAATATATTTTTTATATATATATTAAGACTTCAGAAGTCTCTTTTGCATATTACGAAAATCATCTACAAGAGAAATCAAATGACGAATAAAAAATTTACGACGGAAAATTATTTTTAAATCATACAGACCCTTAAATCACCTTGAGAGAAAAATAACAAATAGAAGAACATTGAATTTTGAGTACAAAATACGAAAAGGACTACATAAAATTTGGATACCTTATTGCTAATGTTTGTGCATTTGTTTGTAAAAGGGAATGAAAAAGTTAAATAAGTGATAAATTATCAACAAATAAAAGGTCTATCTATACACATAATTTTGGGCTTAGATAAAGTATTAGATTCACCAACATTACAATAAGGGCCCAACCACACCTATGGGCTAATATATATACGTTGAATATTACTTCTATATATTATATATGTATATATTTTTAGAATAATATATTTATATATAGTATCAAAAACATAAAAAGTTAGGGGGAGCCATGGCCACCCCCAAGTATAACATGGCTATGCCCCTGTTGTTGACCCCTATTTTTCAGTATAAATAAGATTGTTTTTGAAGTGGTAGATGTATAAAATGTATGTTGTTGGTAAAGAATTTGAAAGTGTTCCTCCTAAGTGAGCTAAGAAAGAGTTTTCACCTCAAATTTAAGGCCCCATTTGGTAGGTCTTATTATGGGCCAAAATAGTAGTCAGGATTAATTTTGCATGTCATTTGGTAGAACATATTATGGGCTTATTATTTATGTAGGATCCGACATTAATGTCGTCGACCCGAACCATATTATGGCCGTTTCACTGTAGCCACCCTGAGTATTTAATACATTCCCCTCCATGGTCTTCGACAAGTAATGGTTCTACTGTGATGTTTGTTGCCCTATTTTGTCACGCCCCAATTTTCACAAAACAAACTTTTCATAGTGTAGTTAAAGTAACTAACTTGGGCGCGATTAAACTTAAATTTCAAATGCATAACGGTAAGAAATAACGGCTAGTAATTTAAAAATGCCCTAACAATAAATAACAACGACTATTAATTTTGAAAAAATACTTTAACCAACAACTGAAAATACCATTAATATAGAAGTCTGAAAAGAAAATTCACAAATAGGTAATATTAGAAATACTAGAAATTTAGTCAAGCATAAACTTGGATCATTTATTTAGGTATAATTAACAACTAGAATTCATCTCCCATCACCACTCCTCGCCTGAAAGGGGAAAAATATTGGGGTGAGCATGCAAGGATACTCAGTGGAGCCACGTTATTCAGGATTAATGTTAAAAATAAATAATTAAGTAATCAACTAGTAAACCACATCCACATTGCCACATAAACCTTGCCAAGATACTTTGCCATTGAACTTTGCCATATAACTTGTGAGCACGACGGGTTAAACCCGAAGACCCGTCGGTCCCGGACCTCAATTAGGGCCCCTAACTATTAGTAACTTTGCCAACATAAACACTTGCATAACATTGGAAAATAATTCACATAGTAGATAACTCAACAATTTATTTAAAACATATAACACCGAATAACAAATGCAAAATAGCTCTACTAACCACTGTAGAGATTAAAACAATAAAACCCCACCTCATATTAATGTTGTTGTGCACTAAAATATGAGGATTATGGGATAAGATGTGGCTTAGTGATCTTTAGTGACACAAACAATAAATGTGTAAAGTGGATTGTATTTAAGTTATATGATTGTTTGAGAGAATAAGAGTTTGAGCAATAAATTTGCAAGAGGTTTGATAAGGTATTCATTTCTCTCATTTTCTTGGTCATAAATGACCCCTATTTATAGTTTTTGGGAGAGTGGAGTTCACTCTCCCGGATTCAAGTACAAAGGGCCGAAAGTGGCTCTGCAAAACATTAAATGCTACAAGATTGATGTGACTCGGGTCGGAGGTCGCTGGGAGGTCGTTTGAGGTATTTAAGAGCTCGCGCACCTCGTTGGGACGTCGTCCGAGGCCAATCCGGATTATCAGGGATTTAGCCGTTTATCTATTCATAGCAACTCATCATTACCGTCTTTTACTGACACATCTCTAATTAAGGCCATTCTTAGGTAAGGTCCCAGGGGGTCGCTTTGCTGAAGGGTCCCATCCCCATTAATGCTCAGATACTTGTGTCGATTGACCATGAGAGTGCGGCCGTGTCGCATCATCTGGGTGCTTGGCATGCCTTTTGTTTCCATCCTTTTCTGAGGTGTGTTATACTTGTGCAAAATGTGGTCTGGTCCTCCTCTGTTTTTTTTCGAGTCGGGCCCGCCTCGCGCCTATATGCCCACAACAATAGCCCTTAGCTTCGTCTCCTATGCATGAAAGGGGACGAGGTACCTTTTTTATCCCTCACTTGGGTGTGATGTGCGAGGTCTTGAAACTTTCGGCACGCATGAAAGCGTGTCTTGGAAATTGGGGTGATGATGGCATCTACCCTCATTGTCATCGCTCTAATGAGGATAGGTGATGATGGCTCGTGGGTTCCACGCGCGGGACACGGAAGGTCGTGGGCCGGACCACACCCCCTAAACTCCTCTTATAAATGCACCTTTCTCCTCTCATTTTCTATTTTCCACTCTGCAAACTTTAGAACACTACCTTCGCTCGGATTCTTCCCTCAATTCCGATTCCGGGTCGTTGTTGTGCTCCGTGTCTGGATCTCTATTCTTCTTCCTTTCTTCTTATCCTCAGATTTGGTCAACAATGTCTGCCTCGAATCGGGAGGACTCGGGGAGCGCGGCCGAGAGTTCCGCTCCGAGTGCGACAATTCGATTGACGGTGTACACAGCGAACTGAAACCGGTAGTGGAAGTCTCCTCGGAGACGGTGAGCGGAATTCCCGTGTTGGCTAGAGGTGAGGTCACATCAAGAAACGCCGCCTTTCGGGCGAGGGGACTCCTGGGGAAGGTCTTCGCCCCGCCGCCACGGAAACTCGTGTTTTGGAGATGGTGGGAGAAGGCGAGATGAGCCTAGTTCAGGATCGATTGATCCAAATGAAGTTCGACTTTTGTGCCGGACGAGGTCGCATCCAACATGCCAAATGATGACGATGAGATTGACGACGTTGATCGCAAGCTGCGGATAGAGGAGAGTATGTCTCATCCTCGTGAACTGATCCCCCGACCAACCGGAACTCGTGCAGATAGTATTTTTGCTACGGGTGGGGTAGCTAGCTCTTCGAATCGAGGCCGAGATTTTTCTATGGAAGAACAATTTCAAGTCCCTGCAGACGCCCACTGGTTCCCGGTTATAAGATCGATTATGCCGTCAGTCCCCGATGGGTGTGTGGCGATGAACTATGACACAATGAAATTTGGGCTCGTTTTTCGCTTCACCTATTATTACTTATTTCTTTGTGGTTTTGGGGCCTAGCTCAGGCACAAATCACTCCCAATGGGTGGAGCACCATCTTGGGATCTTATCTCTGTTGACAAGATCCAACCTCGGGCGTTCCCTTCATCAAGGAAATGAATCTTTTTCATCTCATTTGGCGAAGTGGGGTAAAGACCTCGGGTATTACTATGTGAAAGCCCGCCCTCATATGAAAATAGTTGAGGACCTCCCTAGCAAGGTCCAAGATTGGAAAGAAGTGGTGGTTGGTAGGGAACTGGCAGAGTCCCGTTTTTGCCCTAGGAGCCCTCGGATATCGCGAGATTCCTCACGACTATGCGATTCTTAAAAGTAAGCTCTTTTGCTTTTCCCTTTACCATAATACTGATTTAACTTCTTCTCCCTATGCGACTCCCAAGAAATCCAAGGCATCCGAGCTCTCCTTCCCTTCTTGGTCCAATTTGGTTCGGTGTGCTTAATTGATCCGGACGAGAGGTCGTTGATCATCCTCCAACGGTTGAAGTGTCTGGAATTTGTGGGCCTAATTGTTCCACCTCGGTCGTCGCTGGACCCCGACCTTCCCGGTAAGCTTTCCAGGATTTTACTCGTGTTGACTCGACTTCTTTGGTTATTCTTTGGTCGTTTCCTGATCTTCTTCTTGTCTTCAGTTTCCTTCATCGAGCCTATCTGTTTCACATCATCCAAAGTTCTGCAAGCGAGATCACGAGAACTTGAGCAGAGGAGATGGGGCGAAAAAAAAAGGTTTCTCGTGCCTTGGCTCTGTCCGAACAGCGGACAAGCCAAAAGAAGGATAAGCGGTCGGTGGGAACCCTTTGGGACCCCCCTCCGAGGACCAAAGCTATCGCCTTTAACCGAGGGGGGAAAAGGGCTCTTGCCAAAGTGCGAGCAACCGAGGGGAGCTCCCCTAAACAAATCTGGACATCCGTGGACATGGATGTGCTCAGGGACTCCCCGAGTGGGAAGGTGTTGGTATCGGGTTTCGCGGGGACCCCTGATATGATTGTCGAGCTCACATTAATGCCGGGCTCGCGATCCCGGCGACGACTTTCCTTGGGTGGAAACCGGATTTCCGCCAACGGTATACCTCGTTTTACTTATGACTTCATTTCTATATTTTATTTCAAGTGTACCATGTTTATGTCTGGTTGCCTTGCAGATATAAACTGGATGATGGGGTATTTCGGGGGGAGTCGACCAAGAATATCGCGGGTCGCGAGCTCACGCGCCAATGACACCCAACCTTCTTACCTCCTCCCAGCAGATGGCGAAAGACGCCCGAGGTCCTCGGACTCTAGATCTTCACGAGGAAGCTCATACACAACACTTCTTCGAGAATTTGACCTCGGGGATTGCTCACATGTGTCGCTCCGCCTTTTTGAACGGAGTCGGAGCAAAGATGGTCGGGTAAAGATCCAGCCCGTAAAGTCGTCGCGACACTCGTTGATGAAGGTGGACTTGGCCAGGTCCTCGAAAGAGCGGGAGGCTGCTATCACTGCTAAAGGTGCGGCGAGGAGAAGCTAAAAAATGTGGCCCGGGAGCGGGACGAGCTAGAGAAGAAAGTTTCCCAGATGGCGAAGGATCTCGAGCTCCGAGATCAAAAGGTGAAAGAGAGCATGGACAAGTCTGCAGAGGTGGAGGCTCGGTGTCATCGGTTAGAAGCTGAGGTCCATGACTTTCCAACCACTGTGAAATTGGAGCGCCATCATGCCTCCAACCTGGCCTATATCCACTCTTTTTCTAATGTTGTTCGGGCTTGCCATCGAGCCGGTGACCTTGATGGGGCGAAGTCAGCGATGTCCGAGCTGCTCGCCGGATACATGCATAACAACCCTGTTTGGGAGGGGGATGATCTTCCCATCAAAGACCTTGCTGCCTTTGGTGTGGACTTCAGTTTCCTACCCCCAGGTGCTAATCTTTATGATCCCGAGGAGTTGCTCTGGCTGTTGAATGAAGAAATGGATGATGGCCAGGATGGCGATGGTAGGGAGGTTGTTGGTGGTGATGATGGTGGAAATGGTGAAGGGAATCGAGCTAGCTCTGAGATTCCCGAGGTTGAACAAGAAGCGTCGATCAACCCTGTTGAGGGGACCTCGGATGCTCCGCTGAGCTGATTTCCTGGATTGTTTTTCTGCGGCAGTATGCCATTTGCCTTCGGGCGTTCTTATGTAATCGCCCTTCGGGGTTTGTAAGTAGTTTGGTCGCCCTTCGGGGTGTGTAAGTGTTTTGCTGGCAATTGTACTTTGTCGATTTCGGGCATTTATCAAATGAAATTGTTGTTCTTTTTCTTTCTGTTTCTCTTTGAGATCGGTGACTTTGTGTATCTTGTCTTCTCGAGCATCTGGATAAACATTCATAAAGATAATAAATTTATTAATTGATAGTGACTTGACTGTCGACTTAGATAGGATGTGCGATCGAGGTTGACTTAGACGTGGTGCGCGACATATTCTTGGCTTTGTCGACTTAGACTTGGTATACAACCGAGGTCGACTTAGGTTGGGTATGCGACATACTAGCCTTCACATATTCTTGGCTTAGCCGACTTAGACTGGGTATGCGACCGAGGTCGGTTTAGACTGGGTATGCGACATACTAACCTTCACATATTCTTGGCTTAGCCGACTTAGGATCGGTATCGCCGAGGCGAGGCTTTTAGACTGGTATATCGACATACTAATTTTCACATATTCTTGGCTTAGCCGACTTAGATCGGGTATGCGATCGAGGTCGCTTTTAGACGGTACGACATACTAGCCTTCATGTGTTCTTGGCTTAGCCGACTTAGACTGGGTATGCGACCGAGGTCGGCTTAGACTTTTTCATTTGTGAATCTATGTCTGACCGAACTTGTGAGAGGTCGGGAACCAGCCCCCCAAGTTCGTAAGTGTAAAAAGATGGAGCAAGCCTGTGTTATAAGTCATAACTCATAGAGAAATATACAAACGATCTGGATTTTACAACTCATAGTTATGGGTAGAACTTCTTCAGGTAGGTCGCATTCCACGGATACATTGCGGGAATGCCCTTCAAATTCTTCGAGCTGGTAAGCCCCATTCGGCAGACATTTCGAAATCTTCATAGGTCCCTCCCAGGTTGGACCAAAAACTCCTTTTTGGACACCGAGGATTCTTTTCAGAACGAGGTCGCCAACCTTGAATCTTCGAATTTTTGCTTTTGAGTTGTAATATTTCTCCGACTTTTGTTTGTAGTTTGCGTTTCTTAAGTTGGCTTCCAATCTTTTTTCTTCGAGGAGGTCGAGGCTGAGAGATATGGCTTGATCGTTATCCTCTGTGACTACTTGCGATGTCCGGTGGCTTCTAACCACGACCTCGGCCGATATGACTGCCTCCGTCCTGAAAGCCAGAGCAAAAGGCGTTTCGCCCGTTGAATTTTGGAAAGTAGTCCTATACGACCATAGGATACTTGGAAGCTTGAAAGCCCACAACCCCTTTGACTCAATGAGTTGAGTTTTCATGGTGTGTTTGATTATTTTGTTCTGACTTCAACTTTGCCCATTGGATTTGGGGGTGATAGGGGGTGGAGAACAGCTTTGCGATTTTCCACTTCGCGAAATAGACATCAATCTCGAAACCATCGAACTGCTTCCCATTATCTGTGATGATTGCTTGTGGTAAGCCAAAATGGCAAATGATGTTTTTCCAGATGAATCGTATGATTTTCTCCTGGGTGATGGTCGCTAAAGGTTCCGCTTCCGCCCATTTGGTGAAATAGTCTCTGCGACCATCGCAAACTTTGAACTTCCCGGGGCTTTTGGGGAAAGGGTCGAAGTCGATCCCTACCTCGCGAAAGGCCATGGGCTGTAGATCGACGTGAGTTCCTCCGGAGCTCGCTTAATTGTTGGAGCGAAAAACCGCATTCTTTGCGGCACTTCTTTGCATATGCAATCGCATCTTTCCTTAAAGTTACCCCGATAATAGCCTTGCCTTTTCGATCGTCTTGTAGGCGAGACCCGACTTATAAAGTTACTGAGTATGATTTCCACAATCTCTTCGTGGATTTCTTTCGGGATCACTTGGCCCTCTTAGGGGTGACGATTTCTTGAAACTTCACTTATAAAAAGAGTCGCTCTTTTTTAAAAATGATGCGACCTTATCCAGAAAGCCTCGAATCCGACCTCATGTGGCTTGATGTCGGTCATCCGCTTATTGGAAATCACGAAGGTGTCAAGAGTCTTTTTTTAAAAATGATGTTCTTGCGTAAAGCCCCATTATCGATCATGACGCCGATGAACTAGAGCCCCCCATTAAAGCATCGGGCCGAGATCACGAAAGTGGGTCCCGGTTTAGAAACACCACCCCATCTTTGTCCTATCTCGCTGGTATTTCATCATTTGAGCCTTCTCGACTTGGGGCGATGGGTGTTGATCGAAGGTAACTCAAAGCCAAAGATTGTCGAGAGCTCACATCTCGGCCTTATCGGCGTCGGTTAGGCAGGAGGTCATTTGGGAGGAATCCACCAAGGGTCCTCCAAAGAGGGCGCGATCATGATGGATGACCTTTTTCTCCGCATCCATTGGGATCTGCGGACCTTTTTTCCTTGGTCGGGGCTGGTTTTTCTGGCGTGACCATTCCAATCACGGATTTGGTCATTCGGTTTCTTTCTTTGTCTTGGCTTGACAAAGTTCTCTAACTTTCCTTCCTCGTACAATCTCCAGAGCTCCATTTGCAGGTCGCGACAATGTTCGGTGTCATGTCCAATAGAGTTGTGGTAATCGCAAAATTTCCTCTGGTTGAGTCTGGAAGGGTCCTGGTACATCTCTTTGGGTGGTGGGATATCTTCTTGCCTCTCGATCGCTGGAACACCCGAGCTGCATTCATGGTTAGTTTTTCGGGAGTTTCACCTCCAGAGGGTTATCAATTGTCTTGAAAGTTCCCGGGGCTCGATAGCTTGTCGCCCCGGGCCTCCTGTAAGATTTCTCGGGTTTTGGATCGGGCTTTTTAACTTCGACCTTCACCTCGCTTGGTCGCTGCTTGCCCAATCTTGATGCCAGTATCTCAGCATTGGTGATCATAACCCCTGCCCGGTATCGGAAATTGGCGTAGCTCGATGGATAATCCTTGTTCATCATTTTCTAGAGTTTCGTTCCCTTCTTCAACCCATGCACTATTCCTAACACCTTTTCCATTACGCCCGGTGGCTCACCTTCCATAATGAATCTTTGGTCTATTCGATCAATATATGCCGGTCCGACTCCTCCTCGAAGGCCGATAGATGTTTGACAAAATCTTTATTTGTTCCTTTGTTTCTCTTGTCGTGGGTCGACAAAGGCGAAGTGAGTGAGGAACAATTGAGCCATCTGGTGGAAAGACTCTATGGACGTCGGGGAGTGAGCGGGAAAAGGCGGCACTGAGTGGCATCAGGACGTGTATTTGCTCACGTGATTTATCGGGTCGGTGCTACCGTTGTATTGGGTGATGGAGTTGACATTGATCTTGATTTATGCGAGCGAGCATGGTGGGTGATAATGGCGAAATGGGTATTTTTGTGGTGAGGCACTCCTTTGCTTTCGCCGGTTTGCTCTTGGAGGTCCTTGATATTCTGAAGGATGGCAGCCATTTGCGGAGAGTCGTTCTGTCCGGCGACCTCGCCAGGATGACGGCGAGGTGGAGAATTTCTTTCCTGTCGACGGGGTGATGGGATTCGATGACCTCTGCAAGGAAGGGGTTCTTTCCACCCTGCGAGGTGAAGGGCTTCGTTAGAGCCGATCTTTCGCCGACACTCGTTATGCGGGGTCGCCTTGGGCCACCGATCCCAAAAATGATCTCCGGCTTCGGCACCGCTTCATCTTTGGGGGGATGCAGGTTGATCCGCCGAGGTCCGCGACCTCGGTGTGGGCCGTCATTGAAACCCTATGAGAACAAACGCCTGCGGATTGGATTTGGCCCCTCGTTAGGGTTACGTCGATAGATTGGAGTATGTTGGGTTCTGCAGGAGTTGACCTCTTGGCTTTCCTCGCGGCGAGATCCCTCATGGCGAGGCTCCTCGTGGCGAGGTCCTCTGCGATCGATTTCTCTGGTGAGGCTCTCGTGGCGGGATTCCTCCGTGTCTTGGCCCTTGCCCTTGCTTTGGGCCTTCTTTGTTCGAGGGTTATGGCGTGTGGGTCGCCATCCGGGATCTCAGATTTTGACTGCTTTGCCACGTAACTCATGATAAGCTTCATCGATTTCTTTTCTAAAAAGTGCGGATATGTTCTAGCTTTTGAGAAACCCCAGTGGTGGGTCCTCCAGCCTTGCAGTTGCTAATGGCCGGGCCGCTAGCCCCTGCTCCGTCGGAGTGACACGAAATCGAAAAGGCTTTCCTCTTGGTGATGAGAGTTGCTTGAGACATGATTGAGTGATTTTTTGAGAGATTTGGGTGTATGAGATGAGTTTGTATCGAAGATTAAGTGAGAATACTCCAATGAGAAAACACTAAGAACTTAGCTCGATATTTCTTAAAAGAGTACCCTTCTTCTAAAAGCGTCAATTGTTGTGCACTAAAATATGAGGATTATGGGATAAAATGTAGCTTAGTGATCTTTAGTGACACAAACAATAAATGTGTAAAAGTGGATTGTATTTAAGTTATATGATTGTTTGAGAGAATAAGAGTTTTAAAGAATAAATTGACTTTTGCAAGAGGTTTGATAAGGTATTCATTTCTCTCATTTTCTTGGTCATAAATGACCCCTATTTATAGTTTTTGGGAGAGTTGGAGCTCACTTAAGGGATTCAATACAAAGGGGCGAAAGTGGCTCGCAAAATATTAAAATGAAAATAAGATTGATGTGATTTATAGATTAAGATGGAGAGAAAGATTAATATTAATTTTGTTATGGAATGAAGATATTTCGAGAGAATTTAAGAGCTCGAAATATTAGATATTTTGGGATGTTATCCGAGGCCAATCCGGATTATCGGGGATTTAGCCGTTTATCTACTCATAAATATCATCATTACCGTCTTTTTTTTGACACATCTCGATTAAAAGGTGAATTTTATTAGGTAAGGTCCTCGAATCGATTATCTCATTAACGGGTCCCATCCCCATTAATTTATCCGTGATGAAATTTTTGAAAAAGATGAAATTAAGGCGACCATTTTCTTGAGATATGGCGTCAGATGAAAGATATTAGGTGCTTGGCATGCCTTCGATTTTCCATCCTTTTCGCGAGGTGTTATCTTTATGCATAAAATGTGGTGCCC
This sequence comes from Stenogyne calaminthoides, assembly GCA_037126765.1. Classification (NCBI taxonomy): domain Eukaryota; kingdom Viridiplantae; phylum Streptophyta; class Magnoliopsida; order Lamiales; family Lamiaceae; genus Stenogyne; species Stenogyne calaminthoides. The sequence continues at coordinate 371,772 of JBBCBC010000050.1, forward strand.
TCTCTCTTCTTTTTTTCCGTGTCGGGTCCCGACTGTCGTTCCATATGCCCACAACAAATGTCGCGGATGAAAAGGATGCATAAGCCTTAGAGCGTAGATTTAGAGCATATTCTACGCTGTCACCGACATGATGACATCTAACATGAAATTTAAATATACTTAGAAGATAAATTTTTAGATTAAATAACGAACCCTAATTAAATATCTTGCGACTAATTTAATAATACTAAACCCAACGAAATAAATAAAATCCCTAAAATAAATCCCAAAACTCAAAATCTAAGTACTGCATATACATCAAATTAATCCTTAAAACTAACTAACCAATTCTCTTTATTGAAACAAATGAAACTAATCCCATAAACTCTATCAACATAGGCTATATACACAACTTACAAAATTCTGAGTAGTAATTAAAAATATTATAAACAATGAAACCCAAGTTGACGTCTACATATCTTAGCCAATAAAATCATTGTAACCCACCACTTCTATTCCTCATATTTTCGTACATAATTACTCGATAATATATCCAATCTAAACACACTCCCAACAGTCATACATACACCAGCACAATACCTATATATATACATATATAATTTTAGCGAGAGGGTGTGCAATAGAAAATACGTATAACTTGATTGTAAAAGAGAAAAAGAATCTGCTATGTATTACCGATATTTGTCGTGGAAGAACAGCCGTGAAAAGAATTGAACTTTTGTGCTGGATGAGTCCAATATTTTAGGGCAACTCTCATATAAATAGATGTTTCTTCAAGATCAAGCCAAAAAAAAAAAAAAAAAAGGGCTTGGACTTGGGTTTCAGTTTGAGCTTAAATAGATAAGAAATAAAATTTAAAATCTTATTTATTTAGATATATAAAAAGATGGTTTGAACTTAAATGAAAGACAAAGTCTAGTGTGCAAATTTGTATAGATACAAAAATTTTAATTTTCAACCAAATTCTATAATTGATAAATGTAATCTTTAAATTGAGTGGTTAATTGGTTCTGGATATTAAAGGTTTCTTGGGTATCCCGACTAGTTCATGGTTCACCCAGCTCAAATAGGTCATAATTTAGGGTTAATTATTTAGTGTTTAGGGTGTAATTGGTTGATTTAGGGCAATTTTATAGATTTTCATCTATACAAATTTGCACACTAGACCTACTCTAAATGAAATAAGGTCTATAGGATTTAAATATGAAAAGAGCTTTTGAATCATTATCTCAAAATAATAAAAATTATAATAATTTTATAAAAAAAATAAGTTAAATAAATAATTAAAAGATATGTATATAAAGAGGGAAGATGAGTAATTTTTGACTCAAAAATAAATGGGATTAGAGTCATTTAAAGTCACTCATTGACCATATTAATTTGGGGCAAAAATTTATATGCAATATTGCATCTGAAGTGATATGTGGAGGAAATCGATTAGTTTTTTTTTTTTTTTATCGTGAGGGGGATTAGCTAGAGGCAGAGCAACCCATTCATGCGCTTTTAAGATCGCTAACCCAAGATCTTGCGTAGCCTCTCGCTTTCGCTAACTTTGCATCCGATCCTCACTTTGTCAGGCGACGCTACTTTGATCCAAAGACTTCAATTTGGCCCCTGTCTTTGCAATATGCAAGCATTATGGCTGATAATTACAACAATTAGGTCACAGCTCCTCAAGCAGGATTAAATTCTGCGATTTTTCAACTAATTTCAGAGCTTTCGAAAATTGTGTGATGAAATTCGTGGATCCTTCGCACTCTTTTTTCACTGCTTACGTAATTTGTAATTTTGGATCAAGATTTTTTGAAGTGGGCGTTTGTACCGATTTTTTGTTCATGTAGTAACACTCTTTTTGCTCATAGGGTAACACTTTTTTTTGTTCATGTAGTAACACATCAAGTTGTTATGTAAATTTGTAATTTTGGATTTTGAGATTTTTTTTCAGTTTGTTTACGGTTTTGTTTATGCGTTTGTCTTGATTTTTTTTTCATGTAGTAACACTCTTTTCGATGATATTTTTCGCTTTTTATCTTGGTTTTTGTTCATGTAGTAACACTCCCTTTTTGCTTTCATAGGGTAACATTTCTTTTGTTCATGTAGTAACACATCAAGTTGTAATGTAAATCTGTAATTTTGGATTTGAGAATTTCTTTTCCGTTTGTTACGGTTTTGTTTATCGCGTTTTATCTTGGTTTTTTTGTTCATGTAGTAACACTATTTGCTTTCATATAGTAACACTTTTTGTTCATGTAAACACATCAAGTTGTTATGTAATCACGAACCCACCGCCATCGGATCTTCCCGCCCGGGTCCGCCTTGAAAACAACGCTCCCTCTATCCACCCGACCCAAACCCCAAAGAATGGGACCGACGCGAGAAATTTAGGCAACTTTTGCCTTTATTTATATTGTAGAGATATAACACTAATAGGGAACAAAATATATTCATACAATGTTTTTTCTTAATTTGGACGTTTCAAACTTGAAAGATTAAATCAAAACTTCATTTTGTGATAATTGAAAGTTATTGGTTCGAAAAGAAACGTTTAAAAATTAATACTCATGTTAAATTCAGAAAACGTAACAGAAAAGAGATATTTAGTGAAAAATCTTATGGACTACAAATTAATCTCTATCTAAATTGATTAGGAATTTTAATATAATGACAAAATAAAATAAAAACAAAAATATATATGCTTTAAAAAATAAATTGTGGATATTACACATTTTGCCCTCACCACGAAAATAATTGCACGTATTTCTCTCTCTCACTCCATTTGTTCCTCTCTCTCGTCAATATGTTCTTCTGGCGATTCTCGACGCGGCTTGTGGCGATTCTCGACGACGGCGGCGTTGTTCGTAAGTTTGATTCTCGCCGGCGGCTGACGGCGGCGTTTTCGCCAGCGCTTCCCAAGCCGAAGAGTTATTTGGGCCAAGAGTCAAAAAAAAACCCATTAAAAAAGCCCTGCTACGAGGGATTAGGGTTTATAACTGATATATAGCCTCTCCTCTCGGAGGCACAATCAGATACAGAGTAGCGGGAGGGCGAAAAGAGGCGCTCTGCAAACATGGGTATGCTTTCCGATCCCTCATATCTAATATTAATTATGTATTTTTGTGTCGTTTCTTAGTTCGTTGTGATGCTAAAATGGCTGATTTGCAGGTATCTCACGTGATTCGATGCACAAGAGGCGCACCACTGGTGGCAAGCAGAAGGCACAGAGAAAGAAGCGAAAGTCAGTATTTTTAGTTTATATTTTATTTTGATTATAAATTTTGCGGTTTTGATCTTTATTGTTACTCTTTGTGTGTTTGAATGTTGTTTTATACCTAGTTAATTGATTGTTCATATAGGGTATGTGTATATTGTAATCTCTTGGGATTCTGTATGGGGTTTACAGGTTTGATTGTGGGTGGACTGGCAAATATGTCTAATACAGAAACCAACATAAGGTCCGAGCCTTACATTTATTTACTACTTGGGCTTGTTCTTCTTTAAACACTATTTTAATTCATCATAGTAGTGCTACATTTGTTGAATTCTTGATTTGGCAGGATATGGTTCAACTTCCATGAGGAGTTCTTCTTCTTGTTCCTGCTTCCCTCTATTATATTATATCCTTGCACTGTGTGACTATAATTTGAACTGAATGACTTAGTATATTGTTCCCTGATTTTCTGTTGCTTTTGAGGAAATGTTTCCTTAACTCTATGTTTATTCAATCTGGATTCAGTCTGCAACCGGTTAGTCATCTCTATTAATCTTTCCTATGGTTTTGTTTCTGATGTCGGACATAGAATTGGAACAGGGAATGAAAATGCCAGGAGCTTTGTCCTTCCAAAGCTTCATTTAGTGCAATTGAAGGAAATAGTGGAAGAAATTTGCTATTAAATTACTGTGTCTTGCTTATTTAATTTATAGTATTATTTTGTTTGGTATATTTTTTTCTTGCAGTGAAACAATTTATTTGTCATCATCTAGAATTTTATGAAGTTGATATATGAACTCTGATCCTTCTGACCAGTTGTACAAGATTGGCGCTATTTATATTGGTCGACTCATCTATTCTACGATTCTAGTTTGTAGGAATAGAGCTTGAATAGGCCTGATAGTTACTTGATAAATGGGATAGAAGGGAAAGAGTGGAAAAACATACTGGTTTCTTTTTGGTCTAGATTCCAGGGCTAAATTCAGAGAATTCGTGCACAACTCCTGTCAGCTTAAGATGAAACTTAAAAACTTAGAACAAGAACCTCTCTGTCTTCTGACTCTTCTCTTGCTTAGCTAAGGGTTTGCCTGAAAATCAAATAAACCTTACTGTGAGTTGAATAACATTATCTTTATATTGTTCTGTTTAATGACCTCTATTATAAATTTGATTTTGCAGAAACCATTTTTTTCTAACTTTGGAGCCATAGTCACATTTGCAATTTTCGGAACTTTTGTTGCTTCCTTTGTCACTGACTCACTGGCATTTTGGTGTGAGTGTTATTTTTATTAAAATCTTCAGGTTTTTCTTTTTAATGCTACATGCTTCACAATGCAGTTACCTTGGTGGAGTAGCATATCTCATCTACAAACTTCTATTTGTTGAATGACTGATGTTTAGTGATTTACTAATTTTCTCTTTTGTTTGTTCCCTTGTGTTTCCCGCTTTTTGAAGATGGCAATTTCCCTGTACAGGTCAGTCAAATAATAGCTATCCATCATAATGAGTATATTGTTGCCGAATCAGTAACTGACACCTTGAGGCAATCAAGAGTGTTCATAAATTTTCAAATTGCTTTATTTATAGCTAATATATATATATTTTGTGCTATTTCTTATCTTGTGTAACTGGGAGTCCTGACTGCGTTTAATGAGATATACATTTTAATTTTTTAAAATTAGCCTACTTAGTGCGATCTTAAGCATTTCTTATTTGGGAGCTTATATTGTGTAAAACTTAATGTGAGAAGGAGTTTGTAGCTAGGAACATGTATGATAGGTGCCCTTGAGACAAATCATTTTTCATTATGTCATTGGGTGCCCTTGAGCTAGATTTCAAACCTTGAATCTTTAGATTCCCATTTAAAGCTTTTACCTTATGAATTCACAGTCACAGGCCATGTTTCCTCCAGAGTAGGGATTTGGTTGAAAAAGCTATTTATGTTTTGCTTATTAAATTCAAAGTGCTATTTGGTGTTAATGACTAGTTAATTAGTTATATTAACTCTTTCCCTTAGATTGAACCTCCCTGTCTTCTGACTCTTCTCTTGCTTAGATAAGGAAAGAATACAAGAAGCTCGTGTGAAGACGGCTAGGGAAAAGTAAGTAGCATTCTAAGCTGTCTGATTGCAAGCATCACATATGCATTATTACTGATTTTGATTGTGCATTTTACTTTATCCAAGTGATGCAGTTCGTGCTGGGACTCGTTACAATGTTGCTCTCATCAACTCCCTTGTTCTTTATGTTGGGATGCGGGTATAATATTTTATGTTTCAAGCAATTTGTGCTTTTTTATTGGTGTTGCCACATTTCCCTTACTATGCTATATGTGTGTGTGGGTGTTATCCCCTATGTTTGGTTTTGGAATGACATAATTGGATTATTTTGTTTAGGATATTCAGCAGCTGCAAGCACCTCCCCATGCACAATTAATGATGGCTAATATGAATGCATTCTTGGTGAGTGTTGCTTTGGACATTTTCCAGGCACTGATAATGGATCTGGACACAGAAGGCTACTTGTTCTTGAATGCTGTTGCCAACCAATTACGCTATCCCAACAACCACACTTATTACTTCTCTTTCATTATATGTTGTATGTTTGGAGAGGGGCGGACGCATGAATGTAGTCCAGCCAGGGGGTCATTTTTTTTTTTTTTGATAATTATTTTTAATAAAAAATAATTTATAATTAATTAATAGTTTAATACTTTGAATAATAATTAATTGTGATATTTTATTAAATAATTATTCATTCATCACCATGTCAAATTTTTACACTACCAAAAAATTGCGAATTGGCTATAGAATTTTTTTACATAACTACGGAATTTTCCAACATTATAATTTTGTTCTTAAAAAGTGAGCATTGCTAACGAATTTTTAACATTCTAGTAGCAAATTGTCTAGAAAGTGCTTATAGATTTTTAATGGTAAACAAATTACTTACGAGCAAATTGCTTATACATTTGTAATTTTCGTAAACAAACAAATTATATATACAAATAATTTCGTAGGCAATATATATTTATAGTTTGGAGTAATTTGAAATTGTCTACAAATAATTTTACACATTAATTACCTTCTCGTAGACAAATTATTTATAGATAATTTGAGAATTGAAATATCTATGATTAGAAAATTTTATAAACAGGTTGTGGGCAATTCTCACTATTTAATTAAGAAAATATTTTTGTTAAAGATTTTGTAAGCATGTTGAAGAATTTTGTAGTCAAATTTCTATTTTCTTGTAATATTAAATGTATATATGGAATTTTAAAAATTTAAAAAATATATATATAATAGTTCACAAAAAAAATTAAGGTGGGGTTGCCCCTTAGTGCATCCGCCAATGTTGAACGTTTAGATTTGATCATTTGATTAAATAGTATTTTTGTTTCTAGAAATGCAGACTAGCTTTTTGTAGGGATATTAGTTGATAGTCTTGTTCTTAAGGACATCAACTTGTGGTATTTAAATGGAAATCGTTCTTTTGATGGTAAGTTTGTTCATCTGAATCAAACTCCCTAACGTGTTCTTTTGAATCAACTCTCTAGCTTGTTCATAAGAATCAACTTCGTAATGTTAATATGTTAACTTGTTGCTAATCTAATGAAAGATGAATTTTTGAGTTATAATATTGTAGTATAATCATCAAATCAATTTGCTTTTTATTTACAAAATTGCTTCATCTTAATAAAATTTAAATGCCATAAACATAATTCTTGGTAGGATGAATCCTGATTATTACATGGACATGATCACTATTAATACCATAAGTTAGCCCACAATTTTTTTTTTAAAAAAACGAGGCTTTTATGTTTTGGTACAAAGGGTAAAATCGGATATTTCATGGAAATCTCAATTTTATATATATTTATTACTCCATATATGTATAAAATATATTTAATTTAAAATATATGTATAAAAATATATTTAATTTAAATATATTTTAAAAATCACAAAAGTTTTTAATTATGTTTGGGGTACAAGGGGCAAATAAGACATTTCAATGAAATCCTCAATTTTATACATGTTTATTATCCCCTACCAAGTGTCATACTAATTTTATACATATTTATTACCCCTCTACCAAGTGAAATCTTAATTTACGTTGTTGTTATTATATTACGTCGCACTAAAACGACATAATACTAAGAAATCAAAAGTGTTATATTATACCAATCTTCTTTATCTCATACTAATTTTATACCCCCTACGAGTGGAGCCTAATTGTCCATCTTATTTGTTTTATTCTCAAAGTTATTCATTTTATTAGAAATCTAAGTTATTCATTTTATTAGAAATCTATAAAGATGGAAATATGCATATTCATTGATATACAAAAATCCAAGTCCAAGTTTTAGATATGATAGAAATTCCCATCAAATAAATCATATATATCTTTGTCTCCATTCCCAGGCAACGGATGTGATTGATGAAATTTCCATAGTCTTTACAACATATCTAAATAAAATCAAATATATCTTTCATCTTCATTGCAGTGTGACACTACTTCTTAATCAAAGTGAGAAAGCATTCTAACTACTTCTTAATCAGAGTGAGAAAAATTACTTTTTAATCAGAGTAGGGATGAATAAATCAAATAAATCTTTCATTTTCGTTGCAGAGGGTGTGACCCAATTCTAATTGACATCCCTAAATACTTTGTATGAAATTAGATGTGTTATTTGCCTTGGATTAATTATTTAGTGAAATTGTTGATTCTTATTGCCTTAAATTAAATTAGTAATTTATATTATTATTTTAGGGTTTAAAATAATTTGGGAACCTGCAAATTCAAATGAGTCGTTCCATCCGTGCACAATAAGAGTGGGCGGTCCATGAGAGAGTTAATGTTTTTTTTTTGGGGGGGTTCGAAACAACTTCATTTGACTATTTCTGAGTCTTTATATTAATAGAACTCATTGTATTTGGAGAGAAAGGAACTGAGAGATAAGTTTACAATGATTACTGGCTTTATTAAGATACCTAAATTTATTTAAATAAAAATGCAGAAAATCAAATCAACCCCAAAAGAAAAAAAAAACACTCCGAAAAGAAGACTAAAGACTCTATTTGGATGGATGTATTTGGAAATCCATGGATTTTACACACAAGTTATGCTATTTAATGGTTTTACAAATACTTAGATTTAAGAGTTTAGGAAAGAGAGGGGGAATGGGTAGAGATGAGGGGATTTTACAAATGACTAGGTTTTGATGAGGATTTGAAATCCCTCCATTTTAAACTAGACTTTCAAATTTAAGTATTTGTAAATCCATTAAAGAATGATGATTTATGTGTGAAATCCATGAATATCAAATCCATCCATCCAAACGGAGCATAAGAGAAAAGTAAAAACATTCCCAGAATACGATATGTATTTTCCCAACACGCGCGATTAGCATTTAGGAAAATCTAGAGGTGCTAGAGACAATGTTGTCGTTAGTGGCCATCGGCCCATTTTCCAGTTTCCACCACAGACCTCATTTTAAGTGCACATATATCCAAATGATAATGTATTATATGAATTATACACCTAAAACAATCAAGTTTATCATCAGAAAAATACAAATTAGGATAGTAAGTAATTAAGTGGGTACACGTTAATTTGGTCATTTTCACAATCAAAATAAAGTGTACCAATCAAATGTATACTGACTGCAATATGTACAAAATATAAAGTGTAAATTTTGAATCATTGGGGTACAAGATATATATACACAATTTATTCATTCTCTATTTAGTTTTAAAAAATAGCATAAATTGCAAAATTTGTAAAAAGGGGATAGTACATGTTGCAAATTATAATTAACCCTAAAAATTCATATGAGACGACGTATAATGTAACACAAATCAACACTTATTTGTTTTAAAGTGTTAAAGTGTCTTCATCTTTCAAATTATGTCTTGGTTGAAAAATCCGTGTTTTGGATGTAGGCTAGGAAGTTGGATTTGACCCGTCGTTTAGTCTTTTCAAGATGTTAAATTCAAATTGTTTATTTATAGTAATATATGTGAATTTTTTGTCTGCAGTTTTAGTCCCACGTTCTTTTATGATCTTTTTTTTTTTTCCAGAAATATCCAATTTTATTTTTATTTAACAGTTTTTGGTCCCAAGAGAATTATCAAAAAATCAAATTTGGTCCCAAAAATTCATTTGTTTTTTGCCTGTAAATTTTTATGGGACCATTTTTATTAAAAAAAAATAATCATTTTCACGAGGACAAATTCACATGAGATCACTTCTGCAATTTACCCGTCTTTATTCCCTTGTGTTGATCGATGTCATTGCCAACAAATGCAAGAACCTTTGGTTTTACTCTTTACTCGGATCTTTCTACCATGTGACTCTCTAGCCTGCACCTAACACTTTATAAACTTTTTGCCAGTAATTATTAATTAATATCCCAGCAGTTGAGAAACATTATTGGCCCATTAATTTAAACCAAATTTCAAATTATTAGGATAATTTCTGGATAATTATTTGGATACATCTTATTACTTTATTCTTTATAATACACGAGTCTGGCTGATTACCATTAATACTGAGAAGCTTCAAAAGATGACTGGAATATTATTTATTTATTTTCCGCCAATTTTCTAAAATAAGTAGAATCTGAACCTAAATCACCCCCTTTTAATTGAATGCAATTATTTTTGATAAAATCTCATATGAGATGGGGTACAATTTAGCACAAATCACACATATCTCTCTCAAAGTATTAAAACGTCAATACCCAATTTATGTTCCATCTCACTGTGAGACCGTTTTATAAAAGTGTATCTCAATATTTTTTTATTTTAATTTCCTATTATTAATACTATTGTCGCGAGTCGTTTTAATCGGAGAGTATTATGTGGCTAATTTGATAACAACTCGCAAACAAAACATAAAAAATATGCGATAGAATTTTTTTTTACATAAATAAGATGAATTTGTTGACCATTTAATTTTTCATCTAGAAACTATTATTGGGGGCATACCAAGCCGTAGATGTGGTATTATTGCGAAAGCTTTACACATACAATATTTGATACACCTTATGAAGATGAATCATTACTGAGATGAAGATAATTTGGAGAATTTGAAATTGCCTCCATGGTGCTAGGGTTTCTAGTAGGGATAAATGATCACTTTCAATTTTTTTTGTTCCTTTACTCTAAAGCGTGGGTATCAATTTTTTTGGGAGATTTTTTGAACCTTTTTCTTCTTCTTTTTCTTCCTTGTATATAGGACTTTAAGAAATTTAAAAATAATATGCAAAAAATTGGAGACTTGGTCATGCAAGAACTCACGATTTAATCTTTGATTAAATAGTTCTAGAAATGCAGATTAGTCTTTTTGGTTGATCTTGGAACTTACTTGTTTGTAAAGCACTCTTTTGGTCGTCCAAATTAATCTTTCTTTCGGTTGGATGCTTTGTTCAAGCCCTTTAACCATGTCGGTTTATCTTTGGATCATTGTCCTTCGTAAAGTTAATATGTTAACGAGCCCTCGGGATGAAAGATGTCTTGAGATATATTGTAGTATAAGGGCAACTCAACCGCTTTTTATTTACGAGGCTTAGGACAAAATTTAAATCCTCGGGAATCGTAGGATGCGAATGATATTACCGTAATTGATCCTGGGATATCGAGGTTTTTTTGAAAATCTTGACCCTATGGGATATCAAAGGGTAAAGGTATTTCATGAAAATATCTTGACCCTCGGGATATCTAGGTTATAGGTATAAAATAGGACCCTCGGGATATATCGAGGTATAAAAATATTTAATTTCGGGATATTTTAAAATCGAGGCGCGAACATACAAACCCTCGGGATATCGATAAAGGTGGGAACATATTTTGACCCTTGGGATATTATACTAATTTTAACATATTTTGACCCTCGGGATATCCGAGGTCTTGAAAAATCTTAAAACCCTCGGGATATCCGAGGTCTTTTCGGGATTTCCAAAGTATTTTGGCCGCCGAGTCCTCTTATTTGCTCATGGCCTTCATTTTGACTTAGAAAGCTCAGTCGATTCATTTTTTCCCGATCTATAAAGAGAAATATGAATACTTGTCCATTGGGCATGTAATATTTAAATAATACACGTGTCGCTCTTACGTGTTCGATTAAGCCTGAGTTACTATATCGAACACAACAATTATAATAATAATTATTATAATGCTACACACGAAGAAGACGGAATAATCACATCAAAGAATTTAATTTAATCACTGCTGCTCAGAAAGATACATGCAGAAAAGCCAAAGGGAACCCTCATTATCCATCATCCATTATCATACCTCCTCCAAATACTTTGGTTGAGTGGTAACATTGGTATTATAAGTTGCTTCTTTTAGGTTGTCCTCATACATGCCTCTATTCTCACGAATGCTAGATATACTTTCACATGGGTGCATGGGGAATTGAAATGCCTTCACAGGATCGGTTGAGAGTTAATGTTTTTTTTGGGGGGATCCTCATTGTATTTGGAGAGAAAGGAACTTGAGAATTAGGCCCCTCTAATAAATCTTCAAATATTCTCATCTTCAAATATCGCTTGAAAGGTCACAAGCTTGTTTTCAAAACACACTGCACACACCACACACCCACTTCATTTCAACTCCCAATTATGAGCAGAGGATGGATGAAAGCTTTTGACCATTGTCGACTCCATGTATGCGAACCAAGAAACTCTCTTTGGGCCGCCGTCGAAAAGTCGAAAAAGAAGAAGGCGAAGAAGTCTACCTAAGTCTGCATTCATTCTCTGTTAAGTATATTGGGGCTGGAGCGGAGCCAAAGCCATATGATCGATCCAAATAACCTACCAAACTCCCACATTAAGTACCGGTATGACAACTGAAAAGAGGTCAAAGACCATACGGAGATTGAACACACTGAAGTGTGCGGTGGGCCTGGACATTGGTGCCATGACTGTGGAAATTTTCTCACACTGGACTTAACCGCACACATTTGTGTCGGCCCTGTTGAGGATCTGATATTCAAGTGGAGAGAGGCGAACGTTGCGGAGGAAGCTGCAAAATCAACCAGTATCGTTTCAATGCTTATATTTTTTTAAAATGTATCATATTATGATTGTTGAATTTTTTCTCTTTTTATTTTTTTTAGGGCCTAAAATCAAGTGATAATATGCATGGTGGATTGTATGGCAGGTATGCAATTTTCTTCTTCTATTTCAATTTGTAACAGTATCTTTTTCTCTTAAATTTTTATTGTTGTGTGTGATATTCATTTATTCAATTAAATTATAACCTACTTGTACGAGTCCTCCATCATCATTAGAATGTAGGTAGCGCCACAGTTACCACAAGGGTATATCTGCATGTGGCCAAGAAATTAAAACAACATTAATTTTAATTCATGATCGCTTATATCACTACAAGAAAAAAGGTCTAATACTACATTAATTTTAATACACTATAAAAGAAATGTATTAAAAAATAGTCTAATAATACACTAAATTTACATGACCTAAAACTACACTATAGTATGAGTTATTAATACGCTATTAACAAAGTATCGTAATACAGTATTATTAGGACGTTTCTACTATTGTATTATTAGCCTTATTTAGAATTTAATAATTTTAAACTATTAATATAATTTATTTTAACTCTCTAAAAAGTAAAAACCAAAATGAGAGTAAGCGGGGGATCAAAAACTCAAATAATCCGCACTCGAATAAAGAAGGGAAAACAGAGCGTGGCCACGACTGGAAAATGAATGCCCGTTCCTCTATTTTCATGAAATTGACTCGTTCTTCTTCAATTTGGCGCATTGAATTGGCGATTTTAAAAAATATATAAGCATTGAAACGATACCGGTTGCTTTTGCAGCTTCCTCCGCAGCGTTCACCTCTCTCTCCACTTGAATATCAGATCCTCAACAGGGCCGACACAAATGTGTGAGTTAAGTCCGGTGTGAGAAAATTTCCAATGCCCAGGCCCACCGCACACACACTTCAGCGTGTTCAATCTCCGTATGGTCTTTGACCGCTTTTCGGCTGTCATACCGGTACTTAATGTGGGAGTTTCGTAGGTTATTTGGATCGATCATATGGCTTTGGCTCCGCTCCAACCCCAATATACTTAACAGAGAATGAATGCGCGACGTGGCGGACAATTTTATCGACCTTCTTTCTGAGATTTTTTAAAGTGGTGAGAGGCCACGAGAGCGATTCTTGGCTCGGCAAGATCATTAGTTGGAGTCGACAATCATATATGAGCTTTCTTGATCCTCTGCTCATGATTGGTTAGTTAAAATGAAGTGGTGTGTGCAGTGTGTTTTGAAAACAAGTTTGTGATCACCTTCAAGCGATATTTGAAGATTTAATTGAGAATTCCTGAAGCCGGAGCGGATCCCCATGCAGGTACCCATGACCCATGTGAAGGTGTTTCTATATTAAGCATTCGTGAGAAGAGATATTTAATATGCAGTATGACGGACCTACCTTGGAAAGAAAGGGGGTCATTGGGCCCCTATTGACCTTATTTTGAATTTAATTTTTATATATATATACTTATAATTAAGACACAAGGAGTTGAGCATGAAAGAAGGGATCTCATAGTCCTCCGAATCATAAATTGTGTATTAACGCTCTAATATTTTGGAAGAATGAGTATTATTTGTGTTATAGATTATACCCTATATCATGTATAAAACTATCTCATACTTAATGTGATCACCTTTAAACAAAGTATTATGTGCATCATGTTCACTGTACACCACTATTACTAATCCTTGTAAAAATCAACACTCTATAAATAAAATGTTGATTTTTAGGTGAGAAAGGGGTAACAAAATAGAGAAAGAATATGTATAATTCACATTTTCAATATACATATAAATGTATTCGACTCTGTTAATATAAAGATGTTTAGTCAAATAATTTTATGAAAATATATAAAAATTTAAAGTGCATTTTACACTATGTGAGGTAAAATTTCGGGTCCGAGGTATGCATGAGGACAACCTAAAAGAAGCAACTTATAATACCAATGTTACCACTCAATCAAAGTATTTGGAGGAGGTATGATAATGGATGATGGATAATGAAGGTTATTAAAGGTGATGTCCCTTTGGCTTTTCTGCATGTGTCTTCCTGAGCAGCAGGGACTAAATTAAATTTTTTAATGTGACTATTCCGTCTTCTTCGTTATTAAAGGTGACGTCCCTTTTCTGAGCAGCAGGGATTAAATTAAATTATTTCATCTGACTATTCCGTCTTCTTCGTGGGTAGCGTTATAATAAATAATAATTATAATATTAATAATAGGAAATTAAAATAAAAAAAAATTGAGATACACTTGTATGAGACAGTCTCACGGTGAGACGAGACATAAATTGGGTATTGACGCTTTAATACATTGAGAGGGATGGGCGTGATTTGTGCTAAATTGTACCCCGTCTCATATGAGATTTTATAAAAAATAATTGCATTCAATTAAAAGGGGGTGATTTAGGTTCAGATTTTACTTATTTTAAAAAATTGGTGGAAAATAAATAATATTCCAATCATCTTTTGAAGCTCTTCAGTATATATATATATATATATATATATATCATATTGATCAGAAATAAATCGTACGTGGGTATATATTTATTTGTTCAATTGTGTTTTGTTCAATGCTGAAAGAAAGCATCATTATGGAGTATATATTTGTCATAATAATTATATATGTTAAACATGTTGCATTTTATGCTTAGATTGTAGTATGATGTTTTATTTTTTTTTGAGCAAGCAACTCATGAAGCTGTAAAGTGGAGGTAGCATTTAATTAATTTGCACATTTTATCCAGGTCATACTCTTGGCCCAAAAAAAATCAGAAATTGACATTTTACATACATATAAGTCTATTCTAAAGACTTTAAAAGTCTATTTTCTTCTTTTTTATGCTTAATTAACACCTACTTTATTTATGCATATAATTAGCTGTTTTCTTCATCTTCCAGGACCTAAAGTTGTCTTTTTCTTCCTTTTCTTTTTATGCTTAATTAACAGCACTTTTTTTTGTTTTATTTATACATATTATAATTAAAAAGTTTCTTCTTCTTCTTCTTTTCTTTTTTTCTTTTTTTCCAGGGCCTAAAGTTGAAGACTGATTTTCAAGAGAATGTGACTGACTGGGTTGCTATTTCCTTTTTTATTTTATTTCAATTTGTCAAGAACATCTTATTTTACTGGTTTGTTGTTGAAAATCGTTGTGTGATGTTATTGGTAAGAATTTAGACTGTTTCCTTATTTGCAACCAGTACAGTATTATTATTATTAGTGATGAATTTGCAGCCAGTACTATTTCCTTGTTTTTGTTGTTTAAAATTTCTATTTATTTGGAATTGGTCTGTATTATCAACTGGGCTTGTTCAATTTGCACGCATCATATGAGATCGTTTAAAATACTTTTGCATGCACACATCACACACCTTGCTTCAAATATCAAATATCGATGGTTATATATCTCCATAGAAAATTATCACACGTGTTTACTCCACTACTTTTTTTCCTTTATTTTACAATCTTCCCCTCTTCATATATATGTAACATTTAGCTAGCCATTTAATCCAATTTCAGTGATGGTATGTCACATGTAACATTTAGTTTTATAATTGTTATTAATTTCTTTTTAGTACTTGTTTAAAACTAATTATATTTTCTCCCTTTTGAAATATTGTATGGTTTCTCAAATTCTCATATCCATATCACTTTTTAATTCAAGCCACCAAAATTGTGACAATAATTAGCTATGCTAAAGTATTCATATATACAAGTATTTCTCCTTTTTGAAATGTATGGTTTCTCAACTTCTCATATATCACTTTTTTATTGAAAGATCTAAGCCAATGCGTTCATATCATTTAATTAACAACACGACGTATACTACTTTTTAAAATTCTCTATATTAACTCTCGTGTTCAAAGTATCACTATTTTTTTCTTTTTTTTGGGTGCATTGAGATTAGATGGCAAATTGTATTATATATTTTGTGAGCTTCGACTTACGTGAACCCTGCTCTTCAAAGTATAATTGTTTAGCATACGAAGTGTCATTTTTGGTGACTTTGAGAAGAACATCACATAAATTAAATTAAGCATATATATCGATATTTTATATGCGAAACAGTGACACTTTCACATATTAAACTGAAGAGTTCGTCTAGTAATTAATGGGAGACACTACAAAATGCATTTGGTTTTAACGACGATTTTTAGTGACGGTTTGTAAAACCATCGTTAATGGCAACGATTTTGTCGACGGATTTGGTCAGACGGTCAAAGTCATCGATTTAGCAATGGTTTAGTGACGGTTTTTAAAACCGTTGCCGAGAGCTTACAGTTCAAATGATGGTTCTTTTCGAATCAAAGTTGGGTCGGGTTGAATCGGGTCACTTAGCTACGGTTTATCAACGATTTAAAACCGTCGCAAAAATGACATATCTGAGGACACCTGGCGTCTCAAGACTTGGCCCACCACACCTGTATGCGATTAGCGACGGTGTTTCGAATTTATCGACAGTTTTACCGTCGCTATTAACGACGGTTTTTAAAAACCATCACTAAATCTGATTATATAAACAATCCCACAACATTCTTTCGGCATTTTTTTTGCAAATTCAGAGAGTCGCCCCGGCCACAGACGTCGTTTCGTTGTTGCCGTCGTGAACATTCCGCCAATTAAACGATAATCGTACCGTCGCACTCTTCAATTTGACGGTAATTTTCTTACTTTTTACCGTTCGTTTTCAAATTGTTATATATATATATTTATATATTATTTAAACATATATATATATATATTAATATATATTTTCGAAATTATAATAATATATATATATATTTCAAAATTATAATAATATATATATATATATATATTTCAAAATTATATATTAATAATATCTATATATATTGTTAGAAATTGTTAGAAATTAGACTAGTTCCGCTCAAAAATTGTTAGAATTGTTAGATTGTTGATTGAATAGGATGAGTTTAGAATTGTTAGAAATATATTAATAATTCCGCTCAAAATTGTTAGAAATTAGACTAGTTAAATATTATAATTATTAGAATTGTTAGATTGTTGGTTGAATAGGATGGGTTTAAAATAATACAAATTTAAACTCATTTAAATTATTTGTAAATATTACTTGTATATATGTGTTAAATTAGTTTTATAGTATTACTTGTATATGCATGTTAAATTAGTTTTATAGTATTACTTGTATATTCATGTTTAATTAGTTTAGCTAGTCTAGTTAGAAATTAGACTAGTTAGATATTATAATTGTTAGAGTTGTTAGATTGTTGGTTGAATAGGATGGGTTTAAAATAATACAGTCGAAATTCTGTCGAAATTTATGCGCGATTTTAATTAATTGTTTTAATTAATTAATTAATAGTTTTAATTATGTAATTTATGTCAAATGACATTCATATTTTTTTTATATAATGCAGATGAGTAGTACACGTGCTAGTGATATGGTGGGCAAGAAAGAACGACACCGGGCCCGAGGTAAGCTGCAGAATGGGTGGGTCGAGGCGGGTAGTGTTCCTCGAGCACTAGGAGGAAGAGGATCCTTCGACCGACGGTGAACTCAAGACCCCCGTCCCTCACGTCCAGATCGCAGAACCCGCCACCCGACAGAGGGGCATCTCCGTGAGGGTCGAGCTCGAGGTTGTCCTACTGTTCATCGTGGCTCGGCACCCAATTCTCGTTTGGCGATCGACTTGAGAGCGGGAAAGTGAGTTATAATTTACTTTTATTTATTAATTTGTTTAGTTATACAGTTAATTATTTAATTATACTTATTAATTTTTTATATTGTTGTTTCAGCATCATACTCGGTCACGAGGTTGCCGCTATAGCCAACAGCTCCATCTTGCGAGTTGGAATTGCCATGGGGGCCCACAACTGGATTGGCGTGCCTGAATCCCACCGACAACTCTACTTCGACGAGTTTAGGGTATGTACAATAATTATTTACTAAAATTATTCATAATTATTTATTTTAATTTAATACAATAAAGTTTGTGTTAATGAAATTCAGAAACAGACGAAGTGGGGAGAGGATATGACCCCAGCCGATTTTTATGGTCCGTTCAAAAAGCTTGCCCAAGTCCTGTACAAAGACTTGCTGTATAGGTGGCACACCGCGTGGAAGGATGAAGGGCTGGATATGACGGACGACATGGATCCTGGCGTCTGGGGGTCGATTGTGGCTGTGTGGAGCGATCCCGCTTTATCGGGAGATGTCTTGGGAAGAATTTCGTAAAATCGCATGAGCCAAAGACGGAGGGATAGGGGTGTCAAGCAGTATAAGGCGGATCCCGTCGATTCGAGCACCAAATGGCGGAAGTAAGTAATTAAAATATATTAATATTTAATTCTATAAGTTCATAATTAATTTTAATATGTGTATTCGTTGACAGGAATTACGGCTCGGACGCCCTCTGAACGCTCTGGAGACATTGACACTTGGTCACCCCTACGAAGAGGAGACAAGGACCTCCACCTACCACCGCAGAACACCCACGTGCACATAAGTAATTTAATTATAATATCAGATTTCGTGAATTACTAACCCCTTTCATGCATGTTGCTTGTCTCATGTATATAATATTTTTTTAATAGAGAACCGTGCGAGAAAGGGTCCAAGCAGCCACCCAGGCCCAAGCCGCCGCCTCAGGTGATGATAATCCACCACCTCCTCCGATTAATTTGAATCAAATCTATGTGGAGGAGGCCGGGGTCACTAGACAGCGGATCCTTGGGTTCGGTAGGTTGTCTCCCATCATAATCACGGAGACGCAACCTTACTCGTCTCAGACCTGCATTTCAAAGATCATCGCGCATCCGCTCAGATCATTTAACTGCTCAACCGCTCGCGGGCCGAGATCAGAGAAGAAAATCAACGGAAGTGGCAGTGACTTGCATCCGCTCTGGCCGTTCAAATGGGTTACTCACCGGATTATTTGCTCCACACCATTAATTTCGAGGACGATGGCGGTCGTGGTGGTGGCAGCGGTGGCCTTGTGATTGGCGGTGGTCGTGGTGGGCGGGTGGCGTGGCAATGCGGTGGTCATGATGGCGGCGGATTGTGGTAAATGGCGATAGCGGTGGCGGTGGTGGTCGTCTTTGGTGGTGGTGGCGATGGCGGGGTCGGGTCGAAACGCCGGTGGCGGTGGTGGTGGCTTGGATGATATTGGTAACTTCAACCCTGATAATTTATTTTTTCATACTAATTTGGGTGAAGATGAGGATAATTATTATCCGAATCGGTGATTGGAGAGGATAAATGAACAATTTACTCGCTTTTTATTTTTTTTTGTATTTTGTTTTCATCGATTTTTTTTTTTTTTAATTTTTATTGTGAATTATGTTTGCCTAATGTTTATATCGTTTATTTTTTTTTCTATTGTTTATTTTTAAAGAAAATTACGTCTTGTTTAGATAGAAAAGTATTACTTGATTAAATAGAAAAGTATAACTTGTTAAATAGAAAAGTATTACTTGTTAAATAGAAAAGTATAACTTGTTTAATAGAAAAGTATTACTTGTTAAATGGAAAAGTATAACTTGATTAAATAGAAAAGTATAACTTGTTTAAATAGAAAAGTATTACTTGATTAAATAAAAAAGTATTACTTGATTAAATAGAAAAGTATAACTTGTTTAATAGAAAAGTATTACTTGATTAAATAGAAAAGTATAACTTGTTAAATAGAAAAGTATAACTTATTAAATAGAAAAGTATAACTTGTTAAATAGAAAAGTATAACTTGTTTAAATAGAAAAGTATAACTTGTTTAATAGAAAAGTATAACTTGTTAAATAGAAAAGTATAACTTGTTTAATAGAAAAGTATTACTTGATTAAATAGAAAAGTATAACTTGTTAAATAGAAAAGTATTACTTGATTAAATAGAAAAATATAACTTGTTAAAGAGAAGAGTATAACTTGATTAAATAGAAAAGTATAACTTGTTAAATAGAAAAGTATAACTTGTTAAATAGAAAAGTATAACTTGTTTAATAGAAAAGTATTACTTGTTAAATAGAAAAGTATAACTTGTTAAATAGAAAAGTATTACTTGATTAAATAGAAAAGTATAACTTGTTAAATAGAAAAGTATAACTTGTTAAATAGAAAAGTATAACTTGTTAAATAGAAAAGTATAACTTGTTTAAATAGAAAAGTATAACTTGTTTAATAGAAAAGTATAACTTGTTAAATAGAAAAGTATAACTTGTTTAATAGAAAAATATTACATGATTAAATAGAAAAGTATAACTTGTTGAATAGAAAAGTATTACTTGATTAAATAGAAAAATATAACTTGTTAAAGAGAAAAGTATAACTTGTTAAATATAAAAGTATTACTTGTTTAATAGAAAAGTATAACTTGTTCAATAGAAAAGTATAACTTGTTAAATAGAAAAGTATAACTTGTTAAATAGAAAAGTATTACTTGTTTAATAGAAAAGTATTACTTGATTAAATAGAAAAGTATT
Organism: Stenogyne calaminthoides; assembly: GCA_037126765.1. Taxonomy (NCBI): domain Eukaryota; kingdom Viridiplantae; phylum Streptophyta; class Magnoliopsida; order Lamiales; family Lamiaceae; genus Stenogyne; species Stenogyne calaminthoides. The sequence continues at coordinate 392,504 of JBBCBC010000050.1, forward strand.
ACTTGTTAAATAGAAAAGTATTACTTGTTTAATAGAAAAGTATAACTTGTTAAATAGAAAAGTATTACTTGATTAAATAGAAAAGTATAACTTGTTAAATAGAAAAGTATTACTTGATTAAATAGAAAAGTATTACTTGATTAAATAGAAAAGTATAACTTGTTAAATAGAAAAGTATAACTTGTTTAATAGAAAAGTATTACTTGATTAAATAGAAAAGTATTACTTGTTAAATAGAAAAGTATTACTTGTTTAATAGAAAAGTATAACTTGTTAAATAGAAAAGTATTACTTGATTAAATAGAAACGTATTACTTGTTAAATAGAAAAGTATTACTTGTTAAATAGAAAAGTATTACTTGATTAAATAGAAAAGTATAACTTGTTAAATAGAAAAGTATTACTTGATTAAATAGAAAAGTATAACTTGTTAAATAGAAAAGTATAACTTGTTTAATAGAAAAGTATTACTTGATTAAATAGAAAAGTATTACTTGATTAAATAGAAAAGTATTACTTGATTAAATAGAAAAGTATAACTTGATTTAATAGAAAAGTATAACTTGTTAAATAGAAAAGTATAACTTTTTAAATAGAAAAATATAACTTGATTAAATAGAAAAGTATAACTTGTTAAATAGAAAAGTATTACTTGTTAAATAGAAAAGTATTACTTGATTAAATAGAAAAGTATAACTTGTTAAATAGAAAAATATAACTTGTTAAATAGAAAAGTATAACTTGTTTAAATAGAAAAGTATAACTTGTTAAATAGAAAAGTATAACTTGTAAAAAAAAACGAATTCTAGGACATATATAATTAATTTCATTAAATAAACGCAAGAAAACAAGTGCCCGAGCGGAATTCATCCTTGCTCAGGCGCCCAAGGTCCCGTGTTCGGTCCCCCATGAGAGCGAATAGTTGCCTCATTTAATTGGGAGGCTTGATGCTTATATATGGGTTGTTTGGTGGTTAGGTTCAGGATGGTCTGTGGCTCGGGTGGTTCGGTGGCCGCTCGGGTTCGAACCATAGCTAGCCCTTTTTTTTCTCGAAAATTCATGATTTATAAACGGTATTAGCGACGACAATGGTGGTCGCTAATAGCGACGACAATTTTGCCGTCGCTATTTCGTAACTATTTTTCGACGGTGATAGCGACGAATATTTATGGTCGCTAATAGAGCGACGTTTGCCTACCGTCGTTGATTGTCGACGTCTTTAGCGACGGTTTGACGACGGTTTTTCCGACTGGGTGGGACGTAAAACCGTCGCCAAAACCGTCGCTACACGTAGAGACGGTTATGTCGTTGTAAATTACTTAGCGGCGGTTTCATTAATAACCCGTCGCTAAAGTCTAGCGACCCTCGTTTCCCGACGGTCATTAAACTGTATTTAAAACCGTCGCTTCACGATGCAGAGCGATTTTAAATAACTATCGCTAAAACCGTCGTAAAACACCGTCTTTTTTGTAGTGAGACTTGCTCATTAATAATCTTTTTTTCTTTTTCTTTTTTGAGTCGTTAACATTTGTATTGCTTTAGTAATTAGATGTGTTATTTGCCTTGGATTAATTATTTAGTGAAATTGTTGATTCTAAAATATATATATATATATTGCCTTAAATTAAATTAGTAATTTATATTATTATTTTAAGGCCGAAAATAATTTGGGAACCTGCAGATTCAAATGGGTCGTTCAATCCATGCACAATAAGATTGGGCGGCCCATGAGAGAGACTTAATGGGTTATATCGTTTTAGGGCACCGTTTCTTGTTTTCCAAGAAAGAAACTCATTAAAACCCTAAGCCTCAAAACAGGTAGCTTCCGAAGTAAAATAATAAGTATTCATTAAAAAAGAGAAAATGGCTATGTCGTCTTTGATTCGTAAAATTTCGATTGCTCCAAGAGTCGTTTTTCCACTTGCTATCAAATTGTCACACCATGCCGCCACCGTTAATTCGAATCCCAAATTTGAAATCAAATCGGCGTGGGATTCCTTCATAGACGAATCGGTATTGGATTCCTACATGGGCGTAAAGGTTCGCAATTTATTTTGTTTTTAATAATTTAGCTACATTAATTATTAATTAATATTAATGATTTCCTTAATCAATTTAGTTTCCTGAAGCCCCATCCGGTTTTCCATTCAAAATCGAAGATATTCCCGGTGAAGACATAATTAAATTGAGGAGAGAGTTGGGCGGAGAGAAGATTACGGTGGAGGCCTATCATCCATACCGATAAGGAATCCAATTATACGTATACAGAGATTAATCTAAATTTAAAAGTCTCTAAATCAAATGGAAGGTTTTTGGATGTGCGTTTCACTGCAGATGAAGATTCTATTGATACCGATTGTGTTGCATTTGAAGACCAATCCAATCCTACTCTAAAACAAGAGTACGTACATTTCACTACCTATTATATTTATATATTAACAATATATCCATCCATCTTAATTTTGTTAACAATTAATTATATAAATTATTTCTTATTGTATATTCTATTAGGAGTATTTGTATATAGCTAGTTAGCTACTTGTTGTATCTTTTGTACATCCCACATTGGATTATCTCTTTAATGTATTTCTTGTATATTTGTACAAATACTTCTTCAATGTATAAATAATATATCTTCTCATACTTTCTCTTCGTGCTAACCAGAGCCATTATAGGCAAACACCAATATAATATTTTTTTGTTTTATCACAATCCAAATCCGTCGCAAATCTCCACAAATCTCCTAATTTTTTTTACTTGGTCAATCACGACCAAATATTAATTTCCCACCATCAATATTATTTCCTAGGCAAATTCTCCCGTACACCACATGCACCAATAAAATTTGTGTAATTTAATTTTAAAAGTTTTTTTTTTAATTTTTTTTAGTTTTAACTTTTTTTTTCTTTTTTCAATTTCGGTTTTCTTTTAACTTTAATTTCAGTTTTAGATGGTTTTTTTAATACTTGAACCGACCTGAAACTCGGCCCTCGGCCCAAGTTGTTCATGGTTCATCCTGTTCAAATATGATTTAGGGTTCATTATTTAGGAATTAGGGTTTAGAGTGCACTATTTTTTATTGGTGCGTGGAAAGTGAATGTATTTCCTATCCCCTGCCAATCACGTCCCCAATTCCCGATTTGCTGCTAAACATTAGAAAGTGCAATAAATTAATTATTGCCTTTCTCTCTCAAGATTTGGTCCACGATCATATCTTCTCCTGTCAATTTGCGAGAATTAGTCATCACGATCCATATTTCTCGCCTTCCTCAATACTGCAAGAATTGATTGTCAATTTTCAATTCTCGTCTTCTGCTCCACGTCATCACTCTGCTCTACTGTGCTGATCACTAATCCACCATGACAGACCCAAACAGCCCCACTGTCATCAATGCTACCGGCGTTCTTAATGCCACCAAGACGTCGGATGGTACCCCTCCACTCATTGCTTTTAACACCTCTGCTCAAATGCCTCTTAAATTGAACTCCTCCAATTATTCTGCTTGGAGTTTTCAATTGATGGATCATGCCGGTGAAGGCGATCCGTCACCCAGGATCGATATTGGATGCCAAACGAATACGTAACAAAATAAAACCTAAATGCATCTAAAGCAAAAGGTCAGATTTTGTTACCCTTGAAGATCGAGGTATTGATTCCACTGCAGATCTTCTAATCTGTTTCCCAACCTCGTTCGAATGCCGGGTGGACAGCAGTCTGTCGAACTTGGAGAAAAGCCTGCAGTTTTGCCTCCCAAAACCTTAGTTCGCTGGCTGCTACGTTTTGTGGTCTGATTTCGTGTGCCTTAGGGTTCTGGACGAAAACAAGGCCCTTTTTATATACTCCATAGGTTTTCGTGGGCCAGACTAGGGATCCACTAGAAGGTATAGGGTTTGGACTTCTTACGGACCCAAATATTCTTATGTTCAGCCCAGAACATCAATTTGGCCAGAGAACATTAATTCATCCCACTAGAGAACTAATGTTGCACTCCCGTCCTATCCCGAACCGAATCAGGACTTCTATTAGACTTTATAATTCCCCGTGTTGAAGATATCGCACGTCCATTAATTATTAAAGCTTCTGACTGCTTTAATTAATTAATATCTATTATTCCTTGAGTAGTACCACTCAACCTTGTTGTCGTACGAATTAAATCCACCTGCAGGATTTAATACGACAATCCTTTATGAGTTTCCTCAAGGGGACGTCATCATCTTGGATGTCCAGGACACGGTGCCCCAATGACAATAAATAGATATCATGCGAGCGATGTCACTACCCAAAATACGAAGTGTGAGTGATCTACCAAGATTCTCACCTATAGTAAATAAAAACTGGAAAGTATGATATTATCTGAAATATTATTTGAATTAATATAGGATTAATTCATGCTAGTAATAATTATCAGAATTAAATTTGTATTTAAATATTTATCCTGAATAGATCCGTGCAACTTATTCCCCAACAACTGGTATCAGAGCCTCGGTTTCGGGCTCTGAATTTTAAATTGTAATTTAATTCGTTTTCATTAAATTTGAAATTGGATAGTAGAATTGCTAGATCTTTTTTGCAGGTATCCAATTGTCATGGAATTTAATGTGTTTATTTATGCATGCATATAAATTGTGGTTTTTAATTCGATTCGTTCGAATTCGTTTTGCCTCGTGAGAAAATCCACGAGTAGATTAAGATTTGTTTGATTTGATCCATGTAATAGACTAGTCTTGATCTAGGTTTATTTATTTTTTGTAAATAAATTGTAACCGGATCTAAACGGAGCGCGAGACGAAGAATTAAAGGATAGATCCGTAATCAGCCAGACGACGACGCCAGATCGCTAAAACGCTGGGAACCTAGTCGCGCGACGACGACGACGCCGAAGCAAGACGGGCGCGATGCAATGGGCGCACTGGGGACTATGCTTGGGCGTACCGAGGCGACGGACGGGGCGGTGGCGAAGCGATGTGGGACGAGGGCGACGCCGAGATCCGCGGCGAGGCGTAAGGGCAGCGTCGCGACGGACGGATCTGGCGGATAGCGCGTCGCCGCCGCTTTCGCCGAGAAGCGTCTTGAGCCGAGGCGGTGGCGAACTCGCCAAGACGTCTTTGAAGTTGCCGATCCGACTTCGGTCAAGTGGCACGGATCGGAGTGCATCCCGGCCGCGAAGCTACTTATCGTGGCGCTTTGAGATCGAAGTTCTTTTCGAGACGATCGAGTGGGAGAAATTCAAGACGACATTTCTTCAAAATCAAGCCAAGAAAAATCAAACCATGACAATTGGATAATTTGTGTCCAATATGTTTATTTTTCCGCTTTGCTTGATTTATTATTGTGTTTTCTTGTGCTTTATTTAATTTGTTTAAATGTGTTTGCATGAGAGTTGCCCAATGAAAAATCTCACCATAAAAAATTACTAAGTATGTTTAAATAATTAATTGATAATTTTATTCCGGATAATAAAATTAATTAATTTTGACCTCCATGATTTATTTATTTGTGAATTCTTTTGGAGAAATTCCCCCACGGGACGGTCAAAAGTTAGCTTTCACATGAATGAATTCCAAATGGATGATTGTGGATTATTACTAGTGACGACGATGACCCTCCCCACGAGGCTCGTTCAAAGCGAAATAATGATTCTGTATTTAATCAAAGTTATTACTTCGGTATAAAATTGATATGCATATACTTCCCCGAAGTCCCTGTCAATTTTATATTGGTCAAGTGGGAGCCAACTATTAATCTGGATATTAAAGGTTTAATAAGCGTTTCTTGTTTGTAACTTTGTTTTGAATGTGTTTAAATAATGACCCACCCCACGTGGCTTATTTAAACTGTTTTGAGATGTTGGCTGATGCATGTTCATATTTTTTTGAGATTTTAATATGATACATGCGATCGAATTTTGTGATATATTTGTGCTTATGCATATTATTATTTATTTAAGTTCATCATGTCGCAACCTTTTAATCCACTGTTCAATATACTTAAAGACAATTTGCTTACTGGTGAAAACTTCGTTGATTGAAATCGTAAACTTACTATTGTCCTCACTGCACAAAGCCATAACTGGGTTCTCACTACACCTAAACCAGAAAAGCCAAAAGATGAGTCAACTAAAAGCGGTTAAGAAAAGTAGTATCCGACCGGGGGCGTTCAACGAAATGACAAAGTGTACCATCTTGGCTTATATGTCAGATGTGTTGCAACACCAACACAAGAACGTTGAGACCGCTGCAGACATCATGACTAGTCTTAAAGCGATGTTTCAACATCAGAACCGTGTGGCTCGTCATATCACCATGAGGGACTTGCTCTCTATGAAAATGGTGGAGGGAACGCCCGTCGTGAAGCGGAGCACGTTCTCGGATGATGGCTCACCTTAACAAACTTTAGGTACTTGGCGCAACCGAATCGACGCCGAGACCCAAATCGATTTAGGTGCTCCACTTCTCTGCGAAAAAAGTTTTTTGAACAATTCATTTGAACTACCGGATGAATAATCGAAGTTCTCGATGCGATCTATTGCAAAGTTTTAGTCTCGGCAGAGGCGATATTGGGGGCAAAAGAGCCAAGCCTTGGTGGCAAATGGACCCTCTTCTTCTCTAGGCCAAGGGGTGGTAAGAACAAGAAAAAGGACAAAAAGCCACAAGCAAGTGAACTCAAGTGTTGCCAATGGCAAAGAAACGGTGAAGAAGGGTGGAGCAGTGAGCAAGCCAGCTAAGGGGAAGTGCTTCAACTGCGGTGAAAAAGGATATTGGAGGTCAGCCTATTCCAAACCCAAAAGGAATGGAAAGAAAGGTAATTCTCACGCACTAGTTGTTGAAACTTGCTTAGCGTCGTATGCCTCCCATTTATGGGTAGTGAATACGGGGTCCACTGATCATGTTTGTTTCACTTTACGGGGAGTTCAAGCGGACCGAACAACTTTGTGAGAAAGTGAGATCCTCATCACACCGGGCAATGCTACGAGAGTGGCGGTTGAAGCGATGGGAGAAGTACTGTCTTTTGAAGACACGAGTTTTAATTTTAAGAGATGTTCTTTACGTTCGAATTTTAGAAAGAATTTAATTTCGGGTTCTAAACTTTTTCTTGATGGATATTTGATTTACTTTTAATAAAGTTGTTACCATTTCTCTTTTTGATAAATTTATCTGTCATGGAACGTTGTCGAATAATCTCTATACAATTAACTGTGCACACCACTCACGAAATGCATCCTATAACACATCAATTGTTTTCGAGAAAAGAAAACGTTCATCAGACGTGGACGAGACACTTCTATGGCATCTAAGATTGAGACATATTAATCCAAAGAGGATCCAAAGCGGTTGTTCATCGGAGTTTCTCCAAGTCGAACCAATTCCAACCTGGCGAATCATGTTTGGAGGGTAAAATGACCAAGAGGGCATTCGGAGCCAAGGGGAATAGAGCCAAAGAAGTGTTAGAAATCGTTCACACAGATGTATGTGGTCCAATGTCAACCAAAGCAAGAGGAGGTTATGAGTATTTCGTCACTTTTATTGATGACTACTCAAGGTACGGTTATATTTTCCTTATGAAGCATAAATCTGAGACCTTTGAGAAATTCAAAGAATTTAAGGCTCAAGCGGAGAGAATCATAGGGAAAACGTATCAAGTCTCTACGATCCGATCGTGGAGGCGAATACCTCAGCGATGAGTTTTTGAACTACTTGTGCGATAAAGGGATTGCATCATTAAGCGCACCGGAACCCCTCAACAAAAGCGGGGTTACAGAGCGAAGAAACATAACTCTTTTGGAAATGGTTAGATCTATGATGAGTTATGCGGATCTTCCCAAGTCGATTAAGGGGGTCATGCCTTGGAAACAACGACCCTACATTCCGAACTTGGTGCCATCCAAATCGGTTCCCAAAACTCCCAAAGAATTGTGGACCGGGCGCAAGCCCGTTTTGAGACACATAAAGATTTGGGGGTGTCCGACTCTCGTGTTGGACAAGGAAGTTTCAGAATGGATCCTCGATCGTAATTAAGGTTGTTTCAAGGATACCCCAGGGAACAAAAAGGGTGTATGCTCTATGGTCCCAAGATCAAAAGGTGGTAATAAGCACCCACTTTAGATTTTTGAAGAAGACTATATGAACGAAAAAGAAGACCCGAAGTGAGATTACCTTAAATGAGCTAAGGGCTAACCTCAGTGCTAAAATGTACAAGATGACATACCAAATGACACAACTTACACAACCGAAACCCGTCGTAGTGGGAGGGTTGTGAACAGCTCGAGAGATTCATGGGGATAGGAGAGTCCTCGGACTTGATCCCCGGTCAAGGCTAATCAGACCCATGGACATATGACGAGGCAATCCAAGACAAGGATGCGATTTTAAAGAAACAAAGAATGAAAGCGAAATGGGTTCTATGGATCATAACAGTGTAGGGAGCTAGTCGAACCACTTAATGGGGTCAAACCCATTGGTTGCAAGTGGGTGTACAAAGAGAAAAGAGGGCCGGACGGGGAAGGTGGAAACCTTCAAGGCAAGACTTTGTGGCGAAAAGGTTATACTCGTAAGAAAGAATGGATCGATTGAGAAACTTTTTCACCCGTAGCCATGCTCAAGTCCATCCGATTCTCTTATCGATTCTTTCAAGATCTCGACTTTGAAATCGGCAAATGGATGTCAAGATGCATTTCTTAACTAAGTCTTGATGAAGAGATCTATATGCACCAACCCCAAGGCTTCATTGAAAAAGGCCAAAAACACCTAGTTGATATGAAGGACTTAGGGGAAGCGCACACATCCTTGGGATCAAGATCACCGAGATCGCAAGAAAAGGATGATGATAGGCTTATCGCAAGCTTCATACATAGACTTTGCCTCTTGAAACGATTCAAAGATGCAGATTCCAAGAAAGTGCCGCGTACCTTTTCAGACATGGAATCCATCTATCAAGAAAATGTGCCCTAAGACACAAAAAGGAGATAGATGACATGAGAGGCATTCCATATGCTTGGTACTGCGGAAGCCTTATGTATGCAATGCTGTGTGTCTGAACCCGGATATCCGCTGCCGTTGGCATGGTGGCAAGATATCAAAGTAACGGGGAAAAGAACATTGGATGGCAGATTAAAAACATTATGAAGTATCCGAAAAGAACTCGAGATACAATGTTAATTTATCGGTCCGATAGTCTAATCCCCATCGGCTACACGGACTCGGATTTCCAATCGGACATAAATTCGAAAATCTACCTCCGGTAGTGTGTTTTGCATGGGGAGCCCGTAGCGTGGAAGCGTCAAGCATAAATGTGTCGCAGATTCTACCATGGGCCCCGAATATAAAATTGCCATGAGGCAGTGAAAAAGCGGTTTGGCTCAAGAACTTCCTAGTGGACTTGAATGTAGTTCCGAATTTGCCCAAAGAGAATCGCATTTTATTGTGAAAAAATTGGGAGCGATTTGCAAATTCAAGAGAACCAAGAGCCCACAAGGCCAACAAACACATTGAAAAAAAATACCATCTTATCGAGATATCGTTAAGAGAGGAGATATAAAGGTTACAAAGATAGCGTCGAGAAGACAACCCAGCGTATCCATTCACAAAGGGTCCGCCTCAATACATTCGAGAGAGACATGTGGAAGAAAGTGGGTGTCAAGACCGATTTGCTAATCTGCTTTGAGTATAAGTGGGAGAAATTATTAGGTTCGTGTAGGTGACATTAGATGTCACGATTAGGAACTACACGAGACATGTTATAGTATACTTAAAAGCGGACTTTGAGTATAAGTGGGAGATTGTTGGGATTATCTTGGAAAGTATGCTTTTTTTTTTGTATAATCAAAATCAAATTCGGACTTATTCTTGAAATAAATAGTTTATCACTGATGCTTTAAATATCATCGAATGTTACATATATTTACTGCATAACTGTTCAATAAATAGTATGTGTTACATTGTAGTTAATTTAGTGATACCAGATCACAGAAGATTAAATTAACAGTCCCTTGTAACCAAAAGTACACCATTCACGACCTAGATGAAAATGAACAATCAATCGTGAAAGGTTGAAGTGTAAGGCTCAGATTGACTTGTCTTGACCAAGAGATTACACTAGTGCATGACTGATGCACTGAATAGGACGTACAGGAGGGCAAATTCTTCAGAACTGAACAAGGAAGAATTAGACCTCAGTGGTTCGTTATTTCTTAATCTTCATCCCTTAAATAGGATCCCGTGTGGTTGGTAACTATTGCGTTGACTTATCATGGGTAGAGAATCAACGAGATTCAATACTTTTTTATCTTGGGCAATATTATTGGTCACATGTGATTGCTAAGATTTAATACGGAGAATCGTGTGCAAGTACGCTTATTCAATTTGCCCCCTTGGGAGGTTCATAAGCTTTATAATACCAAATCTTGCAAGTTGAACTAGTTTCCGGTATGGATAATAATGTTGAACCGTTCCTTAACCAAGGACAAAATATATTAATTAATGAAAAGCTATCTCAGTGGCTTGAATTAATTAGTGGGCTAGATAATCTTAAACACAGAAAATAATAACCGGGAGCCATATTGACTGTAATATGGGTTAAGATGGATAGTGCAATATTAATTATGTAGTGGGATTAATTAATATTTATGAGCTTGAATAATATTGTGGCTCAATATTGATAATTCAAGATCCATTGGAAGGTCCAATCTTAATTCTCCTAAAGGCCCCCTAAGTAGCCCAACATAAAGTCCAATAACTGAAAAAGGTGTTTAAAAATAAAATAAATTTGGTGCTTATTTTTTCCTCATAATTTTGAAAATCATAAATAAAAGAGGGAGAAAGATTTTCTTTGAATTTTGTTATGAATTGAAGATATGTATTCTTGGAATACAAGATTATCTCATTAAATTCAAGAAATCTCCCACTTGGTTATTTATGGGGATATATTTCTAAAATTTTGAATATAAAGGGCAAGAAAGATTTTCTTGATTTTCTTGAAAAGATATTATGAAAGATATGTATTTCTTGAAATACAAGAACATCTCATAAATTCAAGAAGATCCAAATCTTGGAATCTTGTTCCCTATATTTCGAAAATTCCATAACAAAGAGGAGTTGAGATTTTTTGTGGAATATTTTAATTATGGAGAAAATAATATATGAGATATATTCAAGATTTCTTGGAGATCAAGAAAAAGATTTTCCCATATTATTTTATCCCAAATTTTCGACCACCACACCTCTATAAATAGGGATGAGTGTTTCATTCCCAAGTACAATTCCATGTCTTTGGAAAAATTAGTAAATCCACAAAGGTGGTGCAACAAAGTTTATTTTCCTTTTGTTAATTGTTCGCGAGCATCCTATCACCGTATTGTCGAGCAAGGATTAAGGGAATACTTGGGAAGGTTTTTTTTGGTGTGTCTAATCAACGAGGCCATTGTCATTCCAAGACAAGGTACGTTCACGTTAACTCGTAGTAATTCCGCATGCGTAGGATTTACGTGAACTGATTATATGCATGATTTGTTGTTGAATTATTATTTGAATTAATATATGATTAATTCATGCTAGTAATAATTATCAGAATTAAATTTGTATTTAAATATTTATCCCTAATAGATCCGTGCAACTTATTCCCCAACACAATTTGGCCCGAGAACATTAATTCATCCCACTAGAGAACTAATGCTGCACTCCTGTCCTATCCCGAACCGAATCAGGGCTTCTATTAGACTTTATAATTCCTCGTGTTGAAGATATCACACGTCCATTAATTATTAAAGCTTCTGACTGCTTTAATTAATTAATATCTATTATTCCTTGAGTAGTACCACTCAACCTTGTTGTCGTACAAATTAAATCCACCTGCAGGATTTAATAAGACAATCCTTTATGAGTTTCCTCAAGGGGACGTCATCATCCTGGATGTCCAGGACACAGTGCCCCAATGACAATAAATAGATATCATGCGAGCGATGTCACTACCCAAAATACGAAGTGTGAGTGATCTACCAAGATTCTCACCTATAGTAAATCAAAGCAGTGAACAAGCACCCCACATATCTAAATACCACACTTAGGGTTGAGAATTACAAAAGTCACCAAGACCTCTAGTTCTTCATAACATTCAGAATAGAAGAACATGTCTTATATGTAACCCATTCAATATTTTACATAACGCACTAGTATAAACTAATGGCCAAGACAAGCCACCAACAAGTTTATACTACAACTTAAACCAATAGTTATGTCCGTAACTATCTCTGGGTTGTGAATACTTGTTTATATCTTATAAGGAACTTGACAATGTGATTTCGTGTGACTACAAACCCACCACATAGTCTACAATATAAGATAAGCAGACACATAAGCAATTTATAAGAATGCAATAATGTGAAAAATTATTTATTTCAGATAATAAGAAAATTGAATATACATCCACAAAAGCTCACTAAAAGTTTGCTTTACAGTATACACCAGTATCAATTCCGTACATTACTTATTGGGTATGACTTGTTTGGATTTCTTGACGGGTCGAAGCCATGCCCATCCTCCACTGTTACAAATGCAAACAGTACAACGTCAAATCCCAATACATATTACATTTATTGGGATCGTCAAGATCATTTGTTGATGAGTGCCATAATTGGATCCATTGATCCATCTCTCATCACCTTCATTGCCAAAGCAGACACTTCTAAAAAGTCCTGGGATATTCTTGCACAGACGTATGGCAAGCCTTCGAGGGGCAAGATTCTTGCCTTGAAAAACCGCCTTCATAACCCTACGAAGGGAACACGATCGATCACCGATTTCATGCTTGAAATTAAAGGGATTGTCGATGAACTCTCTCCTTGGTGTCTCTACTGATCCTGAAGACTTGGCTCTCAAAGTTTTGAATGGACTTGATGAATCGTATAAAGAAGTGACAAATGCGATTCAAGCCCGTGATACTCTAATGTTTTTTGACGAGTTGCACGAGAAATTGTTGATTACTGAAGCTCAACTTAATTCTCGCATGGCCACTACCCCTGTACAGCCGGCTACGGCGTTTCAGGCAGCCTATCAGCAGCATCCGACATCTGGGCAGACTCGTCCAAAGCAGTCCAAGTCGCCCGTTCCTACCAGTCCGCGCAAAGTGCTCGACCACAACAACAGCCTTTTACTGGTCAGTCATCGTCCCAGCAACGCACCGGGTACATGGGCAAATGTCAGCTTTGCGGTGTACAGGGTCACTCCGCTAGGCGTTGCTCGAATCTCCAATCGTACGCCTCTCAGACCCAGCAGCCCCGCCAACCTTTTAGGCATGTCTACTACACGCCATCTGCTCACACGGCAGCCGCGGCTCCGGCACCTTCGAATTGGATCCTCGACTCGGGCGCTTCACATCACATTGCCCTTGACTTGGCTAATTTGTCCATGCACTCCCCTTATGAGGGCAATGACGATGTCGTAATCGGTGATGGTAACAAATTACGCATAACTCATATTGGAACTTTGGCCTTCTCTGATTTGAATTCGCTTGATTTTTCAAATGCTTTATTGGTGCCTTCGATGTCGAAGAATCTACTTTCAGTTTCTCAGTTATGCAAATCAAATAATGTGGTTGTTATATTTTCTGATTCTGATTTTCAGGTGAAGGACTATTGTACGGGGGGCATTCTCCTTCGGGGACCTCGCGTTAATGGGCTTTACTTGTGGCCAGCTAGTGTGCGTACAACTACCACTCCCTCAGCCTTAACTTCGGTTAGACAGTCTCAATCTGTTTGGCATGCTCGGCTAGGCCACCCTTCTACAAAAATTTTAGATTGTGTCATGTCTATGCATCATTTACCATTTCATAAAACTGTTAACTTTAGTTGTGATTCTTGCAAGTGTGTTAAGAGTCATAAACTTCCTTTTGCTGATTCCTCATTGTCTTCGTCAGCACCTTTAGAATTACTTTATTCTGATGTGTGGACGTCACCTATTTTGTCGATTGATGGATTTAAATATTATGTTATTTTCATTGATCATTTCACAAAGTACGTTTTGGTTGTATCCCTTATACGTAAACCGATGTTACGTCTACCTTCATTACGTTTAAAACTCTAGTTGAGAATTTTCTGAAAACTAAAATCACAACATTGTACTCTGATAGTGGGGGGGAATTCTTGGCTTTAAGTTCCTTTCTCGCCACACACGGCATCACCCATCTCACTACTCCACCTCACACACCCGAACACAATGGTGCTTCGGAGAGACGTCATCGTCATATAGTTGACACCGGCCTCGCTTTCTCTTGCATCAAGCCTCCATGTGTCTCACATATTGCCCTTACGCCATCACTACAACCACTTACCTCATAAACCGCCTACCCAAAGTTGACCTTTCCATGGTCTCCTCTTATGAAAAACTCTTTTCCCTGGCCCACCCAACCTTCTCAAGCTCCGTGTCTTTGGTTGCCGATTGCTTCCCGTGGCTTCACCCCTATAGTGCTCACAAACTTGATGACGGATCTCGACCATGTGTCTTTGTGGGATACTCTCTCACACAAAGTGTTTATCTTTGCTTGGATTATGCTTCCAATAAACTTTTTACATCACGCCCGGCGTTGAGTTTGTTGAAAGCATCTTTCCCTTTCTACCTTGGGATCTCGCTTCTTCTTCTTGTATTACCTAAAACACTCCTCCGTTCCAAGTCCCTCAACCACCTCCGGTCTCAAACACTTCTCCACGGTTGTACAACCATTAGTTTGGCACAGCTTTACTTTCGCCGCCCGACGAACTCCTTCTTCACCGCTTTTGCTCCAAACCACCAATTTCGCCATCGATGACCACATGGTCTTGAAACAATATTTCAAACCGAATCAGAGGTATTGTCTCACATCTTCAATTTCCTTTGATATTGAGCCGACATCCATTTTACAGCACTTTTCGATCCTCGATGGTGTGATGCCATGTCTTCTGAGTTCACTGCATTTCTTAAGAATGGCACATGGGATCTTGTTCCTCCCACTCCTTCACAAAATATAGTTGGTTGTAAGTGGGTGTTGAGAATCAACGCACACCGATGGATGGCACTATTGACAAATTCAAAGCTCGACTTGTTGCCAAGGGGTTTCATCAAGCATACAGTATTGACTACTTTGAGACCTTTAGTCGTTGTAGAAGCCAACCACTATTCGAATTGTTCTCGATATTCTTTGTTTCGTAATTGACCACTTCGCCAATTCGATGTCAATAATGTCTTTTTACATGGCACTTTACCTGATGAGGTATACATGGCACAACCTCCAGGATTCTCGGACAAGAATTATCCTTCCTTTGTCTGCAAACTGCACAAATCTATCTATGGTTTAAAACAAGCTCTCCTAACTTGGTACAATGCTCTCTTGGGAGTTTTTTGGTATCTGTTGGCTTTGTGTGCACAAAGTCAGATGAATCTCTTTTTGTTTACAACCATCAGAGTATCATGGCCTATTTTCTGGTGTATGTTGATGATCTTATCCTCACGGGCAATGATGACTTCTTCCTCACTCGAGTAGTAACTGATTTGGCCACAAAATTTTCGGTTAAAGATCTCGGGTCTTTATCCTACTTTCTTGGTGTAGAAGTTCTCCATATGCGTGTTTTCTCTCCCAATGGAAGTACATCACTGATCTTCTCTCGAAGCACAACATGCTTGTTGCAAGTCGTATTATGTGGAAATATGATGTGGCGTTTATACGTGACAACTTATAAACAAAATTACAACTTATACGGGCGTTGTAATTAAATGATCGAAATTGTTGACCGGTTAATCATAAATGAATACCTCTGGGGGAATACCAAGCCAGGATTATGTTATTAGATACTAGGCAATTTTGTGTCGAGCACAATGTACCATTCGTTGGTTACAATGGTTGTTTGGGAGAGTGGGACAATACTAAAGTCCTTTCTGGAAAGTTTTGTCAACCTCCTTCTTACTTTTTTTGGACCTATTTATAGTACTTTTGATGAGCTGGTGGTGTCCTGACTAGCTTGAACTGACAATTTCGTACCATGCAAGAACTTATGTGTGATTGCCACATTTCCTTGCTTTCCCCAGATCGACATCTGTCCTGTTTAAGAAGTGTCTTACTTGTCACCTCTTTTTAGAATGGATAGACCGGGCGGTTATCTATGTGCTCGCCATCTCGTGATCGCTTCTGACAAATCCTTTTGCTCGACTCGAAAGTTATATCCTGCATATGCTCGCCCTAAAGTGGCGAGCGTGTTTCCCTCCATTGTCTAATTTGCTCGCTCACTTGTGCTGCTCTCTCGTCCGCCTTTTGTATGGTTTCAAGATGATTTGGGTCGAGCATCTTTTGACTCTTTGTGCTTTCTTTGAATAGGTGAGCACGAAAGTACCAAATAAGAAGTGGCGATCCCATCCATCCGGGCACAAAACTCGTATGGGCGGTCAAATGTGATGATTTTGACTTTTTGGTACAACGTGTCCATTCGATTGAATTATATTTAATATGGGGTCCGGTATTGGTACAACAATACCCCTCCAATCGGGTCACTTTTTGTGTCAATCATGTGGGCCCGACCGTCCAATATTACGGAGAATCTCAAACATTACTCGATTTTTTGTAACATATTTCGAAGCAGATAGTCTTTTTGTGAAGATGGAAAGACTCGGTTTCACAGGCTTCGAGGTTCAAATTATAAAAAGTTATAATCGAACTTTTTCAAACCTTCGAAAAATCCATCACTTCAGCAAAAATACCATTCTCCACCATTTTTTACTGAAACCTCCGGCAAGGGTGTATTTTTTTCGACGAGAAATTCCTTCCGTAATTACTTATCTTCTCATCTTAACTCCCATTATACCTTTCGCCATTCAAATTCCACCGATTCATTGTTTAATTCCGAGAATCAAATCACAACGGTCTGCTTTCTTCATCTTACCACTCAATTACCGTAGGGGGTAATGTTAAAACGGTGGATGCCTCGTGGTCAAAATCTCGATGGCAACCAAACAACCATTCGCTATCCTTTCGTCGGATTCGGGATGAGGCCATCAACTAATTAGATCAAGACCTAGCCCGTTCGATTTTTTAGATGATTTCGACGAAGAGTATCCCCAATCTTTAATGAATTTTTTAGGGTTAATGGTAATTGTGATGTCATGGGTCCCAATCAATGAGAATCGATGAGCCGAAAGGTAAGAATTGAGCGTAACAAGATATTACCTCGCACGCTGAAAGCGTAATATTGAGTTTGGTGCGATTCAATTCAAGACATTCTTCCGGGTCTCCCCACAAGTCCAACATACGCCGAAAGTATAAGGTTTCAGATGACCTCTGAAATGGCCCGAACAACCTCGCCCGGATAGGAGTTGAAAATGAGTACCAAAATAACAAGATAACAAGTAAAACCAGGTGTAGATATGCTCGGTCAATCAGACTAAAATTATGAGACTCCAAAAAGATGTATTCTT